>APFE030922819.1:48143-73416 GCA_000404065.3 Pinus taeda
AGAAGTATTCCATTTAGAACAAAAATACCCATCTTTCTCACACACACACACTAAATTGGGAAACTGGTCCCATATCCCCAGTCGGACCCGCTATACCAAACGGATAAGGAGCTGCCAACCAAGGTCCGGACCGAGCGGGTATCCCCCTTATTGTTGACCGATTTTCGGGGCCTTCAACATATTTGGCGCTAGAAGGAGGGCCAGAAACATGTTGTCTATTGGAATTTGTTTTCAATTTTAACATTTGAATTAGGATGTCCTTTCTTAAACTTCCAATTTGGAGTTGCATCCATGTTCGTGCATCTTCCAACACTCCACCCGAAGTGGTAAGACTATTGTCTCAGGTAAAATTCGATGGTAAGAGAAATTCTTCTGCTTTTAATCATGCCTTTCAATTTATTCAAGGAGTTTCAAATTCTAATTTTCAAGGAATTGACGAAGGAATTTTATGCAGAATTTTTACTCTCACATTTGTAGCAGAAGCTAGAAAATGGTGTAGAACCCTTTTGGTTGCCTCAATTCACAACTGGGATCAATTTGTCACGGTTTTTGTTTGTAAATTCGACTGTTATGATTATGATCAGGTATATGATGAAATTGAATATCTACGAAAAGAAGATGAGTCTGTTAGAGATTTTAATATTCGATTTCATCTGAATTGTTTAAAATTTAATATTGAGAATGACCCCATAAGTGAAGAATCATTAGATTGTGTTGATCATAATTATTCGCTGCCTCCTATTCCCGACTCATATGAAATTAGTCCAAGCTTTGTTCAATTCCCTTTCGACATAAATGAGAAATCCAATTTGGATGTGCAAATAAATCATGATGAAGAAGTTTCACAAAGCTTAGAAGATATTTTTGATCGAATACTAGAAGACAAAAGCGGCAATTTTGGAAGAAAGGTCACCTTGGAATCTCAAAGCAACTTTGAGGCAAATTCAGAAAATATGATCGCAACTCAATAAATGCCAAGGTCAGAAAAGCAAAGTAATTTTCTTTCAAAAAACACGAGCACATCAAGGTATGATCTAAAACCTGAAATCTATGATGAACATAATGCGCAAGAGTTTTCAAAAAAAGATATTTCTTGCATTACTTCAGAATCACATTTTTCTCTTTATCCTGATATTTTTAATGATGATATTTTTTCCCCTCTCAATATTAATGATATTTCAGAAAGTACAGAGGTTGGTCTTAATGAATCACCATTAAGTGGTTTTCAAGATAAAGAAACAATTAGAAAACATTCTTTTGCCATTAACAGACATGAAATCCTTATTCCTCGTGGTTTGAATATACTGGATGAAACTGAAGAGAAACCTAGGGAATTTTGTGAAGTCATTTATGATGATTACTTTGACATTGAAGATGTTGATTTATCTTGAGAGAATCAACAGGAACTTCAAATAATATCTGAGAATGAGAGGTATTTTAAATCAGAAACTATTTTAACCGATCCTCATTCTAAAGCAGCAAATCACCTACATGATTTCATTACCCAAGAAAATATTCCAGTCTATGATTCATATCATGACCAAGCTTTCATGCCTGTTCATAATCATGATCCCCTTTATAAGTCACAAGATGGGAGTCAAGATCACTCAAACCCTATAATCATAGCCAATCCTTGTGAAAGAGAAATCATTACAAAACAATCCCAAATGTGTTGTAATTCTAGTTGTACATATGATGATTTTATTTTATGTTTTCCTTCTTACCTATTTTGTACAAAAACAAATTTGTTTTCAGATTTTAATTTCCAGACTTTTGATCCATTACGCTGGCATACTGAAAACCATACTATCAGACATTCAACGGATGTATGGCCCTGTTGGAAAACTGAATTTTTTCAAGAGCATGAGAAGCTATTTCTATTTCATCCTCTGTCAATGATTGATCAAAAGCTTCCATCCTATCAAAGGCAATATCAACAAAAGGATGTATTAATTGACTATTTTTCATTTCATTTGAGAGATTTCCATTCATCCTTCATTGATTCACTTAAAGGAATATGTTTAGAAGCATTTCTTTCACGAGGAATTATCAAAAGTTTAACTTTTGCACATACCACTAATAATAACTTCCAGGCCTTTGAATCCAAAAATTCATATCTTCAATCTGGCCTGTCATCTCTTCCATTGAACATTTATCAGTCCTTAATAGAAATCCATGCAGATTTGTATGATCCAATAGGTATTCAATTGGAAAGAAAATTCCATAAGAGGGAAATTCTAAATAAAATTCTAACAATAGTTGTACATTTTGTTCCACATTTAATGTTCTAAGATTAGTAAGAGTTTCGTTTCTAGTACTAATATTTGAATAATATATATATGTAGGAACGAAAATGAGAGAATGGTTACACTAGAAATATGATTACACCTAGTCACTTTCATGTATATTGTTAGAATAGGAGTAGAATTAGTTTAGTTAGTCTGTAGTTCAAAAATAAATGAAGTGATTTGCCCTTTTCATATTTTATAAATATCCAAGGACAAAATTACTTCTCATTAGAAAATTTGTGATCGTCCTCAAAAACAATTCTCACATAATAAAACCAGTTGTGAATGGTTACATTAGGCATTTATAAAAAAGACACCAACTCTCTTTTTAGATTTTGATTTTTCGCTTGTATAAATAGCAAATCTTTTAGAAAATTGATATTTATTATTGAAAGATACAGTTAAAGACTCTAGCCTAGATATTACACTAGTTTCAACTTCATAAAGTTTGATGAAAATAACCTTTAGTGAAGAAATTGTTTTATATATCAGTGTAATGAAAGGTATCAATAACAAAATAAAGATTCTTTGTAGAACAGTTACTTCCAAAAACTCTCTCATTGTCGTCCAGAGCTATCTAAAGAAAACAATGACTTCCTCCCTGCTAAGGAAATCACAACTTTCATAGGAACAATCCAAGGATACACTTCATCTTGAAGAATGAGAGGTCTCATCACGAGCCAGCTTATCATAATCACAGATATTATAACTTGCTGACTTTGCCAAATACTGCATACCACAACAGGGCAATGACTCAAGATTGTTACAATCAAGAGGCAAGGGGTCTCACCACGAGCCAACTTGTTTAGCAAATTTATAAATCAAGTGAATGACTGTGTCATAAATTGGCTATCAAACCAAGACATTGTTCTTTAAGAATAAAAAGAAAATCAAAGCAATAAGTGTGGATGTGGATTCTTCTTTGAGAGTTGTAGGTTTCTTTAAGTAGGATACAGGATCATTGCTGGGTAACAGGTAACCCTATCGAGGCTATCAACGACTACTGGCAGCAGAGGCTCTACCTACGACAAATGAGCATATTTTAAAAAACTGGTTTACAGAGAAGACTTTGTTTTATCTTTACAGACCAAGTAATGACTGATGTAAACACAAGGACTAAACTTGAGACAGCAAATAATCAAAGTTGAAAATAGCTTAAACAAAATGTCATTGACAAGTTAGAGCATAATGTACTTTATCTTTCCATAATAAAGTTTAACTTTCTGAGAAATTTTTTGTTTTGGAAGTCTAGAAAATTCAACTCAAACACAGAGATAACTGGTTCTTTCGAGTGAATCGCCAATTGTTGTGGCCACCAACAACCCCCCTCCTTATTTAGTATTATTGTTAATACTAAATAAGGGGGGACCCTTAGTTATTAAATCCAAAGAAGTTAAAGTAGCGTTTACATTTATTTTTCGCAAATAAAGTTACCATCATAAGCTTAGGAAGCCCCCTTGGAAACTCTTAGAATCTAAGTTTATGATAAGGTAAAAATTATCTTATCAAGGGAAATCACATTGCAAGAAAATAGCGGGATGCCACCTCACAAACACAATCCCAATATTCACGAGATTATGATAATGACCAAATATCCCATCGCATTCAGCATAACTTACTTAAAACACTTCAAAAAATCTGCCGATGTGCGATGGTGCCGATCGCAAGATCGCATCTCGCAAGGAACAGGTTAACAAAAATTTGTCATACATAATATTCCTACGATCTGCGATATTGCGATATTGCGTTGTTGCGATTCTGCGATATTGCGATGTTGCGATTCTGCGATATTGCGATGTTGCGATTCTGCGGTATTGCGATGTTGCGATCTGCGATGTTCCGGTAGCAAATCGCAAAATCGCTCAATCACAAATCTTTCGAGCTCGTTATTCAAGAAAATTAGTTTCCATAAGCTGACACATGGTTATGCGCTTTAAATGCTAATAAAGAGTTAGCTGTCAGTTATTAATAGAATATGGGTGTGTGCTCTTCAAAGAACATTTCACGTAAGGTGGTATATTTGGTATGTCTGCGGCATTTAAAACTTTCCCATCACCCTTCCTTGTCATTCAATTTCACCTCACTTGTGAATTGCAGGCACGGAGAGCAGAGGACTATACAAAACAATATGCAGGCTGAAATGGGAAAGAAAAAAAAAGCCCCGAGCTCCGAAGAAGAGAAAATGGCACCTTTGTATACAGACATGGCTTGCAACAGAGATGCGGGAATAGCTACGTGGGAAGGCATGTATAATATGCTCGAAGAGGAGAATCACAGAGTAATGGAGGTTACAGCCGTTGCAGGCTCACAAAGCTCTTCTGAAGCATCCCTCGCAGAGCTAGCTTGTTCATTTTTACATCGGATAGGAGCAAGGCCAAGAATCCTCCCATACGCGGACATGGTCAAATGGATATTGGATACCGTAGAATTAAAAAATATACAGTTCAAAGTTCATGGTCAAGGACTCATTAGTTCATTCGTTGTGCAGGATTTAAAGCTTATGTATCATCTACCAGAGCCACAGGCAATCTACAATAGACAGTTTACAGAGAAATTTGTAAAAGAAAATATGGACCTGGCAGAAACTACCAAAGATTGGTCTAGGAGAGATGAGCCACTGAATAAAGATAAACATGGTATGTACAGTACTGGTTCCCTTACCTCTCCATACTGCTTTGATGTTGCCATACTCTGTAGAATATTTGGAATGCCAGATATTAACAAATTCTCATCCGAGTGGCTTCCATTATTGGATGCTGCCATAAATGCCACCATTGTAGATTGGGCCAAAATTTTGTCTGATAACCTGGCTACAGCCATTGGTAGTTACCAGTCCAAAAGAGCTACGGCTCAGAGGATCTATCCTCCTTTTTACCTTTCTGCATATATAATGGATGCAATATGTTATGTCACTAAGTTTCCTGTTATGGGTTGGAAGTGGACGACACAAGACCCTCTACCCATTCATGTCTATCACAAAGAGTTATGAGACTCTCAGTTCGTTCCATACTTCTACCAAATTTGTCATGGAGTTATGTTGCCCTTGTATATAATTTTGTATGATAAAGACCCTCTGAGATGCTCGCCTGAAGCAAAAGTAGACATCCTCACTGTTGCAAGATGGTTCGGGGAAGAAATGTTTATGTATGTCAGGGTTTTTGGAAGTTCTGCACCCCCTCATGTCCTACCTTTATATATCCCTGATAAACTCTTAGCCCGAGAGATCGCCTACCAAACCTGTGGGGAAGGAGGCCTAACTAAAGAATTAAAAGACAAAAAGAAGGCTATATGGCCACAGTTTCCTATAGCTTGTGGGGCCTTCTCGCTATTCGATGTAGGTCACGCCTTTGCAGAAGTAAAGAATATAATGTGCTTACAGCTATTCAAATTCACAGCAAGGCCATTTGACCCTTATGAGGTCACCCACAATTTTACAACAACAATCAAGATAAAGGTGTTCTTCAGAGAAAAAGATTTATTTAATGATATATTTCAACAGAAAAACACATTGGAAGAAATTTTGCACACAGCCCAACTGCAGCTACCCCCAGAAGAATTTCAAAGGTTCAAAACATACAGGGAAAGAAGGCTAGCCAGTATTCCTCTAGAAAAGTTATGCCTAAAATCCTCAAGAGAACCAACTCCAAGTGTTAGTCTCAGTGGAAGTTCAAATACCAACGGATCTAAGTCCAAATCTGAAAAAGAAGTGTCTGAACACACTAAAAGATCTGGAAATAAACTAGATAAGAACGAAGGTCAGTGAATGATATTTCCCAGTCAAAAGAACTTCTACATCAGCAGGTTATTGCCTCCCCGCAAAGAAATCCTCCCCCTCTCGTCATCCAAGCACCACCAGTCACAGTTGAATTAGACAAAGAATGGGAAACCTTCAACGACTTGATCAATCTTGAAGGACAAACCATGAAGACAAATGTCAGTGATGTACAGATAATAAAAGAAGTAGTCACAGGAACAGTTAGCGAAGTCTCGGATATGGAGCATATTCCTATTTCTCCATCCTCTGAGCTTGTACTAAAATTAGAAGAAATCCCTCCCCTAGATGTATTTTATAGCCCACAGTATAAAGCAGTAGTAAGAAAACAGAGAAAGAAAAGGAAATTGGAAAGCACACTCTCCCAAAACACGGAACAATTGGACGTCTTGTGGAAAGATCCCACAAGCAATCCTACTGAAAATCTCACCAAACTATCTCAGATCGCAGGAGCATACGCCTCCGCTACTATTGACAAAGCATATGAGGTACAACAATTGCTAAAGGAAAGGGAAGAGAAGATACAAGTACTGCAACAATAATTGCAACAAGCCCATGCCAATAATGAAGCACAAAAACAGCTTGAAAAGTTGCAACGGGACTTCCAGCAGATGCAGATAAGCTATCAGAAAAGTTTGGATGAGAAAGGAAAGCAGTTACAGGATTTGAGAGAGATGCACAAGGATGACCCTAAGCTTAAAGAATTCATCACGGAGTCCATTTCCCTGAACGAGCAATTACTACAGCAGCAAGAAGCATTGGGCCAAAAGATATCACAGTGGAGTCATTATTGTGAAATCAGTGATAAAACCACTAATCAAGTGGTAGACTTGCAGAGTGACTATGATCTGATTGATAAACGAGTGACTGAATATTTGGCATGGCAAGATACAGACGAGGGTAAAAGAGCAGGTGCACCAAGAATAAATGAAAATCACAAGGAAATGCTCTTTAACAAATGGGACGAGCAAATCAGAGGGGCAGAACAGGCAGCAGAAGGAGCAGCCACGGCGGCCAGCAGACTTATTGATTGTGTAAATGAAAATTTACACAGGGAAAATTTGATCGCAGAGACCACTCCAGGGTACTTACCAAACGCTCAACAACTAGAAGCAGATTGGAAACAAAGAGCTCAAGAAAAGGCCAAAGTAATCCAAAGGCTAAGCAAGTTAAATTGGGATTGTTACTGGACATACTTGGTGAAGCCACATAGCCAATGGATGACTGTTAAGTGCATTATAAATGCAACCGAAAAAATGGCGCCAACTCTTATAGATTTTGTTTTCTCAGCCCAGTTAAAAGTGGAAGTCAGCCACCCAACTCTCCTTAAACTGATGCTGCATACATGTGATTTCAGAAATCAAATACATAAATAGTTTAATTTTAGTTTTAATTTCGTTTTATTTTCCTGAAAAGAGGACGGTCATTTAAACAGCATCCTTTATTTTTGTAATAATTTATTTTTAGAATTAGTCAGTAGTATTTAAACCCTTCTCATGCATTTAGAGAAGGGTCCAGAAATTTATCAAAAAATTTGTCCTCAGAACATGCACTTTTGCACCCTCATAGGAGGTTTTGGTGAATGAATGGAACAGGGTTTATTTGATATTTGCATTTGATATTTGCTACTGATGTTGCACTTCTGTACTCTTAGTAGATGTTAAATGAAAGAGAGATAAATCAATCATTGCTTGAAGCTCATGAGTAGGACTAGTTATAAATGGTACTCTTATCTCTTAACCATTTCTGCTTATGCGTTAAAGTGATATTCAGTTTTCAGTTATTTATATATTACAACATGAATGTCTGAGTTATCATTTGGCACTTTTGTAAGGTGATAACTATTTGTTTATGTTTAGTGTATGAATAGCTCATTTATGAGATAAGTTTTAACAACTGTTTCGTCTAACTTCTTATACGAAGTAGCTCATCTTTATCGAATACCTTTCTTATGATAGCTGAATGATATTTATTACCAGTTATTGTTCGAAATCTTTTTAGATTGCATAGAAGAAAGATCACACCCGGGGTTAGAATAAATTTCAATGTTTTTCTGTTTATTAGAATACAATAGCATAACATTAGATTAGAATTAGGATAGAAGTATTCCATTTAGAACAGAAACACCCATCTTTCTCACACACACACACACTGAATTGGGAAACTGGTCCCATATCCCCAGTCGGACCCGCTATACCAAACGGATAAGGAGCTGCCAACCAAGGTCCGGACCGGGCGGGTATCCCCCTTGTTGTTGACCCAATTTTCGGGGCCTTCAACAGTACCGCACACTCCCCATCACTATGCTCACCGTGCATGTAATGAGAGTGAAATCAAGCCCGAAATGTGAAGCCAAAGCTTCACCTACTCCTCCTCCTGAGGTCTTCTTTCTTGCCTTCTTGTGTGGACAATTTGTGGTATAGTGCCCAAGTTCATGACAGTGAAAGCACTTGATTTTGGACAAGTCTTTCTTCTTGTCCCCTTGACTAGATTATGCTTTGGATTGGGATTTATTCCCTTTCCCCTTCTTTTCCTTTCCATCCAAGGCACAATTTTCTTCATCCTCACACTTAGATAAAGTCATGTCTCTAGTATTTCTCCTTATTTCCTCTTGTACCAAATCAGACCATAAGCATTCCCAATTTGTTAGTTTCTCCCTCCCATTCACCAAATCTTGGTAGTTGTGTCGACTCTTAGGAAGGCCTAGAAGGGCTAGGCTTACTAGATTATCCTCTACAATAGTAACACCAATGCTACCAAGTTCATCATGAAATTGTGTGAACTTGATCAGGTACTGCAAGATGGTCTTGTTCTTCTACATCTTGATATTTCGAAGCTTGTCCTTGAGTGCCAGCTTCTTGTGGTCACTACTATTCTGGAACAAATTTTTCAGTACTTACCACATTGCATACAAAGTCTCTTTCCCATGGAGATTTAAGACAATATGGTCTCATACTCCCTCCAATATGATTCTCCTCGCCTTGGCTACACACTTCTTCCATTCTGCTAGTTTCTGAGCATCAACTATTTTCGGTTTCTGGATATCATTATCAACAAATTCCTTCAATCCATTATCTTCCAACACTTCCTCCATGCATTCCTTCCAAGCAACATAATTTGAGCTTCCCTCAAGGGCATACTCAAGTCTTAGTCCATAGAAAGCCATCCTGCTAGCTCTGAAGAATTGATCCTGCAAATTTGATCCTCCTACAATAACAATTTCAAAACCTCTTCTCTATTATGAAACTTGCTCTGATACCATGTAGAAATTATTGTGTAGATCTGAAACTGCTCATGAAATTTGCTAAAACATAAAACTCAAATCTACTCTACTCATATGTGGAAGTTAATTCACAATCTAGAACAAAAATCATAAACATTAAAGAAGATTTATCACACATACACACATATTTATCTAGGGGAAAGGAACTGCTCAAAACCCCTTCCTATATGTATTGCATTAATCAAATAATAGAGATGAAATACATATGATGCTCAAGCCTGAGCAGAATCTGCAAGTGTATAGTCTATCCCTCTTCCTAACTAACTGACTTTGGAAAACACTTAGCCAATTTTCAAGCCCTCCAAGCTCTTATTTCCTTGCATTCTTCCTTGAGGAATTAGGCCCCTATTAATTAGGAAATTCCTCAATTGGAATTGTGCAATCCTTCTATGCTCATCCTCTAACTGCATGCACCACCTGTACACTTCGGCATAATCTACAACTGATAATATACCGCCTTGGAATACCCATCTCAATTGGGTAAGTCGAATTCTCTATCTGCATCAGTTATTTTGGGTTGATTGATTAGTTAACTGGTAGATCATTGAGTGAGTTGAAGTTACACTTCCACAACTTGACCTTCCACTAGTTCTTCCAACAGTTAAAACTATTTTAATTTACCATAACTCAATTTAACTGAAATAGATTGCTACAAATTAGAAATAAATAATATTGAAATGAACTCAATCTTCCCCAACTCGAATTAACTAAGTTAACTGAGTGACAAGTGCCATGTCACCTTAGTTAACCACCTCCAAGATTTCTGTTGAAATGGAAATTCAAATTTTCTCTAGTTTGACCAAGGCAAGGTCAAACTGAGATTTTCTTGCTGCATTTTCAACTAACATTTAGCTCCCTAACGATATGTGTATTAATGTTTGTTAATACAATTGTGGTGCTTCCTTTAATTGATTTTCAATGAGCCCATGATAGACATTACTGATATGAGAATAACTCACATCCAATTTATCAATAGGGAAAAATCACCAAATATATAGATATATTTGATATCCCTCTCTACTACACATTTAGGAAAAAATATCATAGACATGAAGTCAACATAATAGTTGGAACCCATCCCTACCTTTCTTTAAAATTAAATAATAAGTAGGTGAGAAAAATAAAAGTCCCTTTAAGACTACTAAATTCAGGGGTCCCTATTTGACCCCATTGAAAAAAAAGCACTAGCATAGTACTTATATATAACCACTTCTTTAAAAATTATACATGTTGGCAAAATTTTAGAGATGGTACACACATGGGTTGAATCCTTATATCATGGGGAAAATACATCAACCACAATGTTATCCTATGCCTTTTTGTAGATAACCTCAACAAAATAACCATCCATTTTCGTTGTCCATTTTTTCTTCTATTCAGAACAAGCTCCTTATTGCAAAAAAAAAATTGGTTAAAATTATTAGTCTTAGTCTTCAAATGCCTTCCAAGTAGATATTGATTTCATACCTTTACTACATGTAAATGGTCAACGTT
Source organism: Pinus taeda (assembly GCA_000404065.3). Classification (NCBI taxonomy): domain Eukaryota; kingdom Viridiplantae; phylum Streptophyta; class Pinopsida; order Pinales; family Pinaceae; genus Pinus; species Pinus taeda. The sequence continues at coordinate 58,981 of APFE030922819.1, forward strand.
TCCTCGTCATAAGTGTATTTTTCAAGATCTCTTCCTTTGGGGTGCTCACTTTCAACATAAATGTGTATACCCTCCTACACTAAGAATGCAACAAGTCTTATCTTGAGAAGCATCACATTCAATGATGAAAGCGTTATTAAAATCTACAGTGTCCAAAAAAAATGTACATGTCATAGCTTGCCTCGGAGTGACAAAAGTGTTGGTGATCTTGTTAGACCTCTAAAATGAATTATTTTTTAGAACATCTATGAGGGGGGTAATTTTTTTGGCATAACTATGAAAAAACCCTCTACAATATTCAAATATTCCTAAGAATACTCTTAATCTTTTAATGTTTTAAGGGATGTACCATGTTGTAATGGATTTTGTCTTGTATGGATCAACTTCGCCCCCTTCTAGAGAAATGAGATGCCCAAAGTATACTACTTCTTAATAACATAGGTACACTTAGATTTCTTAATGTATTATTGGTTCTCTTATAATATTTGAAGCATTGTGTATATTTGAGACATATTACTAGGGTATTTCATATTGTAACCAAAATGTTATTAAAAAAAACTAAAACATGCTTCCATAAGTTCAACTTGAAGATATTATTTGTGAGCCTTTGGAAAGTAGATGGAGAATTGTTTAATCCAATGAAATTACTATGAACTTGTAGCGATCCATGTTGTCCAAAATGAATTTTGGTAACACCATCCTCTCAGATTTGTATTTTATGATAACCAGAACAAAGATAAAGTTTGAAGAAGTAGGCATCATGTGGAGTTCATTCAATAGGTCATCGATTACTGGAATGAGAAATTAGTGTTTCATTATAATTCTATTTAATTCCTTGTAATTGATACACAAGTATGATGATCCATATTTTATTTTTCCCAAAATGATAGGTTAAAGGGAGGCACTACAATTGGGTCAAATTACTTATGCATCCAATAATTCTTGTACCAAGCACTCAATATCACTTTTTTGTTGGTAAGTGTAATGGATGAATAAGTATGTGCTACCACACACATCAAGATAGTAGTGATGTCTGACTACTTGAGCACACATGCATAACTTAAAGGAGGAGAGATGAGACTAGAGTCATCACCTAGTTTAGGGTTAAACTGAGAGATTGTAGCGTAAGGGAAAAGACAATGAAACTAGGAGAGAAATCCATTATATTAATTAGGACCCTAAGATTTGGTTAACCATATCCTATGGATGTAGGTGATTAGGGTAATTTTATTAAATATTATATCTAGCTTTACCATATTTACTTAAAAAGGAAAGAGAGCCTACTAACTAAGGTTCATTAGCTTCCCATTCCTTTAATGAGCTAGAAACCCTAATAATGGAAATGTACGAGAAGAGAAAAAAAACACACCTATAATTTAATATTGTATATGATGAAGCTTATTGGGATGAAGTGGAGAGTTATGATAGCTCCAAGAGTGATCCATGCCCCAAAATTATGTACACAGTCATATCCAAATTCTTAAAAGAGATAATTGCTTAATTATTTACTAGAAGTTCTAAAATAATAACTATATCATTGGACGTAATTATAAGTTTCAGAAGTGTTTGTATCTATTCCACTTAAAAAGCAGCACACTGCACATGAGAAAAAGCTACAACATTACATGTTGTCCACTTTCATTAAAAATCAAATCAACTCCACAATAAAATCCTCAAAGTAGTCTAAAACAAGCCTAAAAACCCTAAAAATCATGCCAAAAATGTTCCCTAAGAAAATCACTTCAAATAAACTCTTATTGATTTCTGGTTCATGAGCCATGAACCTTAGAAACCCTTCTTTTCTGTGCTTCCTTGAATATATTTGAATTTTCTTAAGTGAATGACTTGAAATGCTCCTTATTACACCTATTTATAGTGCATTCAAGGTCTAGACTAGGCCAATTTGTCAATTGGTTGGTCCAACTTATCCATTGGTCGGGCTGGCTCATGCAACTAGTAGAATGTATAGTGAATATTCAAAAAAATCATTTCTCCTTGACCATGAGGAGTTATAGCAAGTGCCATATACCGTTCTAAAGGTCTCAGAATAATATTTCCAACCATATATGTTATACTTACATTTGAGATGGATATATTGAGTTAAAATAAATTTAAATACAAGGAATCCAAATTGGGCATCAAAAACCAAAAAATCATTTCTTCTCAACCGTGAGGAGTTAGAGGGAGTGTCATATATCATTGGAAAGGAATTTGAATAAACTTTTCAACCATGTATGTTATTTTTCCATTTGAGCTAGGTAAATGGAGTGAAAATGCATTCAAATATAGGGTATATAAATGGGGCATCAAATATCCAAAAACAATATTTCCAAATGTCCTATTTGAATATGTAACTTTCTCTTTTTTTGGATAGTATTTGAAATAAAGGACAACTTCTTTCAATACCCTTCATGTGGACAAAATTATCTAATAAAGTTGAAATATATTGCTCACGTAATGCTAAAGGTGGCTCCAGTGATGAAAACAGAGGTAAAGGAGCAAGGATGGAGGTATATCATCATGGCACCTATAGGTTGAAACTAACTCGTGTGAATTGACCATCGATGGAGACATAACAAGGCATGGTATAATGGAGACTGCACATAGAATGACAAGAATAATTACACAAAATTATCACCGTGGTATGAGAACCCAACTCCACGGACTTCGAAGGTGGCTATGCAAGGTTGAATCATAAGCCAAGTGAATAGAAACTAATAAGGCTTATCACATGATTGTTCCCAACATTATCTCTTCATTCCATAGTGCTTTATCTCTCCCGAGCCACAAATATTTAACATAAGAAGGGTTGTGCTTACATTTTCTCCATGAAATTAAATGTGATAGAAATAAAACCCACTTTGAACACCAGAATGGTGAGCAAATGGGGTTGAGGGTGGGATACAAAGGCAAAAACATACAAGCTAGAAGCATAGGACCAGCGAAATTTTCCACCCCTTGCAGGAGAATTGACAAGCTCTTAAACCAATTTAATTCATTGATGGGCATTCTCGTAACATAGAGGAATCCAATCCATGAACTTAGATTGGAATTATCTGGATTAAAACAATAGTTAGATGATGTCCAAGTAACATAGCAAGGAAGCATTGGAATTGTTATGATAATTGCATCTTTAATCAACTATACTCATGTTGCTCCACCTAGTATGTCTATCTTGAATCAAGAAGTTTCTTTAAAAACATAGTAATTTTAGATTATTAGAAAAACTCATTTTTTTATAATTTTGTAAATGCGAGCTAAATATTATAAAGTTCTAGGCATCTTCTATAGGCTGCATACTTTTCGATATTTATAAATTTATACAACTTATCTCAAGATTCAAAATCAATAAAATTTAAACATGTTTTAAAACGTTAACACAACCTGTTATTTAAATAATAATAAATATAATTTTATTTAACTTAAAAAAAATATACATATACTAATACAATTTTAAACATTTATTATTTAATAATAATAACAATATTGAAATATGTACACATGATTTAAACAAGTATAATATATAGCATTGCTTAGTACCTGCCTCTTACCCAAAAAGTAATTTCATAATTTTAATTATATATATATAGACGTTGTCTGCCAAGGCCACAATTTTGCCCAAAAAATCATTTTTTGTCGAAATCTGCCCATAATTTTTTCTTCAGAAAATTCAACCATATTAGTGTTTAAATAATTCTTTTGATGGCGGAAATGGATTCAACACCATCAAAAACCCCTGGGAACCCAAAATCCCGAAGCTTGACAGCTACAACCCAAATCTCCCAAAATTTCTGTCGGATTTTGGTCAAAATCTAGTTGGAATTTCCATTACTTTTCGGGAAAAGTTGTGGCTTTCAAAATCCAACCAATTTTTTTTTCAAAAAAATCAACCATATTAGTGTTTAAATCATTCTTTTTATGGTGGAAATGGATTCAACACTATCAAAAACCCCCTGGGCACCCAAAATCTTGAAGCTTGACAGCTGCAACCCAAATTTCCCAAAAAAATTGTCGAAATTTGGTCAAACTCTTGTTAGAATTTCCGTTATTTCCCAAGCAAAATTTTGGCCTCGTTAGAATATATAATATATTATATATATATATAGTAATATATAGATATATTGTATATATTATATATATATATATAATATATATATATATAATATATTAATTTTAAAGTATATAATATTAAAAACTAATATAAAATTTAACATAATAAGAGCTATTAAACTTCATAACACTTGTTTATATCTAGTTCCTAAGCATTTTTTTCTAACTACTTCCTTAATTATGTGACACTATCACATGGCATTATGTTATGCACTCCAATAACAATAATTATTATGACAATTGGTCATTAGAATATATTATATATATTATTATATATTATATTTATTATTATATATATTTATTTTTAATATATTTTATATGACGAATGATATTTTAACATCCACGAGACTAAAAATAATCTATGGGACTACCAACATCATTTTTTTTTGCTTTTTGCAATTCAATTATTTTCTTAAATTGATGATGAGCTGACCCAACCTTCTAACAGTCCCCTCACTGAAAAGACAATGCCAAGGAATTGAGGCTAACATACTGTCATAATTGCCTCTGATGTCTCTGAAAGAATCACATTCCAAAATTAAATGCTTTTCTGATTCCACGGCCACAGAAGTGAAAAAATTACACCCGTTCTTCCCAAGCTTCTTTAGGTCTCTTCCACCGTCTCATTTCAAATTGAAGTTGATGTGAGTTAGTTCTTAATTGAGCAATAAGAATCTTTCCTCTCCACAGAATGTTGACTCCAATGTACTCTTTTTGCTAGAGATCACAAGTGGGGTTGAATTCCTGAACATAGTACTTCTTCTTTTTACCAAACTCTTTTCCCCATATATGCTTACGAAACTTCTCCATAACAAAATTCTTTAACTCCTTGCTATTTGTGGGATATGCATTGAGAAAAATATTCCATTTTTGAATCCATTTGTTGTTTTGTCTCATCCATGATTTCTTTTCTTTCACTCTTGCCTTCACTGAAGATAACTTTCGGCGATCTACCTACTCCTATTTTCTCAATTCTTTTTAGATACCTTATAAGACACACTATAGCAATTGATTCAATGGGAGTTGCTCCTGTTTCACTCAACATTATCTCATAAGGAACCAGACCTTTTATTTTGAACTTGCTCATGATTAAGCGTTTTTGGATTTTCTCAATTTGTTTCCATTTTGAAACAGGGATGTTGCTAGCCCACAATTCACACCCATATAATATCATTGGACAAACTAGGAGTTCAAAAATCACTTTAATCATTTTCCAATCCTAGAAGTCTGCCTCTCTACATATGTTTTGAAGTGCATATAATGCTTTCCACCCTCCTAAAGTTCTCTTCTTTATGCAGTCCTCCCAATTAATCTTGTTGTTGAAATCGATCCCAAGGTGCTTGTATTCATTTACTTCTTCAAGAATGTTTCCTTCAAAGAAGAATGTATGATGGCTTTGCTTCCTTTTATTAGAGAAAAACATTATTTTTGTCTTGCTGGTATTGACTTGCATCCCCACTGCTTTACAACAAAACTCAAGGGCATATAGGTGCATCGATCCATGTGTTGATTTAGCAATCAATACATGATCATCAACATATAAAAGAAGTTTTATCACAAATCAATTTAAAACCACATCAAATTAGTCATCGGCCAATTAGAAAAAAACAATTTACATTTAATTTTTTTTCAAAATATTAAATTTAATATTTTTTTTTCAAAACTTTAATAAACTTATGTTTAAAATTTTCAAAACTACTCAGAATGGAGGCTTTTGTGATTCATGATTAAAGCAAAACTCTTCCGCCTGATGTGATTTATCTGGAAGAGTTTTGCTTTTATTTTCAAAACTAATTGAAAGTCAGCTTTTTGCCCAAAATAAAAAACAATATAACCTACCTTCCATCAATATTAAAAAAAAATACTTCTCACTATAATTTCTATTATTTTTCCAACATGTTTTTGCATAATAAATAATTTTATAATTGTAAAGTTCATTGAAATATAATTTTTCTACCTCACCAAAGTCCTAACGTAAAACTTTTATATCTCCCTTACTATACCTGCCTTGCGCATTCAAATTTGCTTTGACTTGCGAATTAGTTTGTCTTTGAAAAAAAAATCATGTCGCTTATCCATAGTTTAACATTAGGAATTCATTTTTTGTTATTTGTTATTATTATTTAAATTTATTTATTTGTAAAGAGATTGGTTGAGGTCTTATTATGGGTCCTTTAGTAACTTCCATTTCTGTTAGTTACAATTTTTTGGTTTTTAGATTTATTGTCTTTTTATATAACTTTTTTATTTTGATTTTTTTTTCATTTTTCCATTATTTTCATTTTCATGAACTATAATTGTTGCCATATTTTCAATTTAAGATAACTTATATATATGTGTGTGTATGTGTGTGTGTTAATATAAATAATATTAGTTAATCATATTTTTTAATTTTTTGTTATGACATTTAACAATACAATATTTTATTAGTTGTTTTATTTTTGTGATGAATTCTTTGTTTTATTATCGGGGTCAAGCAAAGTTGCCCATTGTCTCCTACCCTTTTTGGTTTATATATTGACAAGCTTGAGGAGTGGTTAAATTCACAAGGGGGTGATGGTATCTATTTGGGCAAGTTTGTTATAAGGCTTCTTTTGTATGCAGATGACATTATTCTGATTGCTAAATCGACTCTTGGTTTGCAAGAGCACTTACTATCCATTGATCATTTTGTAGAAGTGTGGGGATGCAAGTCAATATCAACAAAACAAAAGTAGTGGTTTTCTCTAAGAAAAGAAAACATAACCAACAGAAGTTCTACTTTGAAGGCAACATTCTGGAAGAAGTTGCGGATTACAAATATCTCGGAATTGACTTCAACAAAAATCTAAGATGTAATGGTTGTAGAAAGAAAAGAACTTTGGGGGGTTGGAAAGCATTTTATGTTTGCCAAAATAGGTGTAGAGAGGCAGAATTATGGGATTGGAAAACCACTCAAACTCTTTTTAGGCTTCTGGTGATTTCGGTGATTTTCTATGGGCCAACAGTACATCCGACATGTAGTGGAGACAAATCGAAAAAATTCAGAAACATTTGATTACAAACAAATTCAAGATTAAAAGTGCAGTTCCTTATGTTATCTTGTTAAGTGAAATAGGCAGTGCTCCTATTAAAGCAATTGCTATGGTGCGAGTCATAAGGTATTTAAAAAAAATTGAGCAAATAGAATAGAGTAAATGGCCTAAGGTTGTCTTTAATGATAGATTGTGCAAGAGAAAAAATACTTGGATGCAGCAAAATAACAAATGGTTTAGTAAATGGGGTATTTGCTTAAATGCATGTCCAATAAACAACAAAGAGATAAAATCTTTTGTTATGGAAAAGTTCCACAAGTGTGCTTGGGATAAGGAGCTAGGAAGAAAGAAAAAGTATTATATTGAAGTGTTTAATCCCACTCATAGTCATCGACCAAAAGCATACATAGAGGCCAATATCTCTTGGAGAGCCAAAATTATTATTGCTCAGTTAAGGACTAATTCTCATCAACTCTGTTGTGAAACAGGGCGCTAGAAAAGGCCAAAAGAAGTGTGGGAGGAAAGAGTGTGCATTTTTTGTTCTTCCGAAAAAGTGGAAACAAAAAGCATTTCGTTTTAGAATGTGAGGCCTTCAAAGACAACAGGGAAAATTATGCAGATATGCTAGCAGCTAGCTCTTGGGATAATCTATTTAGCGATGGGTTTGTCGAGAAGCTAGGAGCATTTATTTTGAAGCTTCATAGAAAATGGTCGAATACATCAAGCAAATGAAGAAGAAATATGTCCCATAGGCTATCTTTAACCTCGTGGACGTTAAAAGAATTTCTTTCTTTATTTCTTTCTTCTTAAGCGATATTTGAGCTAAGCGAGAGGTACTAGCTACTATGTAGCCCTTGTTATACTTCAGTTTTCCTGTGACTGGGTATTAGTTTGTCTTTGGCCAAAAATTTATGACACTTATCCATAGTTTAACATTAGGAATTCAACTTTTGTTATTTTTTTGTTATTTAAATTTATTTATTTGTAAGGTGATTGGTTGAGGTGTTATTATGGGTTGTTTAGTAACTTTCATTTCTATTAGTTACTAATTTTTTGTTTTTAGTTTTATTTCATTTTTATTTAACTTTTTAGATTTTTTCGTTTTCTTTTTTCTGTTCTCGTGAATTATAATTTTTTCACGATATTTTCAATTAAAGTGACTTATTATTATATTAAAAACATATTTCAATAAATTTAATTATAAACAACTATATATATTATAAAGCACACATTCACACACACGAATATATGTTATTTAAACATTAACAAACAACAATATTATTAATCATATTTTAATTGTGATGAAATTTTTGTCTTTGTTATTTTTTTATTTAATAAGCTATATTTAAGCTTAAGGAGTAGGTACTAGCTACTATGTAGCCCTTGTTTCTGAAACTATACACACCAAGTTAAAAGCGATTATTTATTAAATAAAATATAAATATTAAATTTATTCTTCTAATAATATGATCATAACAATTACAATTCAATTAATATAAGGTTAAACGCATTATTTAGAGGGTTAACTCAATTGGTTGAGTCTTTGTTGTTAGAGCACATTTGTTATTAAAAGGTCATGGGTTCAATTATCTCAACACTCTCAAGGTTAGGTTGAGTGATTGAGCCAGCAGGAAGTGATCCTTTTGAGTAGATCTTTCTAATACAATTATTTTGTAAATGCAACAGCCACCAATATCAAGAGATCATAAACCACATAAAAAAGAAAAAAAAGAAAAAAAAAACACATTACTTCACATTACTCATTTTACATTTGGTAATGTCTTCAAAGTGAAGAAAAAATATAAAAAATTATGTATACACATATAAAACAAACTAAAGATTTTATTAAATCGCAAAATGAGAATACTTGGACAACTCAATGCTCTCCACCTCAATACAAATGTAAAATTGTAATAATTAATTTGATTTATTTAAAAAATAATAATGTAAGTTAATAAGTGTTATCTTTTTTTTCCCTGATGTAGGTATTTTATCGAGAGAAGACGGTGTGGGGTTTCATGCCCACCACCTTCTTAAGAGTAATTGTGATTTAATGAAGGAATGGCACCCCTTTCATCTCGCATGCATGTCTCCAGTTGGTGGAGGGGCTATGTAATGGAGAGAATGGGATATTCAAGCATTTGTGAAATATTAAGTGAAGGGGTGATGAGTCCCTCAACGCCCTGGTGTTGTCGTTTGGAAGAATTCACGATGGTGAGTCTTGGGTATAAAGGAAGGACCTAGTGCGGCCCACAAGCAATGAGTCTCTCAAAACTAGTTTAATTTGGTTACTAACGAAGAGTGTTGGTGGTTTAGTGCAGGTTCATGAGGGGTTGACGACTTGCATTTGGAGCTCATGACTGACAATTGGAGGTGGTAAGCCCTGTATGCCTGTGTTGGAGTTGCTTTGGTTAATTTGTAGTTTCCTGTTTGGTAATTTTGTATTATAGTTTTCCTAGGTTCTGTGTCTCAATTGTTATTTGTGGCTTGTATTCTGGGTATTGGGGTTTTTGTCAAGTCCGTAATGTCATCTTGGTTTCAACCATTGGGTCAGTCTCGTCGTAGTAGAGTGGGTAATTGGGTTTCACCATTTTAGGTGGTTGGGGTGCCTTTATTAGTGATGTTGGTCATATGGTTGCAGATTTTTATGGGTCCTGGTGTGTCATTTGATGTTTTCAATGGTAAAGGAGGTTGGGTCTATGGTCGAAGAAGATTTGTCCTCACTCCTGTCTAGTGGGTTCTCGACTAAAGCTTCGTCTTTTGTTTGTTGTTATTGTGACGAAAATATTTGTTAGTATTTGGGTTTTGCTGAGGAAGGGTCAAGTCATCCTCTATGTCCTTTTGCAAGTATAAGCAACCCTTTCAAAGAAGAACCCCCCTATGAATCTGCAATGCCTCCAAGGAAAAGGGGAGAAGTAGAAGGGGAGGAGGCAGAAGATCGCAGCCAAGTCAGCAGGGGGCAAAGATTTTTGCCCATGACTATTTGGCTTCTAATTTTAATGTTATTCTTTTAGAGACCCGTCAAGAGATTCATGAATTGGATATAAAAGTGATCAAAGAGAGGCATTCTCTCCCAGATTTAGAAATACTTGAAGATATTTCAATGTGGGTTTTAGATCCTAGAAACATCACAAGAAGGCGAAAGTAATATTTGAACTCAATTGTGCTCCATTGGAAAATAAAGCGCTTCTGCAGTTGGTGTTGAAGGCGAACAAGTGGAAAAATATAATATCTTTGCGTTTATTGAGTGTTGAAAAATATAGGGGATGCTAGATTAGGTGATTTCTCTTACTTTGATAGCATATTGTGATGTATTTTTACTTAACTTGATTAACTTCTCCTTTCACTTGATTATAATTAGTGTTCTTATCATCAAACAACTACCAAACAATAAAGAACAATGAGACAATAGGGCACAAGATATAGGTTATCATCTAGGGCCAAAACCTCTCCTTTTGAGAGGAAAACCCATAAGAAATCTTCTCTTCTTATATAACTTCAAATGATGAATTCAAAAACATATGACCCTTGACAAAGACCCCTCCAAGACCAAGTCAAAATTCTCCTTGAAGCACTTCCTTCTTACCAAGTCAAACTTGCCTTATAGCAGCCTCCACTTCTCCTTTGACCAAGAATTTCGACCTGCAACTTCAAACTCTCTTACCTCTGATGTTTGGCCTCCTGTAATTACTGCACTTTGCTAGTGTGATAGATTTGGGGTAGTTTGATCTCTCCTTTCCTTCACTTGGGAAGTACTTTCTTTCTTTATAATTTGGCTTCTTAAATTAGTCTTCTTGGCACCAAAAACAAGACTTAATGATGGCTCTATAATTCAGTCTACTTGTAGCAAATGGATGCCCTAATTTACTTTGCACATTTGAAAGATTTCAGTCCAGGATAGTCCATTTTAATCCTTCACTTCTCATTCTTCTTCCTTATTGGCTATTCCTTGTCTTTCTGTGTTTTTAATCGGACTTCTTGAGTTGAATGAATGTCCTTTGAATGAGTCTAAGTGCTTCTATTTATAGGCTTCTTTGAGTGCCCTAATAGGCCGACTTATTCCTCTTGGTAGGCCGACTTGTCATCCTTTTTTAAGGCCGGCTTGTTTTAGCATGGTGACAAGGTATTGGAGGGTCTTTGACTCTAATTTTGACTCAAACAAATTTTCTTTACAATATACAACATTCCCAAAAGGGTATTCCATACATGATAATGACTCTTTATGACTTGTTGACTCAAAGACAAACCTTAGAAGCACTCGATGGGTGTTTGACCTATAAATCAAATAACCTTGAGCATGAAACCCATGCCTCAAGAATGAAAATAATTTTATTTTTCTTCTTACATAAAATCATGATTACATATGTCATTATGAAGAATGAACCTAGTTACATATTTCAACACTCCCTCTTAACTAGGGAGGTGTTCATAGTCCATACAAGGTACTTGGACATTATCATACTGAAGAATTCGCATAAGAAGAGTCAGATAGGTAAGTTATATCATAAGCTATCTTATCAACTTATATCAGTGCATCTCATTATACCAACCAACATTGTCACATATCAAGGCCTTGACTAACAACTCTATCTCTCCGCAAGATCAGAGCACAATGTTGGTGAAACCAATGATTTATAGACACCTAAATCATTGCCTCTAAAGGAACATATCCCACCTGGGTGTTCAAAGGGTATGTCCTTTTAGGACAACCCCTATCCTAGAATGACACATCCTCAAGGAATTTCCTCTTTGACTACTCTTTCTTATTGGATGCCCTACCACATCCTCAAAGAGTATCAAAATCAATCTCAGATGCTTACCCAATCCTCCATTCTTTCTTTAGTACATGAAGACAAGAATTATGTGTCTATCTCTCCCTTTCAACTAGGGATGATTAACTCATTCCTATAAAAGGAATATACTCAAGCTCCCTCTTAACCAGGGATTTGCCCAAGCTCCCCCTTAACTAGGGACTTGTTTCCAACAAAACCTCTCTGCTCTTTGGTTGAGATCATGGTACTATCAGCCGCTTGTAGGGCTTCTCTTCCCAATGTCATGAACTTCATATTCTTCATTATGGAGCCTTCTTCATCATCACTTCATCATAGAGCATTAACCATCCATCAATTTCCTTCATAAGGTTAAACCAATATTCATGTCATCCTTCTTTTCATTGTAAAGTGATCTTCTAGTCCATATCTGGATTTTATTTATATAGCTACCTCTCCCAATTCATGTTTCTTTCAGGATCTTCTATCCAAACACATGAGTGCTAGTTGTAGGTGACATCTACAACTCCCTTTTGGTAGCCTTGTAACAACCCAACCAGATGATTTCAAAACTCCAAATAAACATCAAATCAAATTTACCTTTTTATGACGGCCTTTCATCATGGCATCATCTTTATGCAACATCAACATCTTGCACATGAATGAATCCATCTCCAAGACATTCAATGTCAAGGGTCTCTTTTCTTTACAAAATTTATGAGGGTCATCATACCTTCTCCATGGAGATGTCATGGCTAATTCTTCTAGTTATGAGATTTTGATCACTTATCTTATCTTACTATAGTTGCATCCTTTCACGAACATTTCTTCCTTTCTTCGCATATTGATTTCTCAAGAATTTCTATACATAATTCCTTCATCATAGGAACCATCATTGTCAACCACCTCATCTTCCATATTATATTGATTTCATATTATCAATATGTAGAAGAGTTCAAGGCACATTATCTTTATGCATACATGCTCCATTCTAATGGAAGAGATCCTTCTTCTTTGATCATGCTCATGAGATAAAACATTCAACCATGCTATCTACAACTATATGATGACAAGAATTTATCTATCAAATATATATACATACCTTTTCCTTCTTTTGGTCATCTAGACTTCCTTCTAGCAGCTTCCTTTCCTTGCTTGAATATGAAAGTACTTCAAACAACTCAGCATGTTACACATCTTTGTCATCATACCTTACTAGTGGATCACACATGGTGGACCATAGACTATCAACGAGACACTTGCTTCTTCCAAGTAGAGGTGAACCTTCTAATGAAGATTCCAATGGAGGATCTTAATTATCCTCATCCTACAAATGCTCCTTCCTAATGATGACGATGTATGATGATTGCTTTATCTTCTATTATGATAGATGACACTATCCAATCATATATATTTCCACTTCAGTTGTCCTTACATTCTTCCAATAGAGATGCCATGAGCTACTTTCTTTCTATCGTGATGATAGCTACAACCATGTAGACTATCTACTTCAGCTATACTTCCATGCTTTTGCAATTATGTCATATCTATTTTAGCTCTAATTCATCTTATCATTATTTTGATGCTTCCTCCCATGATAGATATCTTTTACAAAACTAAAAATAACTAAGTGAAGGACATTATCTTAGTCGTAGTAGATATTACACTCCTCCTTCTTTGATTATTCTTTTGAGGTTCCTTCACTTCTTCGGTGACACATACTTCATTTCTTTCCTTTCTCTTCTTGTTTTCCTTCTTGAGTTTGGGATAATTCCTTTTAAGGTTCCCATATTCGTTACATTCATAGCATTGTATCTTTGACATATTGATCTTATTCTTTCTCTGAGGATCAAACTTTCCTTTTCTCTTAGCCATGGCAACAAATGCTTGAACTTGTTCATTTGATCCAACATCTCTCTTTGCCTTCAACCTAGTTTCTTCAATTTTACATAACAATCAAAGTTCATTGAATTGAGTAGCGTCCTTATTTCCATAGATACTTGATACAAAGTTACCCCATTCATAAATGTAGAATGAAAATAAACTAGCTCGAACAATGGTAGCTTATCTATGAGAAGAGATGTGATGGTTATGCGCCTTCATCGAACTATCTTACAATGAGGCACCAAGGCCTTTTTATCATAGAGAAGCAATGAGAAAACCCTAAACATCCAAAAACCTAACCCTAGGAGATGAAGCGCCAAAAGGCTTGTGTTCCCCAATAGGGTAAGTTAGAACATCAACATCCTGTTATCGTAACTCTGGCATACGATCTTCGTTTGGGGCGCTCAGTAGCCCGTTGGAAAGGTCTAACCAAGAAGTACATTATTTTGTTACAATCATGATTATATGACTATCTAGTGCCTATCCCACCTGGGTGTTCAAAGGGTATGTCCTTTTAGGACAACCCCTATCCTAGAATGACACATCCTCAAGGAATTTCCTCTTTGACTACTCTTTCTTATTGGATGCCCTACCACATCCTCAAAGAGTATCAAAATCAATCTCAGATGCTTACCCAATCCTCCATTCTTTCTTTAGTA
>APFE030922843.1:3295-76394 GCA_000404065.3 Pinus taeda
CTTATGGACACATTGATCCGACCCACGATCCTGTACGGATCGGAAATTTGGGGCCCTTCCTTGCTTGAGACAGATTGGGCAGCAGTCGAGAGAGTCCAAACTCCAAACCCTTCTTCTCCGACGCATTATCCATTGCAAGTGTACTATCCCGCAACAAATTATACTGGCCGAATTTGGCGCACAACCCTTCCGCCTTGAGACAGCCTTCAGACTAGTCTCCTTTCTCCACCGAGTTCGGGGCTTCGCAGACACATTGAAAGGCCGCGATAGATACCCTTACTTAGCCTACCGCTCTTCGGAGGCCATCGATTGCACACAACCAGGAAAAACCAAGTGTTGGTATACAGGAGTCTCAAAGTTCCTCAAAGCAGTGGGACTCCATATAGATCACCTCCCCCCCTTTCGGTACTCCTTGAACGCCCCCAACGGACTCCCCCCCAAGCAAGAACTAAATAAAATCATCAAGGAAGACATCTCCAGGCAGTTTATCCAGGTCACATGGATTGACCCCCCGGGGGGGCTGCATCCAAAGATGGCTTTCTATGCAAAGCACTTCTTGAGTATCAGAGACGGGCTTATAGCTCGCCCCCAGTACACGCTTCGGCATTGGATGCATGCTCTTCGGATCCCTCTCGGGCAGTTCAGAGTTAAATCACACAAGCTTCGGGTAGAGACAGACCACCAGATTGATAGAGTTCACAGGACTTGCCGGCTATGCCATACACAGGAGGTGGAAAACGAATGGCACTTCATTTTTGGGTGTCCGATATATTATGAGATCAGGGGTCGCTTTCACTGTCTATTCAGGGGGCCTCATACCCTTTCCAGCTTCTTCAGCTACACGGACCAGAGATGCGTCGCACTTTATATCCAGGAGACTCTCAAGCATCGAGAACATATCCTCCAGCCTCCCGTCCGGCCCAACACTACTCGCCAGATCACCTCCTTCTTCAGCATACTTCCCTCAGCCAAAGGAATTAAGAGATCAACCAGTGAGAATACCGATCAAGCTGGCTCACACATATCGACAAACCCTCGTTCAGTTAAGAGGAGAAGCCCCTTACCTACGAGGGCCCAGCAGCAGAACCGTACCAGGCATCTCCCCGAGAGGCGGCCCAGGATCATTAGATCACGGAGACAACATAATGGGAGGCAACCAGCGCCTACCGTTTCAAACCAGCAAACATTACTGAACTAGCCACAATTCTCCTCTCTCGACCTCGGATGTTAGGAGAATCGGACTCCCACATTCACGTCCCCAAGGTCTTCTTCACCAGTAATCCTGCGACGCAGTCTAGAGTTCAGTCGGCGTGGCCGGGATCGGAGCTCCATACGCTCCTCTCTTTTCCCGACCCGCCTCGTTTTTATTTCCTATCTTTCTTTCAGTATTTGTCTTTCTGAGGAGATCGTTTTTGGTTCTCCTACTGGGCACAACCCCTTATGTAACTGACAGTCCCTTTGACCTACTTTGTGGTCATTCGTTGGACATTAATAAAATTATCTTATCTTATCTTATCTGCATCCGTGCTGCCACTGGTCCTTTCTCCCAGTGCTGCATCTGCACTACACCTCCTCTCATCATGTTGCATTGTGATGCCCACTACCGCACTGCAACTCAGTTACTAAGAAGTAAGTAACTGATCTCCCAGCTGACCTCCCTGTTGGGCTAGAAAGACCCACTCATGTTAAAGCTCCCTCTGCCACCGACAAGTGCTCCCTCTCTCTAACCTCTACGTTGCTGCAACAACTCCCTGCATCTCGCACCATTGCACACCTCTCTTGTGTTGTCCTGCACTGGTGCAACACTCTTGTGCCTCTCGCACTGCTGCAACCTGCTAGCTCTGCGCTGTCTTGGGACTCCTGCACTGTAGCTCTCTCTGCCGCTCCATCCGCATCTGTCTCTACCCATCCAGCCAGTCCTACTACTCTTCTTCGGGGCTCCCGTAGCAAGGTCTAATCCAAGAGGCTGGGTACCTCAAGGATCCTGCCCCTCATCGCCTGTCGTCCTCTTAACTACAACTCGATGTCTCCCCACTTTCGCTCAAGTGGCGTGTGCACTCATGGCACAATCATCATCTGTCAAAACTTTCTTCTCTTCCCGTGCTGGCGCTGCCTTAGTCTCGGAAGACTCTCCCTTACTCTTCTTCCTTGGACACTGGGTCGCATTGTGACCCAACTCCCCACAGTGGAAGCACTTGATCTTGGAGAGATCTTTCTTCTTCTGCTTTTCCTGCTTTCCCTCAGATGCTAGGGCCACATCCTCCACCTCCTGCTTGACCTTGATCCCTTTGCTGCTGCTACCTATCTTTGATTGTCGTCTAATCTCTTCCTAGCGAAGAGCTCCCCACATCTCATCCCAAGGTGGAAGAGTCCCTTTGCCCAGGATACTCTGGACAAATACTTCCAATCTTCTGAGACAACATTCAGGGTTGTCCTCACCATAAGCTCCTGATCCGGTGTCGCTCCTATAGCAGTCAACTGATCTCGGATCTCATTCAGTCCTCTGAGGAAGGTGTCAATCGATTGACCCTTCTTCATTTATTACGACCTCATCTGGTTTTCAAGCAACATTCTTCTCTGCACAGAAGTATGCTGGTACAGCTTCTTGAGAGCCTCCCACATCTCAAATGTCATTTCCTTCTCGACTATATGTGGTACCACGTGATCCTTGACCCCATCAAGGATAATGCACTTGGCCCTCGCCATTGCCTCTTCGTATCTGTCATTATCATTGGGGTTGACTGGGACAGCTATTGCCTTCGAGGCGAAGTTCTTGACACGATTCCTGTCAAGCACTGATAAGATTCTGGCCTTCCAAACTGCGAAGTTTGAGGCTCCGTCCAGTCTACCCTAGTCTCTTACCCTGTGTAGTGCCATGATGCTCCTCTACTTCCCTCCTGGAAGTTCTCTATTCAACTCCTCTGAGTCTCTACTTCCTGTCTGGAAGTTCTTTTCTGGACTCCCTCTAAGTCCTGATTTCCCTCCTGGAAATCCTTCTGCCACTTGTCGAGATGTCCCCTACTCTGATCGACTTGTGCAGCTGCACTTCTGATCTGGGTTCCTCGGCTAGAAACCCTCGGTAACAACTCCTTTGGCCCTGCTCTGTCAGGTACTGTTTTGACTACAATACCTCACCAGCTCCAATCTGCAATATTCCTGCAGCCTTCTAGACCCTAGGAACGGCTTCTCTGTGAACTGTGTCAGCCCCACTGTCTCCGCTGGCTTCGGGTCACCCCAGATGGGTCTACGTCAGCCCTGGGATGCCCTGCGTCAACCCTCTGGCCCTCTGCATCAACAACGCCGACCTTTCTGGGGCTTTGCGCAGCTCCCGGCTTCCTTTGCGTGGCCTTGGCTAGCTCTGCGTCACACTCCTTGGCTTTTGCTTTGCTAAAAACTTTTGTCACCTTGGGACAACTATTATTTGCTGCTATTGCTACGCTCGACTAATGTCTTTTAGTCCTCTTGTGATCTGCAATCACGCTCTGATACCATATTGAAGTTTCTAAGTTTACTTAGTTAGAAACCCTTCATGCACTTTTTCTGATTTATTCCTACCTACTTGTTATTTTTCCTTAACAAGTTATTTACAAAGTAAATATTGAAAATAAACACCAGTGCATGCCCAACATATTACAGATCAGCAACTAAAAGAAACAAGAACAAACACACCACATGACACCATTATTTTTGGACTAATGTCCCCGGAAAAACCCAATGTGGGAAAACCGGTGCAGCTATCTGAAGGTTTTCTTATTAAGCAATATCAGAGTACAATCTAGGTGCTATAAATGGCCTACCCAACAGAGAATTTCCTTAGCAGTAATACCCCTCAGTTTCTGACAAATCTACTGGCTGGAACCCCGGATAATCTTTCCTGCAGCTACTCAGCTACCAGTCTACCCCAGAAACCCCAGCGTCTGCCAAATCTGGATTGTGTTAGCCTCTCCTAGCCCAGCATTGGCACTGCATCAGCCTATCTTGGTTTGCGTAAGCCCCAGGAGGCCCTACGTCAGCTCTCTGAGCCTCTGCGTCAGCTACGCTGGCCCCTCTAGTGCTCTACGCAACACTTAGCTGCCTCTGCGTGGCCTTGCGTGAGCACTGGCTGCTCTTGTGTCTCTCTCTCTGGCTGCTTTGCTGCTATCCCGTCACTATCTCTGCCTCTCTGTCTCTCTGTACTTAATGGCCCTCAGTTGCTCTCCCGATCACTGATTCTATCTCTCTTAGCAAAACCTGTTCTAGAGAATAGAATGACTGATCACTCTGGTGTTTTCTCCAAGTGACCCTCAAGCCTCCTCTTATACTTTTCCTGTTGACATCTCAACAACCGAGATTAAATCCCTAATCAAGAGCTAAGATTAGATCTAGCTTGATCCATGTCTTTTGGACCATTCTAACACAAATTCATATTAATACACATTAATATTTTATTTTCCCTAAGTTTAGACTTAGGGACTCCATTAAAAATATTAATTATTTTAATATCTCTTGATCTGTTTATAATATGCCCAAACCCTTTCTGGGTATTGGAGATCTCATGTGCCCTAACCTCTCCACCAAATTTCGTGGCTAGAGCACATCCGATGCTACCTCAAATCAACACCTACTCCGTGGAAGATAGACTGTATATGCCTTAGCGTTCTCAGTATATCCCACAAGATATCCTTTCTCAGCAGTTTGATCTAATTTCTTTCTCTTTTCTTCAGGTATATGCCAAACTCCCAAATATCTTAAAATGACTGACTTCATGTGTCTTCCAGGTGAAGATCCTTTCCGGAGTGATTTTGCCCAATGCCCTGTGTGGAGTCCTGTTCTGGACATAAATTGTCATGCTACATGATTCTACCCACAGGAATTTGGAAATATCCTAATCACACAGCATTACCCTAGCTGCTTCCACAATAGTCATGTTTTTCCTTTCTTCTACTCCATTCTGCTCTAGATTGTAGGGAGTTGTCGACTCTCTTTTGATGCCTTCCCCTAGTGCAAAAATCGGTGAAGTCCTTGTCAACGTACTCTCCAGCATTGTCTGAGCGCAACACTTTTATCTTCTTTCTTGTCAAATTCTCTACTAGAGCCTTGAACTCTTTGAATCGACCAAAAACCTCATCCTTGATTTTCAGAAAGTAGATCCAAGTCTTCCTGGAATGGTCATTGATGAAGGTGACGACGTATTCGGCACCACTACGAGCTTTTGTGGACATAGGTCCGCAGATGTCTGAGTGTATCAATCATAGAGCACTCTGAGCTCTATTGTTACTTCTGGAAAACGTTGCTTTGGCGTACTTGCCTAGAGCGCACCCTCTGCATACATCATCTCGTTCGATACTTCATTCAGGAACTCCTGATACTGTTTTCTTGAGACTTCTTAGAGCCCCATGGTGTAAGTGTCCTATCCTCCTGTGCCATAATTCATTCAAATCTGTATCTCCATTACTGCCTACCAGTGACATTGGAAATTCTAGTTGTAATCTATACAACCTGTTACTTCTGATTCCAAACTGGGCCTTCCTTTTCTAACTCGGGTGTTTGACATATACTTTCTCCTTGATAAAGAAAACGGCATAGCCCTTGTTTTGAAGTTGAGATACGGAGAGTTAGTTCATCCCCAATCTTGGCACATGCAGCACATTGGTTGCTCGAAGCCGCTCACCTGCTTCGGTTTGAAAGACAATAGTACCTCTTCCTACGGGGGTACACTTTGCCTTATTTCCATGGTGATCTGAAAATTCATCCTTTCTTTCTGATAATTTGAAAAGCATTCTCGAATTCTTGTGATATGCCAGGAAGCTCCAGTATCTATATACCAAACCTCAGAGGAGGCAGAGCTTGCTAGGCAAGCGACTTCTTCTTCCAGTCTGGAAGCTAACATCGAATAATCGTGATCTATGTCCCTCGTGCTTTCCTCTGGAAATCTGCGTGAGTCCCTTTGAGTTGATGCCTTTGCATCATGCTCCTAACCCATAGCCGATTCTTCTCTTCTGTTGCGGGATCTCCACTTTGATACCATGTGAAAATTTCTAACCCGAAATTCTACTACAACAACTGATTTATTTCACCTACTTATTCTTAACAATAAGTTATTTATGAAATCCCTTCAGCAAACATTAAAATAAATTCTGTTGTAGTTATCACATAATTACACAGAGAAAATAACAACGATATACATGCACAAGAAGCAATCACATCAACACAGTTGTTTTTGGACAATTGTCCCCGGATAAACCCAATGTGGGAAAACCGGTGCAGCAGATGAGAGTTTTATTAATCTTCAGCAAAAATCGCTTTACAAGGAAAGATTTTACAGAGAAACTGAGAGAAAACCCCTGAGACTTTCCCCTGGAAACTTTCTAACACCCTGGAGACCCTTCTCCCACTACTACATCACTTCTGCATCCCTCTGCGTCAGCCTGCGTGAGGGTTGCGTCTCCCCTAGACTGTGTCTCCCTCTACGTTGTCTCTCACTGCCCCTACGTCACCTCCTCCTCAGTCACTGACTGTTGTTGATGCCCTCCTCTTCCTCCACCTTGCAACTCTCCCTCTGAAATCGATCTCCTTTTCTTTGAGAATCGATTTTCCTTGGGATACTAAGTATCTGCCGATGTGTCTCCAAATGATCCTCAAGTCCTCTCTTATACTTTTCCTATTGATGAATCAACGACCGAAATTAAGTCTCTAATCAATGGCTAAGATTAAAATTGACTTGATCCTCGTCTCTTAGAAGCTTCTCACCCTTATCTTTATTAATACCCATTAATATTTTTATTTTCCTAAGTTTAGACTTAGGAACCCATTAAAAATATTAATTATTTCAATAACTCCTCATTCGGGTGGATTTTCTCCAAACGATTTTTGGGTCTTGGAGATCTCATGTGCCTTAGCCTCTCCACCAAATTTCAAGGCTAGAGCACATCTGATGCTACCCAAAATCAATACATTCAATGAATATTATTCATCGATTCAATTAAGGGGTCACTTTGGATGTGTATGGCACATGCGTGAGAGCAAAGTTAAAGAAAATAAGCATGCAATGGTAAAAAGTTTCAAAACATACAGGCCAGAAAGCTGTAAATAAAAATCCTCAAGCACAGATCACAAATGAGACATTGGCTTTAAGGAGCATGTTGTTTTTAACTCTATTGCATTGGTTTGATTTAGAGTGTCAATTGTCAACAATATGCCATAACGTTGGGGGAAAGGCTAGAGTTGTGAGTTTTAATCCTGAATATTGTTTCATAACAGAAATTACTTGCACTCAACACAACTATCTCCATCAGAGATCATGGTCTTTAATGAACCAGTTTATAGCGAAACCAGTTGTTTTGTATCGGTTGGTACCGATTAGGTACCAAACTGGCTAGTTTGGTGCCTAACCGGTATCAACTAGTTCCCAAACCAGGGTTATTGGCCAAGTTGATGTTGTAAAGTTGTTGACTAGTGAGTTTGACTGGTTACTAGTTTAGACAGGTTGGGTTTTAAAACTATCGGTTCAGAGTGAAAAAAAGAGGGGAGATCTGCTTTTTCTAACTTTGTTTTGGCTCCTTGTGTGTCTAAAATCTCAAGGCCAG
This sequence comes from Pinus taeda, assembly GCA_000404065.3. Lineage (NCBI taxonomy): Eukaryota > Viridiplantae > Streptophyta > Pinopsida > Pinales > Pinaceae > Pinus > Pinus taeda. The sequence goes on from APFE030922843.1 coordinate 10,861, forward strand.
TTTGGGGACTGCTTGTTAGTACCTAACCAGTACCGACCGGTCCCCAAACTGAGTTTATTGGCCGAGTCAATGTCCTCAAGTTGTTAATTGGCTAGTTTGACCGGTTATTGATTCAGACTCGCTGGGTTTTAAAACTATGGGTTCAAAGCGAAAAAAAGACAGTAGAATTGCTTTTCCTAGCTTTGTGTTTTCCTCTTGCGTATATGATACCTCAAGTCACACTTTGAATGTGTAGGAGATGAGTATGACAAGTCCTATTTCACGACACATGTTAAACTCATGTCTGACATGTAGGATATGGACAACAATCCCTAGGGGATGTGTCCTATTTCTTAGCTGCTTGGTGGTCTCAATATGATAGACCAAGATGACTAATCATTGATTGATAAACCTAGTCATCCTTGAGTCAACTTCAGCTAACTACTTGCCTAATATATTCCCCTACCCAAAAATGCTTGCTTTGTCCTTGAAGCATTTATGTGTATATGCACTAGAGACAACCAAATAAATACATGAAATACATGATGAGATTTAGTTTGGAACAAATATGTTAAATTTGCAACCAGGGCCAAACTCCACCTTGGACAACTCATATGATGGAGATGATATTTTTATTGGATTCCTCTTTCTGAGAGGTGTAGGATTGAGATCATCTCATTCTTACATGTATAAATGGCATTATGAATTTATTTCTTCTATTGACAAATTGTCAAGGTCAGCCAACAATCTAATGTAGGCTCAGAAGCCCAAAAGTCATGTCTCTTCACCCTCAAAGTTGCATATAACTAGAAGGAGCATCTACCTCATTTGGAGATTCATCATCTCACACGCATCTCTCTCTCCTCATCTGATTGGGTCGTACAAATTTCAAGACAACCTTCTTCTCCTCCACACGTGCGAAGGATTGACTGCAATTTCTGTTTTCTGCGTTGACCAAGTTGCAGCAAGTTTGACTAGTGTTGACTGGGCAATAGTTGACCTCGTTTGACTATGTTTTTCTTGGAAGAAATTCTATTTGGGGAGGCTGCATTTCTTGGCATAGATTTAGAGTTTTTTTGGTTGTTTGACCAACGTTGACCGCAGGTTTGACTCTGCATTGACCGATTTTTTCTGGACTATTTTGGGCTGATTCACACTGTTCTTGGAGGCCAAATTGACTGAGTTTGACCGAGCTGATTTGGAGAAGTAATTCTGCTGATTTGACCAACTTTGACTTTCTCGTTAGGGCATCTTGTTGACTGCAGTTTGACTGGACAGATTTGACTGTGTTTGGGCAAGTGAACTTTGTATATTGTACTCTCTCTGCTGAAATTTTGAAGAATAATAAGAAGACTTGATCAAAGGGTTTCCCACATTGGGGTTTTTTCCTATTATCCGCCAAATATTGTGTCCTCTTGTCTTGGCTTGTCTTCTACTTTTTATTTATGTTTTATCTGCATTTACTATCATGTTAATCTGATTGCTAATTTGGAAATTGATATTGGGCTAATAAGAAAAATTGAAGTAAATTGCTCTTAAGCATAGAACATGCCATTGTTATCTATAATTAACATGGTATCAGAGCTGAGGTGAAGACAAAGCCCAAGCAAGAGTGAAAAAGACCAGTCACTAAGAAGAGAAATCATTGAGATCTGTTGGACAAGGACAAGATTCAATGGCCTCTGCATCTTACTTCAAACCTGATGACATGCTCAATGACAAGTCTGATTATCATGCATGGAAGATGTCTCTTGATTTGACTTCAGAAGAGCAGGATGTTATGGACTATGTGCAGGGAAAGATTACTGAACCTTCTTCAAATGTATCGGTTGCCATTAAGACAAAGTACAAGAAAGGTGAAGTCAAAGCTAAGAAGATCATTAGGGATTCTATTAACAAACATTTGGTTGCATACATCTCCAATTGAACACATCTAAGGAGATGTATGATAGGTTGGTTGGCATGTTCAAAGTTAGCAATGCAAACCAGGTGTTCTTTCTCAAAAACAAGTTGAAGGACATGAAGAAGGGAAGAGGTGAAGATATTCAATCCTACTTCATGAGAATTACCGAGATAAAAAATGATCTTTCAATTGGAGAAGTTATTGCTGATAGGGAGCTCACACTCATTGCCCTTGGAGGTCTCCCTCGTGAATGGCATGCGTTCAACACTACTATCCTCAACAATTACAGGATTCCAAGTTTTGATGAATTGTTGACTAGATCTACTCAAGAAGAAACAAGGATGATGGAGAGTGGCATGCCTTCAAATAGGAATGATCCTACTGCATTCTCCGCTCATGCTAAAAAGAAAAACAATGCAGGTTAAAAGAAGCAATGTCAAGGAAGACCGAGATTCAAAGATGGAAGGAAGGGAAGATGCTTCATTTGTAACAGGTTTGGCCACTATGCTAGGGAGTGTCCTAATAGAAGGGATACACCTTGGGATGATGACAACAACAACCACAACAATTTCAGGGGCAACAACAATCAAAGGAATGGCAGATTCAACAACAAAGGAAAAATGAATGCTCCTGCTACTCAACATGGAAATGGTCGACCTCCCAAAGATCAAGAAACTCCAGGTATGATGAATCTAATGTTGTAGATAACAAGCAAAAAGAATTTTATCTTATATCTGCCCTCTCTACTGCCTCTCCTCGGGATACCTTGGGAAACTGATTGATTGATAGTGGTGCCTCAAGGCACTTCACTGGGTATAAGGAAGCTCTTTCAAATCTGATAGAAAATGATACAAATTTGGAAATCATTCTTGGAGGCAATGCCACCTATCCCGTGAAGGGAGTTGGGAATGTTACTCTTCAATTAAATCAAGGTAGCACCATTCGTCTACAAGAATTACTCTATGTACTTGATCTAAAGAACCTGGTATCCATTTTGGCAATGGAGGACAAAGAATTCAAGGTGGCATTCATTGATGGAAAGGTACGTGTTTGGAAAAGAAATTTCAAAGAAGCATTTACTCTTGGATTTAGGGTTGATAGCCTATATCAAGTTGGAGGAAGCCCATTGGGAGCTACGTCTTATGACACATCTCTTCGTTCGAATTATGGCACCGGAGGTTTCCTCATCTACATTATAAGGCTCTACCCGATGCAAGGAAGATGGTGACAGGTATGCCCGAATTTAAAGTAGAACATGAAGGTGTTTGTCAAGGATGTGCCAAAGGAAAAGTTACAAGGAGACCATTCCCCTCAAGTGATAGCAAGACTACTGACATTTTGCAACTGGTTCATTCTGATCTATCTGGTATGTTGCCTGTGACATCTTTGGGAGGATATTTATATTATGTTATCTTTGTGGATGACTTCTCTCGCAAAACTTGGATTTATTTCTTGAAGAAGAAGGACGAAGTGTTCACATAGTTCCATTCTTTCAAAGCCTTGGTCGAAATCAAACAGGGAAGAAGATCAAAATATTGAAAACCGATAATGGAACCGAATATGAATCAAATGAGTTCAATGACAATTGTAGAGAACCTGGCATTAAGAGGGAAATTATACCGCATATACTCCCGAGCAAAACGGAGTTGCTGAAAGAAAGAATCGTTCCATTATAGAAGCCACTCGTGCTATGCTTCATAATCAAAGCCTTCTGAAGTTCTTATGGGCAGAAGCTGCCAACACTGCCGTGTACATTCAAAATAGATGCCTTCATCAAGCATTGGACTCCAAAACTCTCGAAGAAGTTTTCACCGATAAGAAACCTGATGTTTCCCATTTTAGAATCTTTGGTAGCCCCGTGTGTTTTCATGTGCCGAAAGAAAACAGAAGCAAATTGGATGCATCTGGGAAGAAAAGAACATTTGTGGGCTACAGTGAAACTTCTAAGGCATATAGAATCTATGTGCCCGGTCAATGAGAAGTGGAGATAAGTCATTGCTGATTTGGAGTAGCATCGGATGTGCTCTAGCCATGAAAATTGGTAGAGATGCTAAAGCACATGAGATCTCCAAGACCCATAAATGGTATGAGGAAATTTTACCCGGTGAAGGAGATATTAAAATAATTAATATTTTTAATGGGTTCCTAAGTCTAAACTTAGGAAAATAAAAATATTAATGGGTATTAATATAAATCTGGGTTAGAAGGTTCTAAATAACATGGATCAAGCCAAATATATTCTTAGCCGTTGATTAGAGATATAATCTCAGTCGTTGAAGACTCAACAAAAAAAGTATAAGAGGAGGCTTGAGGGTCAGTTGGAGATACACTAGATTGATCAGTCAGTTCGATTTTCTAGACCAGGGTTTGCTAAGAGAAATTGAACCAGTGATCAGAGTTGCAACGAGGGGCAGTGAGTACATAGCAGAGAGGTAGAGATAGTGTCGGAAGACCAGTGCAGAGGTAGAGAGACAGACATAGAGCTAGCAAGAGCCACGCAGAGGCCAGAGTGACTGCGCAGAGGGCCAGAGGGCCTGTGTGAGTGAAGCAGAGGTTGCAAAGGTGACGTAGAGGCTGCAGAGGTGACGCAGAGGGCCAGAGGGTTGACGCAGAGGGTTTCAAGCTGATGCAGAGGCCAGGAGGGTTCATGCAGAGCCTCAGAGAGGCATTGGAGAGAGTTTCGTGGAGCAGACTTTCAGAGTATCTGCTTCTGAAGAGAGGTATCACTGCTAGATAGATTTCTCTATTGGGTGAGCCAATTTGGCACCCATTTGTACTCAAGAAAATCTACTTAATAATAAAACCCTTAGAACTGTTGCACCGGTTTTCCCAAGTTGGGTTTTTCCGAGGACAATTGTCCAAAAATAACGGTGTCCCTTGTGTGTTTGTATTTCTTTCAGTTGATGATGTATAGATGGTTAAGACTGCATTGTGTTTATTTCAACGTTTATATGGTTAAATAACTTGTTTAGTAATTAAACAAGCAGGAGAAATAAACAAGATAGTGCAGGAAAATTTCTAACGGGTTAGACTTAGAAATTTGAACATGGTATTAGAGTGTTGCAAATCACAGGAGAACTGAAGGCACTAGCTAAATCAGAAAATTTGCAGCATAAATAGTTGTCCCGAGAGACAGAGTTGTTCCTACGCAGAAGGCAATAGTGAAGGAGTGATGCAGAGCGCTTGCATCATCAGTTCGAGCCAGAGAAGGGGCCAATGTAGAAGTAGTGAGAGGCAGAAGAGGCTCACAACGAGCCACGTCATCCTGTTCAGCCAAGTAGGAGTGACACAGTTGGCTAGTGGAGCGATTCAGCCACTGTTGGCATTGCACAAAGCTTAGAGGCTCAGTTCTTCAGTTGTTGGGGCATAGGAAGCTATGGGCAGATTGTGGAGTGTGAAGCTGGTGGGGTGTTGTTGTTGTTGAGGTAGAACAGTACCTAACGGGACAGAACCAAGGTAGAAGGGAGTCGCTACCTAGGTGGATTTCTAGCCAAGAAATCCAGATCATTGTTGCAGGAGCAAACGAGATCAGAGAGGTACGATTCGACTATTGGCAGAAGGATTTCTAGGAGGGAAATCGAGACTCAGAGGGAGTCGAAGAGAGAACTTCTAGGAAGTAAGTAGAGACTCAGAGGAGTCGAAAAAAGAGCAAAGATGACAATGAACAGACTGAGGGATCAGGACAGGTTGGACGGAGCATCCAACTTTGTCATCTGGAAGGCCAGGATCCTGTTTGTTCTAGATAGACATCGCATCAAGGCCTTTGCCTTGAGAACCGTGGCTATCCCAATCGACCCAGCTCATAACAAAAAGTATGAAGATGTGATGTGTTGGAATTTCTATGTCTGAAATGTTAGAAACCCTCCATGCACTTTACTAATTTATTCCTGCCTACTTGTTCCGTTACCTAACGAGTTATTTACAATGTAAATACTGAAAATAAACACTAGTGCATGCTCAACATATTACAGATCATCAACTGAAGGAAACAGGTACAAGCACACAAAATGACACCGTTATTTTTGGACCAATGTCCCCGGAAAAACCCAATGCGGGAAAATAGGTTCAGCTATCTGAGGTTTTTCTTATTAAGCAATTTCAGAGTACAATTTGGGTGCCAAATCTGGCTTACCAAACAGAGAATGTCCTTGGTAGTAGTACCTCTCAGTGTGAGACAAATGTCCTGGCTGAAACCCCAGATAAACCCTCTGGTAGCTCCTCAGCTCCAATCTACCCCAGAAACCCCAGCGTCTGCCCTTTTGGACTGCGTCAGACTCTCTCTGCCCAACGCTAGCCTTGCATCACCCTGAATGGGTCTGCGTCAGCCTCAAGAGGCCCTGTGTCAGCCTTCTGGCCCTCTGCATCAGCAAAGCTAGCCTCTCTGAAGCACTGCACAGCTCCTGGCTGCCTCTACGTGGCCCTGCGTGAGCCCTGGCTGCTACTGCATCACTCTTTAGCTCCTGCGCTAATCTCCCGGCATTATCTTTGCCTCTCTCTCTCTGTACTCACTGCCCCTCAGCTGCAACTTCGATCATTGATTCTATCTCTCTTAGCAAACCCCGCTCTAGAGAATAGAAAAACTGATCATCTGGTGTACTCTCTAAGTGACCTTCAAGCCCCCTCTTATACTTTTCTCGTTGACATATCAACGGCCGAGATTAAGTCCCTAATCAACGACTACGATTAGATATGGCTTGATCCATGACTTTTGGACCATTCTAACACAGTTTTATATTAATTCACATTAATATTTTAATTTCCCTAAGTTTAGATTTAGGGACTCAATTAAAAATATTAATTATTTTAATATCTCCCAAACCGTTTAGAATCTGCCCAAACCCTTTCTGGGTATAGGAGATCTCATGTGCCCCAACCTCTCCACCAAATTTCATGGCTAAAGCACATCCGATGGTACCCCAAATCAACACTCCTCTTAGCAAGGAGTGTGCTCTAGTAATACTCCTCACTGAGTATCACCTTGATCATCCAGCATCGGTCCCTATGCTGATGCTAGGCCCGCTGCCCATCATCCTTTGCACTGTTGCATCCTATACTGCTACCCATGGCTCTGCCACTACCACTGCTGCATCTGTACGACAAAACCCTCTGCATCCATGTTGCTGCTCATGGCTCTGCCACTGCCACTGCTGCATCTGCATTGCATTTCCTCTCATCATGTTGCATCGTATTGCCCACTGTTGCACTGCAACTCAGTTACTGAGAAGTAAGTAATTGATCTCCCAACTCTGACCTCTCTATTGGGCTAGAGACACCCGTTGATGCTGAAGCTCCCTCTGTCGCTGACAAGTGCTCCCTCTCTGACCTCTGCATTGCTACAACAACTCCCTACATCTCGCACTGTTGCACACCTCTCTGTGCCATCCTGCACTAGTGCAACACTCCCACGCCTCTCGCACTGCTGCAACCTGCTAACCTCGCGTTGTCCTGGGACTCCTGCACTGTAGCTCTCTCTGCTGCTCCATCCACATCCGTCTCTACCCACATCAGCCAGTCCTGCTACTCCTCTTCGGGGCTCCCGTAGCAAGGTCTAATGCAAGAGGCTGGGTACCTCGAGGATCCTGCCCCTCATCGCCTGTAGTCTACCTAACTACAGCTCGATGTGTCCCCACTTCCACTCAAGTGGTGCATGTGCACTCATAGCACAGTGATTGTCTGTCTCCACTTCCTTCTCTGCCCTTGCTGGCGCTGCCTTAGTCTCGGAAGACTCTCCCTTACTCTTCTTCCTTGGACATTGGGTCGCATAATCACCCAGCTCCCCACAATGGAAGCATTTGATCTTGGAGAGATTCTTCTTCCGCTTTTCTTGCTTTCCCTCATATGCTAGGGCAACATCTTCCTCCTCTTCCTTTTTGACTCTAATCCCCTTACTGTTGCTTCCCGCCTTTGTCTGTCGTCTGATCTCCTTGGCGAAGAGCCTCTCACATCTCATCCCAAGGTGGAAGCGTCCCTCTGCCCAGTATACTCTTGACAAATACCTCCCAGTCTTCTGAGACTGCATTTAGGGTTGTCCTCACCATCAATTCCTGATCCGGCGTGGCTTTTATGGAAGTCAACTAATCTCGGATCTCATTTAATCCTCCAAGGAAGGTGTTAATCGGTTCTCCCTTCTTCATCTAATATGACCTCATCTGATTTTCTAGTAACATCCTTCTTTACACAGAAGTATGCTGGTACAATTTCTTTAGGGCCTCCCACATCTCATTTGTTGTTTCCTTCTCGGCAATATGTGGTACTACATGGTCCTTGACCCGATCAAGGATGATGCTCTTGGCCCTCGCCATTGCCTCCTTGTACTTGTCGTTCTCAGCTGGGTTACTGGGATAGCTATCGTCTTCAAGGTGAATTGCTTGACACGATTTCTGTCAAGTACGGACAAGATTCTGGCCTTCCAAACTACGAAGTTTGACGCTCCGTCCAGTCTGTCCTGGTCTCTTACTCCGTGTAGTGCCATGATGCTCTTCTACTTCCCTCTTGGAAATTCTCGATGTGACTCCCTCTGAGTCTCGATTTCCCTCCTGGAAATCCTTCTGCCGATGTCGAGATGCCCCCTACTCTGATCGTCTGTGCAGCGGCACCACTGATCCGGATTTCTCGGCTAGAAACCCTCAGTAGCAACTCCCTCCTCTTGGCCTTGCCCTGTCAGGTACTGTTCTGACTATAGTACCTCACCAGCTCCATTCTGCAACTTTCCCACAACCTCCTAAACCCCAAGAAACTGAAGGTGAGAGCTCCTAGGCTCTGCGCAATCCAGACACCAGTAACCCAGCCTCCTCAGCCAACTGCGTCAGCCCTCCTAGCTTCTGTGTGGCTCTACGTGAGTCTCCCTTTGCCTCCCTTAACCTCTGCGTTGCCTCTTCCTAGCTCACCCTTGATGACACAGGCACTGCGTCACCCTTCCCTTGTTGCTGCTCTTCTAGGAACAACTTTTGTCACTCGGGACAGCTGTTTTTTGCTATTATTGCTCCGCTCGGCTGATGTCCTCAGTTCTCCTGTGATCTGCAACCATGCTCTAATACCATGTTGGAATTTCTAAGTCTAACACATTAGAAACCCTCCATGCACTTTACTGATTTATTCCTACCTACTTGTTTTGTTACTTAACAAGTTATTTACAATGTAAATACTGAAAATAAACACTAGTGCATGCTCAACATATTACAGATCATCAACTGAAGGACACAAATACAAGCACACAAAATGAGATCGTTATTTTTGGACCAATGTCCCCGGAAAAACCCAATGTGGGAAAACCGGTGCAACTATTTGAGGGTTTTCTTATTAAGCAATTTCAAAGTACAATCTGGGTGCCAAATACGGCTTACCCAACAAAGAATGTCCTTGGCAGTAGTACCTCTCAGTGTGAGACAAATGTCCCAGCTGAAACCCCGGATAAACCCTCTAGCAACTCCTCAGCTCCAATCTGCACCAGAAACCCCAGCGTCTGCCCTTCTAGACTGCGTCAACCTCTCTCTGCCCAGCATTGGCATTGCGTCAACCTCAGGAGGCCCTGTGTCAGCCTTTTGGCCCTCTGCATTAGCAACGCTGGCCTCTCTGAAGCACTGCGTAACTCCTGGCTACCTTTGCGTGTCCCTGCATGAGCCCTGGCTACTACTGCATCACTCTCTCTGGCTCTTGCGCTGATCTCCCAACACTATCTCTGCCTCTCTATCTCTCTGTACTCACTGCCCCTCAGCTGCAACTCCGATCACTGATTCTATCTCTCTTAGCAAACCCTGCTCTAGAGAATAGAATGACTGATCATCTAGTGTACTCTCCAAGTGACCCTCAAGCACTCTCTTATACTTTTCTTGTCAACATATCAACGGCCGAGATTAAGTCCCTAATCAATGGCTAAGATTAGATCTGGCTTGATCCATGACTTTTGGACCATTCTAACACAATTTTATATTAATTTCACATTAATATTTTAATTTCCCTAAGTTTAGACTTAGGGACTCCATTAAAAATATTAATTATTTTTAATATCTCCCAAACTGTTTAGAATCTGCCCAAACCCTTTCTGGGTATTGGAGATCTCATGTGCCCCAACCTCTCCACCATATTTCGTGGCTAGAGCACATCCGATGCTACCCCAAATCAACACTCCCTCTTAGCGAGGAGTGTGCTCTAGTAACACTCCTCACTGAGTATCACCCTGATCATCTGACATCGGTCCTTGTGCTGATGCTAGGCCCGCAGCCCATAATCCTCTGCATTGTTGCATCCTATATTGCTACCCATGGCTCTGCCGCTGCCACTGCTGCATCTGTACGACAACTCCCTCTACATCCATGTTGTTGCTCATGGCTTTGCCACTGCCACTGCCACTGCTACATCTGCATTGCATCTCCTCTCATCATGTTGCATCGTATTGCCCACTGCTGCATCGCAACTCAATTACTGAGAAGTAACTGATCTCCCAACTCTAACCTCTTTGTTGAGCTAGGGACACCCGTTGATGCTGAAGCTCCCTCTGTTGCTGACAAGTGCTCCCACTCTCACCTCTACGTTGCTGCAACAACTCCCTGCATCTCGCATCGTTGCACACCTCTCTGTGCCATCCTGCACTGGTGCAACACTCCCGTGCCTCTCGCACAGTTGTAGCCTGCTAACCTCGCGTTGTCCTGGGACTCCTGCACTGTAGCTCTCTCTGCTGCTTCATCTGCATCCGTCTCTACCCATATCAGCCAGTCCTGCTACTCCTCCTCGGGGCTCCCATAGCAAGGTCTAATCCAAAAGGCTGGGTACCTCGAGGATCGTGCCTTTCATCACTTATAGTCTGTCTGACTACAGCTCAATGTCTCCCCACTTCCACTCAAGTGGTGCGTGTGCACTCATAGCACAGTCATCGTCTGCCTCCACTTCCTTCTCTGCCCTTGCTGGCACCGCCTTAGTCTCAGAAGACTCTCCCTTACTCTTCTTCTTTGGACACTAGGTTGCATAATGACCCAACTCCCCACAGTGGAAGCACTTGATCTTGGAGAGATCCTTCTTTTTCCGCTTTTCTTGCTTTCCCTCAGATGTTAGGGCAACATCTTCCTCCTCTTCCTTTTTGACTTTGATCCCCAAACTGCTGCTTCCCGCCTTTGTCTGTCGTCTGATCTCTTCTTGGCGAAGAGCCACCCACATCTCATCCCAGGTGGAAGCGTCCTTCTGCCCAGTATACTCTGGACAAATACCTCCCAGTCTTCTTAGACTGCATTCAGGGCTATCCTCACCATCAATTCCTGATCCGGCGTGGCTTTCATGGAAGTCAACTAATCTCGGATCTCATTCAGTCCTCTGAGGAAGGTGTCAATCAGTTCTCCCTTCTTCATCTGATATGACCTCACCTGATTTTCTAGTAACATCCTTCTCTGCACAAAAGTATGCTGGTACAATTCCCTCATATGATAGGGCAACATCATCGTCCTCTTCCTTTTTGACTCATCCCCTTACTGCTGCTTCCCGCCTTTATCTGTTGTCTGATCTCTTTTTGGCGAAGAGTCGCCCACATCTCATCCCAAGGTGGAAGCATCCCTCTGCCTAGTATACTCTTGACAAATACCTCCCAGTCTTCTGAGACTGCATTCAGGGTTGTCCTCACCATCAATCCCTGATCCAGCGTGGCTTCTATGGAAGTCAACTGATCTCAGAACTCATTCAATCCTCCGAGGAAGGTGTCAATCGGTTCTCCCTTCTTCATCTGATATGACCTTATCTGATTTTTTAGTAACATCCTTCTCTGCACAGAAGTATGCTGGTACAATTTCTTTAGGGCCTGCCACATCTCATTCGCCGTTTCCTTCTTAGCAATGTGTGGTACTACATGGTCCTTGACCTCGTCAAGGATGATGCTTTTGGCCCTTGCCATTGCCTCCTCGTACTTGTCGTTCTCAATTGGGTCACTGGGATAGTTATCGTCCTCAAGGTGAAGTGCTTGACACGATTTCTGTCAAGTACGGATAAGATTCTGGCCTTCCAGACTATGAAGTTTGACGCTCCATCTAGTCTGTCTTGGTCTCTTACTACGTGTAGTGCCATGATGCTCTTCTACTTCCATCCTAGAAGTTCTCGATGTGACTCCCTTTGAGTCTCGATTTCCCTCCTGGAAATCCTTTTGCCGATGTTGAGATGCTCACTACTCTGATCGTTTGTGAAACTGCACCATTGATCCGTATTTCTCGTCTAGAAACCCTTGGTAGCAACTCCCTCCTCTTGGCCTTGCCTTGTCAGGTACTATTCTGACTACAATACCTCACCAGCTCCATTCTGCAACTTTCCCACAGCCTCCTAAACCCCAACAACTTGAAGGTAAGAGCTCCTAGGCTCTGTGCAATCTCTGCACCAGCAACCATGCCTCCTCAACCAACTGCGTCAGCCCTCTTAGCTTCTACGTGGCTCTGCGTGAGTCTCCCTTTGCCTCCCTTAGCCTCTGCGCTGCCTCTTCTTGGCTCACCCTTGATGACACAGGCACTTTGTCACCCTTCCCTTGTTGTTGCTCTGCCAGGAACAGCTTCTGTCACTCAGGACAACTATTTTTTGCTGCTATTGCTCCGCTCGGCTGATGTCCTCAATTCTCCTATGATCTGCACCCATGCTCTGATACCATGTTGGAATTTCTAAGTCTGACACGTTAGAAACCCTCCATGCACTTTACTGATTTATTCCTACCTACTAGTGCATGCTCAACATATTACAGATCATCAACTAAAGGAAACAGATACAAGCACAAAATGACACCGTTATTTTTGGACCAATGTCCCCGGAAAAACCTAATGCGGGAAAATCGATGCAGCTATCTGAGGGTTTTCTTATTAAGCAATTTTAGAGTACAATCTGGGTGCCAAATCCAACTTACCCAACAGAGAATGTCCTTGGCAGTAGTACCTCATTCTGAGACAAATGTCCTGGCTGAAACCCCAGATAAACCCTCCGGCAACTCTTCAGCTCCAATCTGCCCCAGAAACCCCAACATCTGCCCTTCTGGACTGCGTCAGCCTCTCTCTGCCCAGCGCTAGCCCTACGTCACCCTAAATGGGTTTGCGTCAGCCTCAGGAGGCCCTGTGTCAGCCTTTTGGCCCTCAGCACTGTGCAGCTCCTGGCTGCCTCTGCGTGGCACTGCGTGAGCCCTAACTACTACTGCATCACTCTCTCCGGCTCCTGCGTTGATCTCTCGACACTATCTCTGCCTCTCTATCTCTCTGTACTCACTGCCCCTCAGTTGCAACTCCGATCACTGATTCTATCTCTCTTAGCAAAGCCTGTTTTAGAAGATAGAATGACTGATCATCTGGTGTACTCTCCAAGTGACCCTCAAGCCCCCTCTTATACTTTTCTCGTTGACATATCAACGGCCAAGATTAAGTCCCTAATCAATGGCTAAGATTAGATCTGGCTTGATCCATGACTTTTGGACCATTCTAACATAGTTTTATATTAATTCACATTAATATTTTAATTTCCCTATGTTTAGACTTAGGGACACCATTAAAAATATTAATTATTTTAATATCTCCCAAACTGTTTAGAATCTGCCCAAAACCTTTCTGGGTATTGGAGATCTCATGTGCCCCAACCTCTCCACCAAATTTCGTGGCTAGAGCACATCTGATGCTACTCCAAATCAACACGATGGCCAAAGGCAAAGTGCATAATCCTTGATAGGGTCAAGGATCATGTAGTTCAGCATATTGCCGAGAAGAATATGACAAAGGAGATGTGAGACACCTTGACGACATTGTATCATGGCACTTCCATGCAGAGGAAGATGTTACTGGAGAATCAACTGCAGTCATATCAGATGCAGAAGGGGGAGCAGATAGATCACTTCCTCAGCAGGTTGTAGGAGATTCGGGACCAACTGACTTCCATAGGGGCCACACCAGATCAGGAGTTGATGGTGAGGACCGCCCTCAACGCAGTCTCCGAGGAATGGGAGACATTCGTCCAAAGCATTTTGGGCAGAGTGAATCTTCCAAATTGGGAAAAACTGTGGGAAGCTCTTCGCCAAGAAGAGATCAGACGGCTGACCAAGGCGAGAAGTAGTGGCAAAGGAGCTTGGGACAAGAAAGAGGAGGAAGAGGATGCAGCTGTGGCATTTGTGGGGTAGCAAGGGAAGAGAAAGAAAAAGGACCTCTCCAAGATTAAGTGCTTCAACTGTGGGGAGTTGGGCCATTATGCAACCTAGTGTCCTAGGAAGAAGAATAAGGGAGAGGTGTCTAACTCCAAGGCAACGCCGGCTAAGGCGGAAAAGGAGGTAGAGGATGATGATGATTGTGCCATGAGTGCTCATCTACCTCTAGAGAAGAGGTGGGGAGACATCGAGCTATAGTTAGGAGGACTACATGAGATGAGGGGCAGGATTTTTGAGGTACCCAAACTCTTGGATCATATCCGACTACGGAAGCCTCGAAGTGACAGTAGCAGGATGATGGATGTCGGTAGAAGCAGATGCGGATGGAACGACAAAACATTGTTAGATTGCAATAGTCCCTTGCAGCGCAAAGAGGGTTGGAGAGTGCGAGAGGCACAAAGGAGGTTACAACAGTGCAAGAAGGCATAGACGTGTTTACAGCAATGCGAGAGGCACAAAGTTGTTGCGGCAGCACAGAGGCAGCAGAGGGAGCACAGGATAGCAACAGAGAGAGCTTCACCATCAAGAGGGCTTCTAGCCTGAAAAGGATGTCAATAGTTGGGTAGATCAGTTATCATCGTCTCAGTCACTGAGTTGCAGTGCAGCAGTAGCAGTGGTAGTGCTATGGACAACATGATGCAGCATGATGAGAGAGGGCTGCAATGTAGATGCAGTGTTGGGAGAAAGGACCAGCAACATCACGGATGCAGAGGGAGCTGCTGTACAGATGTAGCAGTGGTAGTGGCAAAGCCATGGCCAACAGTACAGGATGCAGTAGTGTAGAGGATGTTGGGCAGCAAGGCCAAGCATCAGCACAAGTACCAGTGCCAGATGATCAGGGTGATGTTCAGTGGTCGAGCGTTACTAGAGCACATTCTTCGCTAATAGGGAGTGTTGATTTGGGTAGCATAGGATGTGCTATAGCCATGAAAATTGGTGGAGAAGCTAAAGCACATTAAATCTCCAAGACCCAAAAATGGTTTGAGGAAATTCTACCCAGTGAAGGAGATATTAAAATAATTAATATTTTTAATGGGCTCCTAAGTCTAAACTTAGGAAAATAAAAATATTAATGGCTATTAATATAAAATTGGGTTAGAAGGTTCTAAATAACATGGATCAAGCCAAATCTAATCTTAGTCGTTGGTTAGAGATATAATCCCTGTCGTTGAAGACTCAACAGAAAAAGTATAAGAGGAGGCTTGAGGGTCAGTTGGAGATACACCAGATTGATCAGTCAGTTCGATTTTCTAGAACAGGGTTTGCAAAGAGAAATTGAACCAGTGATCAGAGTTGCAGTGAGGGGCAGTGAGTGCATAGCAGAGAGGCAGAGATAGTGTTGGAAGACTAGCGCAGAGGTAGAGAGACAGACACAAAGTCAGCACGAGCCACGCACAGGCTAGAGTGACTGCGCAGAGCGCCAGAGGGCCTGCGTGAGTGACGCAGAGGGCTAGAAAGGCTGCGCAGAGCATCAGAGGGTTGACGCAGAGGGTTTCAGGCTGAAGCAGACGCCCGGAGGGCTGACACAGAGCCTTAGAGAGGTGTTGGAGAGAGTTTCGTGGAGCAGACTTTCAAAATATCTGCTTCTAAAAAGAGGTATTACTACCAGATAGATTTCTCTGTAGGGTGAGCCAGTTTGGCACCCAAATGTACTCAAGAAAATCTGTTGAATAATAAAACCCTCATAATTGTTGCACCGATTTTCCCGAGTTGGGTTTTTCCGGGGATGATTGTCCAAAAATAACGGTGTCCCTTGTGTGTTTGTCTATTTCTTTCATTTGATGATCTGTAGATGGTTGAGACTGCATTGTGTTTATTTCAGTATTTATATGGTTAAATAACTTGTTCCGTAATTAAACAAGCAAGAGAAATAAACCAGATAGTGCAGGAAAATTTCTAATGGGTTAGACTTAGAAATTTCAACAGTCATGATGTCACCTTTGATGAAGATGCTGCCCTTGGGAAGATTAGTAACCTTCTGTTGATCAGTGGTTGTCATTGATGTCAACCCAAGCAGCACCAGGGGCTACCCCGATCTTGCATGGGCATTTTGACTTGACAACTTACTCTATTCTGAGTCAAGGATCTTCTAGATGGATTCTACTCGTCGAGATGTTTCTGTTGATATATGGCACGCCAAGTAATTCTTCACGGTTTGAGAGATATTCATGTTTGAAGTTAGTAACCCTAGTTAGTGGACTAAAACCCTATGGGGTTGTGGCATGGCACTCATAATTGGTTGTGGTCATTGAATATTCAATAATTAATAATGTTTTTTTTGCTCCTAAAATCCCTCCAACATTCACTTGTTGAGGACTCTCTCAACTCAAGACATTCATATAAATAATGACCCTCATATCCTCTTCTAGTAGGGATTTTGTGGCTTCAAACAGGTCATCGTGGCATTTTTGCTATAATTTTTTTTTGCGAAGCTTCAGAAGCTGAAATTAAAACCCATTTGAACCAAAATCTTGATGAACCTCATGACCAAATTTTAGATCTTGGTTCGCTATAGTTTCGGAGATATGATTTGAGGAAATTACGGTTTTTTACAGGCTCCTGAATTCCATGTCAAACAAGTGATGTTTAGAAAATCGTCATGACTTTCTCTCTGAGCATTGGATTAAAATTTCATAAATACTCACAGGTAGAGGACGGATTGTAGTATGTTGAGTAGCATTTTCGGGGCCAAAGGTCGCAATAGTGACATGTGGCACTTCATACAAGTTCGCTCTACTGAACCAGTCTATAATCAGGTCATCGTGGGAGATTGGGCATAACTCTTTCTTGAAGAATCCAATCTTGATCAGACCTGTGGGGTTGGAAAGAGGACTCAGAGGGTTACCACAGGACGAAATTTTAGACCCTGAAGATCCGAAATTACATAGATACAATAGATTCAATATTGAGCTCCTAGAAGGTAAGAAAAATCATGCATTCAAGGATCACTGCAGTAAGGACCGCACATCAACAGTCAAGGGTAGGTCTCCTACAACAAGGTATGTATGATTAGTGTTTACATCTGAAATATGAATATCATCTCTGACATATGTTTTTGCAAGACAATGTAAGTATATACAGGGTCTCGGCTATATCTCTATGTCTCTATATGTCATAGTTAGTTTTGATACCACATTCCGGATGTTGATACTACACATTTGATGCTACATATTCTTGATGCTACACCAAGTCTGCTAAATCTATATGATGTTGTAAGTTCATGTTACTTGTCTTTTCATAGTTGATAGAATGGTCTCTGTTGTTGTACTTAGAACTTGGTCCATCACAAGTCTAGGGTCTGTCATCAATTTTTATTGTATATATCTTTAGGTCAGTTTTGGATATAGTCTTGTGTAGAGTCCAGGCCTATATCAAGAGTGGGAGGCTTTGTCTACTGCTGCAACAAGTCAAAAACAAAAGTGACAAGCGCACTTCAGGTACGCATTGTAATTTGTATTTGTATTTATTCATTATTATGCACTTACATGTGTTTTGCAAGCATAGGTAAGTTCAAGGGTATTTTGTTTTGTTTTGGGATTGGTTTCGCTGGGCAAATTTTGCATGCAGGTAAAAGAAGATTCAAGTACAACTTCAAGCAAGAATTCAAGAGGCAGAAGTATCAAATCAAAGGAAGCATTGCAGTGGGACATCCTTTGAAGACATGACAGTCATTCGTATATTGTGAAGAAGTGTCAAGGCCAAGAGTCATCATTGTAAAGTTGTAAAAGAGTCATTTGTAAATGTGTCATCATTGGAAGAGTCACTATTGTAAAAGAGTCAATTTGCCTAGAGTCGAAAAGGCATTATTTGGAGGTATAGGAGTCTCTTTTGGGATGATGTCATGGTTGGGTTGCAGGGCATAGAGTGATTGGGTGTTTGGTCAAAATCATTGTAAATCATATTGTATCGTGGATCATTGTCCCTGGTACGGGAGTCCACACTTTTGTATTTAATTTTTGTCTTTATAGGGTGGTAGGGTGGTGCTAGGCTGGCGCATGAAGTCGCCTACAGGTTGGAGCCTGTGAACACTTCAGGGTGGTAGGTTGGTCTAGGATGTTGGGGCATCCATTCAGTTGACTACTAAAGAAACCAGGCAATTGGGGCGTCCTTCCAGTGGGAGCTGGAGAATAATGTTTTTCTAGAATTCTAGGAAGTTGTTGCTTTCATTTCAGTTGGGGCTGAAAATTAAGAATTTATTAGAAAAGCGTTTGGTGGTTTTTGACCCGAAGGGGGTTTTCCACCTAAAATTCTTGTGTCTACTATGTTCTTTTATTTACTGTTATTACTTCATAAACATTAATAATAACTGAAGATTAACTAATGCTCTGAAAAGATTTAAAAGTGCTAATTATTAAGGAATACTGATTCGCCCCTCCTCTCAATATTTCCAACACCTTCGTATTCCAAGGAAGGACAAAGAAGCAGATACAGGAAAGCGGGGAGAATCGCAGGGTGAGTCGATGCCCAATGTTGAAGGAACAATGGATCCCATTGATCCACCTCCTCATGAGCACTCCTCCTCAAAAAGGAGACCCTCATGGCTTAGGGAAACTCTCGAAGATGTCGAGAATCATATTGCTCCTAGGGGAACTTTTCGTGAAAGTAAGAAGCCAAATAGGTACTAAGGGTACTTAGTTGCCATGAGCACCATTGTTCAATCTGAGCCTTGCACATTCGAAGAAGTTGTGAAGCACCAAGTTTGGAAGGATGCTATGAACGAAGAGTATGAGTCGATTATGAAGAATGATATCTGGGATGTGGTCCCTAGACCAAAGGACAAATCCATTGTCACCTCGAAATGGCTCTACGAGATCAAGCATGGAGCTAATGGAAGGGCTGAAAAGTTCAAGGATGTTGAAATTTCTAAGTATTATCCATTAGAAATTTTATCTGTATTCTCTGGTTTATTTCGCCTACTTGTTAATTACAAACAAGTTATTTAACCATATAAATACTGAAATAAACACAATATAGTCTCAACCATCTACAGATCAACAACTGAAAGAAATAGACAAACACATAAGTGACACCGTTATTTTTGGACAACTTGTCCTCGGAAAAACCTAACTTGGGAAAACTAGTGCAGCAATTCTGAGGGTTATTTTATTATGCAGTGTTTCAGAGTACAACTAGGTGCCAAACTGACTCATCCGACAGAGAAAATAATCTGGTAGTAATACCTCTCTATTTGGAAGCAGATATTCGGAAAGTCTGCCCTGCGAAACCCTCTCCAGCACAATCTGAAGCTCAGTGTCTGCCCTCCTGGCCTCTGCGTCTTCTTGAAACTCACTCTATCAGTCCTCTGAGGCTCTGCGCAGCCTCTCAGGCCCTCTGCATCAATCCTACAGCCTCTGTGTCAATGACGCAGGCCTTTCTGGCCTCTACGCAGTACCTTCTGCGTCTACGTGGCTTCCTCTGGCTCAGCGTGTGCCTCTCTCTGCTTTTGCGCTAGTCTCTTGGAACTATCTCTGCTCGTACTCATTGCCCCTCACTACAACTGATCACTGATTCGATTTCTCTTAGCAAACCCTACTCTAGAAAATCAAATGACTGATCACTTGGTGTGTTCTCCAGCTGACCCTCAAGCCTCCTCTTATACTTTTCTTGTTGATCCTTCAATGACCGAGATTACATTTTCAATCAACGGCTAAATTAGATTTCGCTTGATCCATGTCATTTGGAACCTTCTAACCCAGTTTTATATTAATACCCATTAATAGTTTATTTCTCCTAAGTTTAGACTTGGGAACTCCATTAAAAATATTAATAATTTTAATATCTCCTTAACTGGGTAGAATCTGTTCAAACCGTTTCTGGGTCTTGGAGATCTCATGTGCTTTAGCCTCTCGACCAATTTTCATGGCTAGAGCACATCCGATGCTACCCTAAATCAACAAAGGCCAGGTTTGTTGCTCGAGGCTTCTCTCTAAAGGAAGGTGTGGACTAAGATGAGATATTTGCATTAGTTGCCTGATATACCACCATCCATTTGATTATAGCCCTTGCTGCCTCACAAGGATGGAACCTACACCAGATGGATGTCAAAACAGCCTTTTTGCATGGTTCAATTAAGGAGGAAGTCTATGTAGAACAAGTCTAGCCTTAATTTTTGGGCAGAAGCAATTAATTGTACAAATTACATAGTAAATCGCACTCCTACTAAGGTTTTAAAGAATATCACTCCAGAAGAAGCATGGAGCTCAATTAAACCAAATGTAAGTCACTTTCGTGTTTTTGGAAGTGAAACATGGGCCCATATTCCAGATGAGAAACATAAAGCCTTAGAAGTTTAGAACCTAAGAGTGAAAAATGTATTTTTGTTGGATATTCTGGAAATGTCAAAGGATATAGACTTCTTCAACCTAAATCCAAAAATGTTATCATTAGAAGAGATGTAAAGTTTGTTGAACATATATCAGCCTACGAGCCTAGTTCACCAGATGTGCCTCCTCTCTCTATCCCTTCTACTTCTGATAATATTTCTTCTTCAGATGGTGTCAGCGAGGATGAAAATCCTGCCCCACCTTCTCGGGATCCTCCTTCAGCTCCTCAGCTTCCAAAATGGGTCCGTGCTACTCGGGATGCAGCAGGTGCTCTTGCAGGTGATCCTACAGATCAGCATCGTACACGTTCTCAGTTTGATGGAGCCTCTTCTTTACTGGCTCAAGCTTCAGTGAATTATGATCCTGACACCTTTGCAGAAGCTTTAGGCCATCCAGATTGGGAGACAACTATGAATGAAGAATATTGTTCATTATTGACAAATGATACATGGGATCTTGTTCCTCTTCCAAAGAGACAAAAACTTATTAGATGCAAATGGGTTTACAGAACCAAGTTTGGACCAGATGGGAAAGTTGGTAAACATAAAGCTCGTCTTGTTGCTAAGGGTTTTTCACAAGTTGAAGGCATTGACTGTATTGAAACCTTCTCCCCTGTTGCCAAAATGAACTCTATCCGCCTTGTTTTTACCCTTGCTGCCTCTTTCAAATGGGAAGTCCATCAGATGGATGTTAAATTCGCCTTCTTGCATGGGGACTTGCATGAAGAAATCTATATGGAACAACCTCCTAGCTTTATATAGATAGACTCTAGCCTTGTATGTCGGCTTAAGAAATCCCTTTATGGTCTCAAGCAAGCCCCTCGGGCTTGGTATGCCAAAATCGATAGCTTTCTTTTAGATACTGGCTTTTCTAGGTGTCATTCTAACAATACTGTCTACACCAAGAAAGTGGGTAAGTCTCTTATCATTCTTGTTCTGTATGTTGATGATCTTATCATTATTGGTAGTGATCCCAACCTTATAAACCATGTGAAGTCCAGCCTTAAAAAGCAATTTGAAATGACAGACTTAGGACACTTGCGTTATTTTCTTGGTCTTCAAGTCTTGCAATCCAAAGAGGGTATTTCCCTTTCCCAGTCCAAGTATGTCTGTGATCTTCTACACTACTTTCACATGGAAGACTGTAAGCCAGCCCCTTCTCCCTTTCAATTTGGAGCCAAACTTTCAGTCACTTGTACTTCCCCTGAATTTGATGCTACCTTTTACCGTCAACTTGTTGGAAAACTTTTGTATCTCACCCATACCCGTCCTGACCTTTCCTTTGTTGTTGGCCTTGTTGCTCAGTTTATGCAAAACCCACATGAAATTCATTGGAAAGCAGCTAAAATAATACTTTGTTATGTTCGAGGTACAATTTAGTTTGGGATTCATTACAATGCAGAAGCATCTCCTCTATTGGTTGGTTTCACTGATTCTGATTGGGTTGGTGACCCTGATGATCGGAAGTCTACAACAGGTTATGTCTTCACTCTTGGTTCTGGACCTATTACATGGGCTTGCAAGAAACAAAGTGCCATTTCTCTTTCTTCAGAAGAAGCAGAGTATCGTGGCGCCGTTGAAGCTAGTAAGGAAGCCCTGTGGCTTCGTCAGATCCTGTCAAAGTTTGGTTTGCAGCATCCAACTACACTTTGGTGTGATAATCAAAGTGCCATTCAACTATGCAAAGATCCAGTCCAACATCAGCGCAACAAACACATTGAACTACACATGCACTTCACCAAAAAGCTCATTCATAACCATGTTCTTGAAGTGCAATATTGTTCAACCGATGATCAAGCTGCAGATATCTTTACAAAAGCTCTCACAGAGGCGAAGTTTATTGAACTTCGATTTATGGTTGGAGTTTAGGAAGTTGTCACTAAGGGGGGATAGGCTCTAATGCCTCCTTCCTTCTCCTATTGTGTCATCTTTGTACATCCTTCAATTCTATCCCAAGTTGTTCTTAACGGGGGTTGTTAGGATATTCCGACACATAGGAAATAATTAAGTACAACTTGGTCTAGTGTATAGTTAGGCAAAGTGTGTTTCTTTAGTATGTACTTTTTGTAGCTTACAATCCGATGGTCATGATATGTTCTAGACATGAAGTGATCCGACAGTTCATTCTCTCCTCGGTATTACTGACACTTGATCCATGGCCTAACACTCGATTGGTCCATGATCTCTATTTAAAGAGCATGGAGGGTCATTTGTTAGGTCACCGTTCATGAGATAAGCTTATGTAAATTTTCTTTCTTTTACATTGATAAATTGCCTGAAGTGGCTGTGTTGGCTCAAGCCATGGACTGTTTCCTTCTTTGAGGGTTTTAACCACATCAAGAATACTGGTGTACTGATCTGTGATCTGTTTGTGAGCGATGTCCTTTGGTGTTCTATCTGAGGAACTTACCTTGTATATTCCTACAGAAACCCTATCTACAACAGAGATTTAGAGAGCAAAAATATAAGAAAAAATCTTCTAGTTAAAAGGTAAAGTTTTCTACCGAAACTTCACAATCTGTGCTCCCTTTTCCTCAAAGACAGCTACGAAAATTGTTTGCTGCTTCCAAATGCAGTTATCATCTTCATCTTCATGTCGGTCAAATTCCACAGCTGAATGATCTTGAAGCCTTTCCATTGCAAAGTGCATTAAATATTGTACTTTTTATCTGTCTATTTGCTCTCAAATTTCAGTAGTTTCTTCCATAAAAACCATATTTGTGCAGATAAATATGCATAACCATAAGCTTTTCAGGCCAATAGAAGTTCTCCAAATCAAACCCATGGATGACATATTTCTTGTGTGGACAAATTTTACAGGTTGCAAAGAGAGAAAAATTGGCAAAGCTTCGAGAGGAATCAGCAGTGCGAAAAGCTATGGAGACAGAACTCAATAAAACAATACATATTACAGGTAAAGACATCTTAATATATTCAAGTAAGAAGTGGTAATCTTACTGATCCTTTCTAAAGGATTATTACAAATTTTGTTGGCCGTCTAGTTGTTTGCAGTGCTGTATACTGTACGGGGAATGTAAAAACTTTGTCAAACAACGAATCAGAGATCAAATTGGTGCTAGTTAACATTATGTAGGGCCCAAATGTTATTTCTAATTCCATATAGGCATAAACATAGACAACTTAGACAGATAGAAGACAGGATTTCTTTCGAATTTCAAAGATATATAGCATGTTTTCTAAGCACAGTATTTTTGTCCATTTCTTGTCTAAACTACATGATTTGTATTGTGTTTGTTTGCAGAGGAAGCCATGAGATCAAAACAAATGTTGGCAACAATGTCTCATGAAATCCGTTCACCATTAACAGGTGTTGTTAGCATGGCTGAAATGCTTGCTACTACCAACCTAGATCCAGAACAACAGCAGTGGCTGGCTGTCATGATATCCTCTGGGGAATTACTTCTTCAACTTATAAATGACATTCTTGACCTTTCCAAAGTTGAATCAGGTAAGAAATTTGACAGCTTTCTGTATACTTGAAAAACTGTATGTCCTTAAGTGCTCACTTAAAATGTTGATACTAGACACCAAAGAAGGATGCATACTAGATTTCATCATAACATATAATGCTTATAGGACTGCCCTAATACCCTTGAATATAAGTGCAAGCTCAGTTTCCACTAGAATTTATTGGCTTGAAAAACAGTAATATTAAAATAAAATACTTACCATGTTGAAACATCAGAAAATTTTATAATTGGTACATCTTTTTATGCCATTTCTGCACTGCGAGTCTTGAATAATAGCACCCCTGCCAGCAATTGGCAGCTTAGATTATTTTCTTTTCATTTAGCTACATTCAAGATATTTCCATTTATGGTCTTTCTGTTTGTGATCAAATCATAGTATTTCCATTCTCTACAATTGTTTTCGAGGAGAGGTTTCTTCTTCAAAAAAAAATTGAACGATGTCTTTTTTATCATTTTTTTAGACAGCTTGAATACAGCACAACCGCCAAAAAGGAGTTTAAAAAAATATGCATATCAAGTAGGCATATTACCAGGAATCATGACAACCTACACATGCATAAAGAGAACAAATGTTTCCAGTGTCTTCCTATTCAGCAATGTAAGGACTGATATTAAAATTTAACAAGATGGACAGATTTCTTGTAAAATTCTATCAAATTAAATGCATTTGCGAACCTGATTCTCCGATCTGGTGTCGGTCACATTGCTCCAAGTTTTCTGGTTCCGTTACCAAAGTTACCAAACCAACCGATTCCTCCCTGCTTATCTAGGGTCAACCTCTGCGGTTCCCAGATCCAGAGGATTTCGAAATGGAAATCCATTGGCCCCCGTGCCCAAAACTCCAAGAACCGCTCAAAATTTCCCAATTTTCAGTTCAAAATCGAGCCCTTGGCTCATCCCTCATACAGATTGATTTTCTATCACCATCCTCTGTATTTCCCCCTTCTATGCACTCTATTTCATTGGTGAAGGCAATCCTCTGTTTTCCCCAAAAACTGATTTTTCCTTTCCCCTTACTTCTCCTTTCGATTTTTTTTTATATAGGGAAGGTTTTTTCCCTCCCAAGAAACCCCACCTTCCTTTCCTCCAATTAATCTTAAGATTTAACCTTATCCTTTAAGATATTTTTACTTGAGTTGGTCATTATACATTAAATGAGATTTTAACTTTATCATCTCAACCGACTTCGAGAAGAGTATTTTCTTTTAAGTACCTTATCATGAATTGTCCAAAGATTTATGAAGTAAAATAAATCTTGTCCATTGTAATAATAATTATTTATTATTTACATAAAATTTTATTAATAAATAAATTAATATATTTTATTGTATTACTTAAATAAATAAGGTATTAATTAATACTTTTAAAAACTAATTCATTTTCTTACATAGACATTTATATAATTAAATAAGTATGTATACTAGTGCAATGCCTGCGATGCATGTGTATGTAGCTATCATACACGCGTTTCGTAAGCATGCTAATAATCAATAACTCAAGTTGGGTCACTACATACACCCCTCCTTCAAAGAAAACTTCATCCCGAAGTTGAGTTTATATAGTATATTAGTAATTAATTTAACGATTAATATAATCTATGTAAGGATTATGTCCCGTAAATTTTTTGTTTTTTAAACATTTATAAGCTTACAACTTTAATAGTCATACCTTGTCCCAACTAGGTTCCCAAGCTATTCTAAAATCATCCTATCCTTCCTAATCTCTTCCACTCCCATCCTATCCGTCCTCTACTGGAGTATGTCATGGCGTCAGTTATATTGACCTAACCATTCATAACTCTAAGGATGGCAGCATCGACTATATTGACCTGATTTCCTCATAGACATCCAGCAGTCATCATCACACGTCTAGGGGAGCGTGACTCACACAGTCCTCCCATGACTCCAGGTTTTGGAGGATAAACAGTGCGCAACACCTCCACCCCTCCTAGTAGAATTAGGGTCAATACCCTATCATGGAATCTCATTGAGCCTCAATTGTTCTTGGAGTTTTGTCATCATGTAGTCAGTTTGGTAATGATACTATCTGCAATGTAAACACTTGCCCACAAATTATAACATATGCATCGATATATTCAAAATCAATTGTATTCAGATAACAATTTTCTATGGATTTTAATAAACTTTCATCTATGATATTGATCTTTGAGTTCATATAACATACTTGGCTATGTCTAACCAATATATTTGTAAGTTCATTTTCACATCTAGTAGTCAAGTGTATTCATTATTTTATTTCCATCTCATCATTCATGTTGATATGTAAAATAAAAATAAAAATAAAATTATAAATATCACATCCATAACATAAGTCATGATTTATATAGGTATCCATGTACCAACAATGTTAAGCATAATAATTGGAAATCATTCTTTCGTGTATTGATTGTGCATGAAACTTATGGCTTTCATTCCTACATGCTTAACGTTAAACATAGGTATCGTTGTTAGTTGTGAAAGTCCAAGGATGTTAAAGTAATGAACGAATAATAACATTGAAATGACTCCAAGTACATAATGTGGAGGAAAACTTCATCATTGAAAACCTTGGAAAGGACATCAAGGAAGCAACAGTAGTAGGGTCAGATGTGCCATGCGTGACTAAAAAAAGTAGCTGACAAAGATGAAGAAGAGATTGAGAAAGAAAAAAAATTCAAGGTCAAGACTTTAAAGATTGGTGTTGAATTTGTTTCATTACAACTAGAGAATGTGGGTTCTCACTAGGTAGTGTGTTCCCAGATGATAGTGAAGAATCTGTGAAGGAGTGTGCCATTCCTTTGGTGCTTTGATCACAGTAAGAATGCAGTAACTGAGGTAGTTTGTTCAGAGTCCAATTTTATGCTATTTTTGAATGTGCAAAACCTAGTGGACATTAACGTTAGTAGTCAGTGAAATTAACATCGATAATGCAGTGAAGCATATCATAGGGGAGAGACAATAGTTTATATTTGTCACTGGATGAATCCAGTCAATATGATGTAAGAATGTACGTTACATATGCTCTGGATGAAGTTTCCGCAACAACATGTTTGCAAAGATTGCCATTGTATGTCTAATAATAAATAAATAACTAATTTTAGTGAAACTCTAAGAAGTTTCTGTGGAGGAATTGGGAGAAATTCCGGTTCGATTATCAGAGAAATGATAAATCCGAAGCATAGTAGAATTTGTAGGTGTTATAAATATGCTTGAGTCATAGAATTTGAGAATTCAAACGCAAGGAAAAAAAAAATTTATAGCTCATTTTTGGATAAAAATTGTCAAGCTATTCCAGAGATACATGCCATGGAGATTGTTGAACTAGACATCACAAGGTTGGATTGCAAGAGGTTTTAAAACCTCTGGTGCACATTAATGAGAATCCTCCTAAACATGAATTTAATTAAGGGTTTAAAGGAGAGCCACCTGGATGGATTACAATTGTTAGGAAATGACAATGAAGAAACAATTGTCAATTCTTGATGGATTTTTTTTTCTCAGACTGCTCACGTGCTCACCAAATGGAAATCTCTGACCAAAATTCAATTTGTCATGGAAGAGGAGTTTGCAGTCATAGATGTAGAAATGGAGAATGATAATGAGTTTGGTTGGAAGAAAACACTTGGTACTGATATTATTATGCTCCAAACGTTGAGGATCTGAAGGTTTCGTAATTGACAGAATCAAAGAAATTTAACAATTCTGTCATTGCTAATTTGAGTGAAAGTGATGTAGTGAAAACTCAGAAACTAAAAAAAATTCTAATTTGATAGAACCTTTCCCTTTCCAAAAGGTGAGTTATTTCAAGTCTAAATATAAAATGAGGGAAAGCATTTCTCATTCTCCTTTTATTGGGCTCTTCACAGATTGACACGGATTAGAAGCCTCATCTTAAATAGTAGTTTAATGAATTAGTATGGAATGTGTGGATAAGTGCAACTGACACTTGTAGACATATTATGCAAATAGTCAAAATGAGTATGGAAATAGAGAATGGAGGTATTGATAAGACTTATCCATTGATAGACGAACCTGAAAAGATTGAGAGATCAGCGTAGTTTACATTCTTCCATAAGCATTAAATGCTTATCACCATTGAACCTTTCAGCAAAACCTTGCAGGCCAAGATAAGATTTACAGATATTCAAGTACTCCTTTCACCACCCCTAACAAACTAAAGGAAAGTTGTTATAAGTTAGGGTCAATGATATGCAAATTTTACAGCCTACAAAAGCATATAACAGCCAAAGAAAAGCCTATAAAAGATAATCTCAACAAAGGCTTGAGGCTTCTTGAAGATATAAGCAAGGGATAGGTTAACAAGCAATTTTTACTATTGAGACATTCACAATATTTTAGTTCCATTGTTTATCTTGAATTCAAATTCCAAAGAATCAATATTTTATAAAGGATCTCTATAGAAGATGAGATTTGGAAGTTACTAAAAGATGGTGGAGAAGAAGACTTCCAAACCATTTGTAAATTTCGACAATAGGCCCATGAGTAATTGGTGTTGCAAACCATTTACGGCCTTGGTATTATTGGTGGTGATATTGGTGATCAACAGTCTGAGAGGATGCTTGTTCAAGCATTGCTTGAGGACAAGCAATTTTTTGTGGGAAGGACTATAATATCTCCAATTTTTATTTTCCGCCTTAGAGACAATTTTGGAAAAAAAAAGAGACATTTCCGACATTGGGACTTAGGAGGAAAAAGGAAAATTACAGCCTTAGTAGAGAGTGGGGACCACAAGGAGAGAAAATTCGACCCAAGAGGCAATTTGCACTAGTGAGAAGAGAGAGAGAGAGAGAGAGAGGAAGGGGTGCGAATTAGTGGAAGGTGGGGACCACCAAGGGAGAGAGAGCCAACGATTATTAATAGAGCTTGGAGGCCTCCATTTGACATCTTTTGGTCATTTGATAATTCAACAATTAGTTCTCTTGAGTTGCTTAGCCAAGATAACCCATGTTGTTCAGCACACAACACAAGGAATTTCCAAGCGGAATTCCACCCTCATTTTGGAGATCTTCGAGTGTCTCCTTAGTGAGGTAATTTGGGGAGCCCAATTCAGGGTTTCCACCGAGCTTTATAGCTGGTAATCACTCAGTCTTGCACACTACTTGGGTGTAGATGCAGTTCGAGTTGCTCATTGGAGGATCAGCTATTGTGATTTGGAGTTCCAACTATTTTATTGGTGGTTTTCTCTATTAATGCTGATGATTTTGTAGTGGATTTGCAGAGCTGAGATCAACATTACTTGTGGGTCAAAATTGTTAATTCTGGTAGTGTCTAGAGTTTCCTAGACATAGCTTGCGCAAGCATTGAGAGAGAGATTCATGGAGAATGGGGTTGGAAAACGGTTGGGTTTCCAAAGTTCAATTTGTAGGAGAGCGTAAGGAAATTTCCAGTGGTGGATCTGGGCCTAATTCAGCAGTATCAGAACTGTGGTGCGTTTTTTGGCCAAATTGGGCAATTCGCTCTTGTTGGGGGCCACCAAGGGTCAATGGATTCAGCCCAACCCCTTGCTGCTAAGAGGAGTCCCTAGCTAATTTTATAGAATTTTCTGAGCAGATTTCAAGGTCGAAATCTCAAGTCCATTCCAATACCAGCTGTAGTATTTCCAAAGCAGAGTGCAGTTATTAAGGGCAAGCCATTCTACCACTTGGCTCCGTGAGATATTTCTGGGTTTTGCTGGGCATCTAGAGAGGAGGCCACCCACAGAGTTTCAGTTCATTCCAAACACTCTTCATGGCAGATATTCCAGTTGCAGTCAGCAGCCAACAACAACATTTTTTGGGCAGGGCGCTATTTTTGTTGGAGAACCTCTTTGGCACTTGAATATTGTACTCCCACTTGGGTTTTGCATAGCTTGCAGTAGCAAGCCCATGTTTTATCTTTCTTATCATCTGATGTACTAAGTTCTCCACATTAATAAAAAGCTCAGTCATTCGTCCCATTTCTTGTGTTTTATTCACTGTTGCATGTGTAGTAAAATTTATTTGCTATAGCCTTGTTCATGTGTCTATTATTAGCTGTAAATTTCAATTTGGAATATTACACTATAACATCAAAATTACCCAAGACTTGCACCTAGCCTCATCCTCTCAGGGCATGGGGGTGGGGTGTTGAACCACAATCTCCACGTCAATATGAGCCGATTAACTAGTTGTTTACTGCTAGACCACACTTTTGTGGGCCATAGAACAGAGTTTCTAAATTCAATACAAAAGAATGGAGATACCCTAATTAACTTATCTGTACAAAAAGAAACAAAATAATAGCTCCTACTTTATTATACTGACTACAAATGGTCAAAAATATGTATTTCAATTTTCAACATGCCAATGTAATCAATACATCATACACACATACTTTCCTAGACTAAACACGTGGTAAAATGCATTTTGTGTTTTTGTACAGTAATTTCACTGTATGTTTTGGGTTTTAACTTTTAGCAGTAGCAGATGCCAATTTTATAGCTTCTGTATTTCATTTTTTGTCATTAGGAGTTATGAAGTTGGAAGCTACACAATTCAGGCCTAGAGAAGTTGTAAAACATGTACTTCAGACTGCAGCGGCCCCTTTGCAAAAGGAGCTTACCTTGGAAGGTTTTGTAGCAGAAGACGTGCCTTTGTTGGTGAGTATTTCAGTTTATAAAATTTTTACTGTACTAGCCATAGGTATGTTTCCTTTGTTACAATACTTGGCTTTTCAACCATCTTTTTACATGGACATGGTCTTCTGCAGCTATAATTACAACTTTCTTTAAATGCAATTAGTCACAATACAGTTTGAGATGTTTGGCTTGTCTTTGCACTCCTCGAAAACGTTATGGTTTGCAACAGTTTTACCTGGTTGACTGCACCAGCATTATCTTCTGCTGAAACTCACTCTATGTATCTGACACAGCTTGTCCTTTACAGTTTAGTATGTGGAAAGTCAAAATAGATATTTTAAAATGCTTTTGTTATGATTTGATGCTACGTTTAAATCCCATCTATGGAGGATTACACTCTGATAACTTGCTTTGGGATGTCCGTGAAGACATAAAAAAGTTGGTTGGCTACCAGTATAGGTGATACTACCCACTCCAGCTTTCAATATCTGACCATGGTTACAGCCAACATCTTGCCAATTTCCATTTTTGGCTGTTAGCTGCAAGTTAGCTTCCCAGATAACAGGGATTTTTGTTCAGCCAATAAGACAGTGTGCACAACATAGATAAAGATAAGAGAAGATAAAATTATTAATGTCCAGCAAATGACCACAATTTGTTCAATGGGACTCAAAAGTATAGCACATGTAAATACACAGTGGGAGTGTGAAAGCAACTCCTAACACTACTAAAAGGATAAAGAAGATCTAACTAACTAATCACTAGAAATAAAAGTAGTGCAAATACAAAACCATGTTGAGCACATAAAGCAGGCATCAAAATGTGAAAGAACTAGAAGCAGAATGAGGGAAGAGAGAGGAAGAGAAAGAGGACCACGCATCAGGGTCATGAATCACCATGAAGGGGCCAAGGCACCACCTTATAATCTTTTCTGGAAAATATCTACGACCAAGGGGGCTTGGCTGTGTAATCCTAGGGGGATCCCTAGATCAAGAGGTCCATCACTCTTGACATTTAAGGTCACAAGGAAGAATCTCCAAACAAAAGATTGGTGATCAAGCAGACTTGGAGAGTAGTATTCTATATAAAGTGAGTCTACCCCCAAATCTCTTGGACATTGTTACCTCACAAATTAGCACCATTAAATTAAAGTCCCAGAGATAGGGCACTAGCCTTGTGGAACAAGGAGGTTGGCCATTTTCACCTCACCAACTCTCCTCTGCACTTTAGGCTAGGGTAAATGGAATCTTAACCAAAGGGGGCTTCCCTATGGGTTACTAAGCTTAGTGTGTATGTAGTATGTACTATGTCGTGGGGGTATGAGAAAGCTTAACAACATAAACATGATGGAAAAATGGATTTAGATAGTTGGGGAGTGGTAAATAAAAGGGAGACTAGTGCCTTTAATTGCTGGGGCAATGGGGTCCTGTGAGTGATCTTAGAGGGCAGTTCTAAAGGAATATTAGGTGGTAGCAAGCAGTAACTTGATATGTGCAACTACACATAGTTGTTTAATCTATAAGTGTGATGGTGGGGAGGGTCTATAAATATTCACTACTCAAAGAAAATTGCAAAGGTGGCCCCTTACTTAAGACTATATACAAACACACCTATTCTAGTGATATAGAATGTCTTAACGTTTTCATCTTGAAGGTGATGGATACAAAAGTGAGATAAGAGGGAGGAAACCATCACCTTGTTCCTTTCAATTGTGGCACATATGCTTCTCTATGGCCCTTGTTTGCCTGTCATCCATACACCCTGCAAACAAATTCCCGATTGCAGCACATAGAACTAAAAGCCACACATCAGAAATTAACTATACATCACTCTATTATTTAGGTAAAATAAAGGCAAAAATACTCTTATAGCCTTGAGCTTCTTTTATTTACACCAAAAATCCTGAATTCAAATGAATAAGAATGCTTCTATATAGATGAAGAGCCTCATAAAACATGGCTGAAAACAATGGGTGCTTAACAAACCATGGGCGAAAACCATTGGTTGGCTAAAACCATGAGCTTTTTTGTCAACAGTCTTCTCAAACCCATTGAGAAATGTCAAAAATAAATTGACCCATTCAAAAATGACATGGATCTCTTTAATCATCAACATACATAGGTGGAAGATTTCCTTACGTGATATGCCAAGTGACCATAAGCAGGGGGCGCCTTTCACTAAAAGTTTAACCATTCTCAAAACCCTATTTCTTTTTTGCACATGCCAAGGCAGATTCCGCGCAGCTTTGACCAATTTGAGAAATAAATGTGTTAAACTACACAAAAAAAGGTAGGCAGAATTAGGATAATCGTTGAATGCATATTATTCACAATGATATACATTTATATACATTGTTAATGATCCTTGGTTTTCATGTTCCAAGTGGTCTCTTGGACTCCATTAACTGTTCACATTAAACACCCAAAACCCTTAGCAGATTAGGTGTCCAACATTCACCCCCTAAATGCAAAGGATATATATATGAGTCCAAGAAGAGAGTTGAAATAGAAGAATGCAATAATGCATGACAGAAATTAGTTGATTGTGCCCTCTAAAATGATGGTATAAAGTGGGAGAACTTGAGGTCTCAACCGGTGGTGGTTTAAGGCTAACCACCAAACTGAAATGCTTAGTGCAGTCCCTGGAACAGTTCCAAATCTGGCTAGAAATTGAAGTCTTCTGCTAGAGAAAGTGTTCCCCAATGCTTTGAAAGGTGGTTTTTAAGGTATACCACAAACCCAAAATAGGAGTTTCTTTGTATCAACATACATTTTATTTACACCAGGATGTGCATAATATAATGTTATGTGGGCTTCCTTAAGGATGGTGTTTCAGAGATCCCCATTATCAGGTATGTACATCCTTCCATGGAATCGCAAAATTCCATCATCTTCAAATTCATATCCCTCAAACTTAGATTCTTTTGGATTTCTATTATCAATTCCAGATCTCACTTTTAAATAGCAATTATCTTTCAAGAGATGTTCTAATACTTGTTTCCTCTAGTCTACCTTGATAGGTATGAGGGAAAATATTTGCGGTCTTCTACTTAAAGAATCTGCCATTACATTCTCTTTTCCGTTAATGTATGAAATTCCAAAGTCATACTCACTTAAGAATTCACTCCATTGTCTTTGTCTAGCATTCAAGTCTCTTTGGGTAAATAAATACTGTAGACTTTTATGGTCTCTTTTGAGCATAAGGCTTCTCCCTACCAGATAGTATCTCCATATATTTAAAGCTAGTACTACCGCGGCTAACTCTAGATCATGCGTGGCGTGGAGTTCTTCATGAGGTTTTAACTTCCTTGAGGCATATGTTATTACTCCTCTATCCTGCATTAATACTGCACCTAGTCTTTGCTTGGATGCATCAATACATACAATAAAATCTTTGTCCATATCAGGTACTCGCAAGATTGGTGCACTGGTCAACAGTCTTTTAAGTTCAAAGAATGCTCTATGACATTCCTCATTCCTTTCATACCTAACACCTTTACGATGGAGGGTTGTGATAGGCTTTGCGATTTTGGAGAATCTTTCTACAAATCTTTGATAGTAGCCAGTTAAACCCATAAAGCTTCATACTTAATGTGCATTTTTCGGTATCGATCATTCCTTAATTGTCTTTACCTTCTGTTGTTGCATAGAATGTCTAGGCGCCGTGACAACGACTCAGATCGGGGGCTGTCACCCTGATCCCCAATCTCTCCGTTTAAGCTGTCTCCCTACAGCAGGCCAAGGGGGGTAGACCCTATGGAAAAGTGGAATGAAGAACTAGATGGAAACCAACCAGTTCGGGAGACACAGTGAAGCGATCAAGTACTTGATTAAGATTTAACAAGACTTATAGCATTTGATTAAATTTTAAACGATTGATACCAGTGCCTTATGGAGTCAACGATCTTGCTAGGGAAATTAAGACCAAGTAATCGATTAGCAACTGCTGCTTCGATGAATGACTAGTTTATATGAATGCAGATCCTAAAACTAATGTGAGATGCAAGAATCTTGGTTAATTTTAGTTAAATGCCTATTTAAATGTGAACCCTTCAATCTTTTCTGTGTTGAGCTTGATTTCGTAGTAATTGGTAGAGAGAAGGTCAGGAAAAGCACACTAAGGTGTGATTAACGATACCTCTCCTGAAATTCTAACATACCCGGTGCCTCCAGCGCTGCAGAGAACTGTGGCTCTGACGACTGCAAGGTCACCGTTTTAAGTACTATTAAAACAGGGTTCTCAAGGAAAGACAGATGGAGATCTATCTGTTTATCGACAAGCTTATGCTTGGAAATAAATTTTATCTATGCAAAGTTAACTTATATGCAAATGCACCGGAAGATGAGATGAAGTTAGACTCGAGAATGGGAAAACATTTATGCCGCAAAAGCCCTCAATTACCCAAATGAAATGCTCGCCTTTTTCTAGATGAAGACTTAGAAAATAAACTCTTGAAGATACTATAGTTAAAACACCAGCGTATTTCAAATCTTCTTGATACAATTTAGCTCAAAGAGAACAAAAACAACTTTGCAATTCGATATCAATGTCAACAGATGCTAAAAAAAAAACTTAGTTTATGAAAAAAAGGATATGCATTTTATCACAATTCCATGACAGAGTACTTAATTTTCAGAAATTAATTTTTAGGACAGCAGTAAGAAAAACTTTATGACAACAACGATATTACAATGAAAACAGTAAGCTATCAATGATATCTTTATGCCAAAAATTTACCGAAATTTTTCCAAACTTGCCCACATGAATTATCAAAAATTTTCAACTTGTTATGATGTGATTTCCGGAATTATATCAGATCTGATATACTTATTACAGCCAACAATTAAAACATGAAATAAGCCTAATGATGAATGTCCAACTCAAGAAATTAATTCCTTAATGTATTAGACAACTTAGAAACTGATTTTAGACTAACCCACATGAAATTTTTCCATTGTTAAAATTATTTTGCTTAAAATCTTCAGATTTATTGCAAAATCTTTAATGGTTGGCCTTGTAAAAATATTTGGGATAAGATATTGCCCTCCAGGGCCTAGATCTGTCTCAGAACCCCCAGATCTGCTTGAAAAATCTCAGATCTGAAGATTTACTCGGTTGATTTCTCGGATCTATTCATGCAAACAATCTTTGAGCCCAGATCTTGCCCTCCAGGGTCTAGATATAGCTCAGATCCGAAGATTTTCTTGGCTGATTTCTCAGATCTATTTCTGCAAACAATCTTTGAGCCCAGATCTTGCCTTCCAAGGTCTAGATCTAGCTCAGCCCTGAAGATTTTCTTGGCTGATTTCTCAGATATATTCCTGCACAAATGAAAAGAGAAAAACCCAATACCCAATATGTACAAAAACAGAGAAAATCTCAAAAACTCAAGTGTTAAAATTCAAAATTATGTTACAAAATTTCAGATCTACACAAGTAAATAATAGAGCTATACAAATAAAATACAGATCTATGCAAATAATCTACAGATCTTAGGAGTATGAGTCCAACTCCGCTCCCAGATCTGATAATCTAAGGCTCTTAATAGCCAGATCTATCAAAATTTCCACAAAATATTTAAAAGATTTTGAAATTTTAGAGAAGTACTAGCCCAAAAACACCTTGCAGAAAAATAATTATCGTTAGATAAATCCTGAGGCTTATATGAAGTAGGCTCTTCAGAAAATATGTGTTGAGAGTTGGCTGGTCCAACCGAAGACTATCTCCAAACGCTCAATGAGAACTTGAGAGATCTTTTGCAAACACTAGATCAACCATCAAATCAAGTAGAGAAATAGAACAACAATAAAATTATGAAGAAATAGAGATACCTGCTACTTCAATCAAAATGAAAAATGTTACCCTAGATCCAACAAACTGAATAAAATACATGTATTCAGATTATTCTAAGAGAGCTATTGATTGATAGTTTTCACATAATATTAAGCAAAAATTATAACAATGTTACCATAAATTCATGAAGAGGAACACTACAGCACGTTGAAACCCCAAAGACTTTTGCATTAATTCAAAAAAGTATACAAGAGAGCTTGAGAGCTTAGTACACGATCCAGAAATCGGATGATCTCAACTAACAAATGACCTCCTATTTAAAGATAAATCTTCCAACGGCTAGTTCGAGTGATCCTCGTCAAAGCAATCTCGATCGTTAATGAGGATCAAATTTTTTTTTATTCTCATCCGTCGAAATTTTAAATTATTGAGGAAATTTTGAATTTTTCAATTAAATGCATTTAATTAATTCAAAAATTAAAATTTTGAATTAATTTCCTCATAATTTTGACTTTGACTTAACCCCAGGGACCAAAGGCTTAAAATTTAGCAAAATAATCAATTAACCTTAGTCCATGGACCTCTTTAAAATTTAATTTTTAAAAGACCCACGAATTTTGCCTTTGGAAAATTTAAATTTACCTAGGACCTATAATTAATTAAATTTCTGGCTTAAGATTTTAATTAATTTTGGCTAGAAAATTTAATTAATTAACCTATGAGGGGATAAATTATTTTTCTAACCCTCATGATACTTTACATCATGATTTTTACGTTTGTTACATTTCAAGGGGGAAATCCCATTTGAAATAGACCCTCACAGACTACCCATTTCTGCGACACAAATATAATTCAGCAGACTAAGCAATTTGTAATAAAATAACCTAACCAAATAGTTAGGATTATTCCCAAATCACTTTTACAGAGACTCAATCTATAACAATAGGACTCCCCTAAGGTCCCAGTGACAAAATCCACTTCGGCTTTGGGGTAAGGCTGAAGGAAAACTCTGCCGACCATCTAAGAATGGATCGGTGAGACAAAAAACCTCCCGGAATGTAGATCTTCACCAGAAAAATAGGTTTACCTAGGAAATTACATACACGACACGGATCTGCTGAGATTATTTACAATTTACACATGCAGAAAGGGTTTACAATATAACATGATGATCAGGCTGATGATGATAGTTGAACGGCACGGACACATGGATCAAGCGCTATCCCTTTTGCGAAAAAAGGGGGTGTACTATTATGGGTCGTTGACTCGCAGTGGTCAACACCTTCTTAGGATCTACTAAGATTCCTTCACCAGATATGATATGACCCAAGTAGTAAATCTTCTTTTGAAAGAAAGAACACTTGGATAACTTTCCATATAATTGGTGTTCTTTGAGGGAAGATAATACTATTCGTAAATGTTCTTCATTCTCCTCATTTCTAGAGTAGATGAGAATATGATCTAAGAAGACTTGTACAAATTGATCGAGATATTTGCGGAAAGCATTGTTCATAAGGTTCATGAATATTGTTGGTACATTGTTAACCCCAAATGGTACCACAATGAACTCATAATACTCGAAACATGTTCGGAATGCAGTCTTAACGATATCGCTTTCCTTAATTGTTAATTGATGATAGCCTTATCGTAGATCAATTTTTGAAAAGATAGAAGCTCTTTTCGTTTGGTCGAAAGAGGTCATCAATTCGAGGCATTGGATACTAATTTTTTATTGTAGCTCGATTTAAGTCTCGGTAGTCTATGCATAACCACAAGCAACCATTTTTGTTCTTGACAAAAATTACAGGAGCACCCCAAGGTGAAACACTGAGTCGAATGTGTCCTATATCCAATAGTTCCTTTAAATGAATTTGTAATTCTTGAAGTTCTGGAGCTGTCATTCTATAAGGTCTTTTAGAGATTGGTTCTGTACCAAGTTTCAATTCTATTGTAAGATCTAGTTCTCTTTTAGGAGATAATCCTGGTAGTTCCTTCGGAAAAACATTCGGAAATTTGGATAACACTAGGTATTGTTCTAAGCAGTGAAGCACGACCTATCTTAGACCCACGAGTACCCGCGGGTCTTGGCGGGTTCTATACCGAGTCGGGTCACTCGCATAGAACCCATGTTTAAGACCGGGACTCGGCGGGTATCTTATAGAACACGACTACCCGTATAAGACCCGCGGGTATGCTAAAGGACCCGTATCGGACCCCTATAGAACCCATCGAGCCTCAAAAGGCACATTTTGTTCAATTTTTATTTATTTATTTTTTAATATCTTTTTTCGAAATGAGGTGGAGGGGAAGGGAAATTGGAGGGAAGAAAATGCTTCATAAGAACCTCTCTCCCTTCCATTTGTCATTTGAGTGTTTGGCTAATTTGTATGAGCGTTGAGTGACTCCATTGCACAGTGAAGGAGCTCTGGGAGGAGGCTTCAACAGATTAGACCTAGCTTCAAGTAGGCTTCATGAACCTTGTTTGAATGGTTTTCTTGTAATTTTTTTGTATTCAATTTATTTTTAAATTTTTTTTATATTTGCAATTTTTATTTTTTTTATTATATGTTTGGGCCTGTGTCTACGTTTCTTAGCAACACAGTTGCCTTGTGTGGCTGAGAAACGCAACCACAGGGCCAAAAAATTTGCAAATTAAAAAAAAAAACCAACCAAAAAAAATAATTTTTTTTTCTTCCAGATTTTGTCACCATGCCACCAAAGGGTTCTAGAAAATCTCATGATCCAGCATGGGCACATGGTCAACGAATCATTGCCAGTAATGACCACCGTGTCAAGTGCAATTATTGCAATGCCACAATGCATGCAGGCATAAACAGGCTAAAATACCACCTAGCCAAAATTCTCGGTAATGGTGTGGGATGTTGTCAAAATTGCCCTGATGAAGTCATTACTGAAATGGCAGCTGCTTTGGAATCCATTAAAGAAGAAACTTCTAAGAGGGCAAAAAGGAAGGACGAGATTGTTGGGATAGGTCGATCTTCATCTCAGAGTGAAACACAAATTCAAAGTCCAGGTGTTGGTAACTCCTCTTCAAGTGTTGTGGCAAACACGAATATAACCTCTTCTTTCTTCAGTCCTCGTACAACTCCAAGATCTCAACCAACCTTGGATAGTTTTAATGAAAAGAAGAGGAAGGAGGCAGATATGGCAGTGAGGAGGTTTTGGTACCATAACCATATTTTATTCATGTTTGGGCCTTCGTTTTGAATTTTGGATTTTGACAGGAAGAAAGGTCAAGAATAGGTGGTGGGGACAACGGTTTGGGTTGCGGAACTGAAAGACAAAGGAAAGGGACAGGAACTGGGAGTTAACAAGTAGTTGCAGCAAGGTGGCAGAGGAGTACAAAAGCAGCCGAGCAAGGGAAATAGAAGGCAACTGAGGGCGGAGTTAGTCAAACGGAACTGACAGTGGGAATGTTGAGCAAAGGATAAAAGGCAAAAGATAGCATGAGGAAAGGGTTGTTGGTGATGAAGTGGGTGATCAAGGGTGGGATCATGAGAGCCAGATCAGTTGTGGAAAGGCTAGGACTGTCCTTAGCGCTGCCTATGTCGATTCTTGTCAGATGTGTTCTATGAAAAGTACTCTTTGTGTATTTGATGAACGGGCCTCGAGTCTTGTACACTCTGTCATGTATTCTCATATATTCCAGTTAATGAAAGAAGCAGTTTGGGTTCTGTTGTCGCACAAAGTGTCTAGGCACCGCGACAATGCTCAGAGTAAGGGCTGTCACTCTTGATCCTTACTCACTTTGTTTAGACTCTCTCCTAGGCAAGTCAAGGGGGGTAGTCCCTAAGGTAAATGGATGAGAAAGCCAGTGGAACATGGGCTCTAGGAGATTTTAGTGATGAACAACTTGACGAATGTAATGAATGTCGATTAACTCAGATGAATATATTAAACGCTAATGTAACCAAGACACAACCACAAGATAGAAATGATTATAGCCCAGTGCCTTTATGTTCAATTAACCGTAGATTAAGTAAGAAAACGAGTTATCTAGAACAATTTTCCAATATGTGATGAATAGTGACAATCATAAATGATCAATATAAACACCCAAAACTGTATCATGCAAGAGATTACAGATTTAAGATGATTTTTGTTAGGAATTCAGATCTAGAACAATTAACTTTCTCCTATAGCCAATATATTTAAAACATTTATCGCACCTTGACCATAGAGAAATCATGAAAACACATTTAATCACCAAGTAATACTAAGGAACTTCAAATTCAAATTTTAATTATTCCTTAGACAATAACTTCAATGTGATGAATAAAGAAGTCAAACTGAATCAAAGGGTTAAATATTTTATATTTTTTGTGAGCCATAGGCCATAGTAAAATATTTAATGTAAAAGCGCAAATACCCTTAGTTTAGTTTATTTTCAGTCACAAAAAACTTTTTAGATTTTTTAATCTTTTTAGAATTTTTTAATGGTTTAATGTTTTGAGAGATTTTTTAAAGATTTTTTTAGATTTTTAGAAGTTTTAAAATTTTAGGATTTTTTATTTTTATTTTTTAAAGATTTTTTAATTTTTAGGATTTAATCAAAAGACAAAGTCAAAATCGTGAAAATCTAAAAAATGTAAAAAAGAAAACAAAAGTAAAATCAAAATAGAAAGAAAAAAATTGAAAAACCATGAGCTAACAAAAAAAAATCGAATTCCAAAATTTTTATTTGTTTTTAGATTAAAAAAAAAGAAACAAAACTAAACTAAATCAAAATAAATTAAAATCATGAAATGAAAGTACGTCTAACCCCAATCTAAAAATACAAAATAAAATTAAGGCAAACAAAAATAAAACCTAATGTAACACATAAAAATAAAAAAGGAAGGCGAATGTGTTTGGGTTGTTTGTTGTGCAGGTCAACAGAGAAATGCACGCAGGAGGAAAGATTTGCTGGACGAAGGGAGCTCGGGCTTGCAGTCAGGGTTGCAGATCGATGAGGAAGGGAGAACGCAGAGCAGAGGAACCGTGGACAACGATGATGGATGTGATGCAACGGTCGAGCAATGGGCAGCGTGGAGCAAGGACGAGAGAGAGGTAGGATAGAGGACGCGGAGGGGATACGGGCATCAAAAAGGAGCAAAGATGTACGCGGAATGCAAGGCAGCGAGGAAGGTTGAGACTGCAGCATTAAGGGAGGAAAGTCTGCAGGAGAGGGTTTGCGGTTGCTGCAAGGATGGGAATGCAGTGAGACAGAGAGCAAATGGTAGTTACGATGCAGGGTTTAGGCAGCTGCGGAAATGACAGCGATGAAGAAGGGACAGCACACGAAGGCAGTAGTGGATGCAATGGAGGTTTGAGGAAAACGCAGAGAGAAATGGTAGCAAAGCCGGGGTTTGCAGATTCGAAGAGAATGAAGGCAGCAACAAAAGGTTGTGGGCCTTAAAAAAAAATTCGAAGTTTCTTTAGCAAGACTACAAAACAAAAACTCGAGGTAGCAGAGAGAAAGAAAAATGGTGCCCAACAAAACCCAGAATTTTCCAGAAATCTTATTTTAAAACTTTGAATCCACTTGCTTCAGATTTAACCCTGAAACCCTCACTAAATTTCTAGATCTGAATTTAAATTTAAACCCTTGGACTACAAAATGTCTGAATAATATCCCTGGAAAAAGATTTTAATGAACCCCAGAGATCCAGATCTTATCCTCCAGGGCCTAGATCTGGACTCTACACAGTTTTCTCTTTAGATATGTAGCTGCAAGACAGCAAGAAACACCCAAACGATATATAATGACCCAAAAAAGATAAAACCCAGCAAACCCAAGTCAGAAAACTGAAAATAATTATAGATCTATGCACATGAATGGCAGATCTATCAGATCTGGAGAGTGTGAGTCCAACTTCGCTCCCAGATCTGATAATCTAAGGCTCTCAACAGCCAGATTTATCAATTTAGCACATAAAAAATTAATTTTTTTAAAGTTTAAAAGAGATGTTGAGCTCAAAACCCTTCATGCATCATCCAAAAAAAATATATCTTATGACAAGCCGAGGACCAAATTAAAATTGGACTCTTCAGAAAACATGAATCGAGAGTTGGCTGGTTCAACTGAAAACTTCCCCAAACAAGCGATGATCTAAAAATCAAGACTTTCCTGCAAAACTCAATTCAGCCATCAACATAGAGCGAGAAAACAATAATAAAACTTAGACAAATAGAGATACCTGCTATTACATTCAGAATTTAGATTATTATTCAAACTCCAGTGACTGAGCAAGATACATGTACTCAAATCATTCTTCAAAAGCTATTATCAATGGCTAAAAAGCAATTACTCATAAAAACAATACATCTTACAATATTTCTATGAAGAGTAACATCGGCGAAAATTAACCCCAAAGTCTTTCTTTATTATCGGAATAAAAATTACAAGAGAGCTTTTTGCTTAGCACATGTCGGATGAATTGACTCACAAATGACTTCCTATTTAAAGATAAATCCTCCAATGGCTAGTTCGAGTGATCCTTGTCAACGCAATCTCGGCCATTGATGAGGATCAAAATTTCTTTTAATCTCATCTGTCGAAATTTTAAATTTTTGATGAAATTCGAATTTTTCAATTAAATGCATTTTAATTAATTCAAAAATTAAAATTTTGAATTAATTTCCTCAAAATTTTGACTTTGACTTAACCCCAAGGACCAAAGGCTT
The DNA here is from genome assembly GCA_000404065.3 of Pinus taeda. Taxonomy (NCBI): domain Eukaryota; kingdom Viridiplantae; phylum Streptophyta; class Pinopsida; order Pinales; family Pinaceae; genus Pinus; species Pinus taeda. The sequence continues at coordinate 53,787 of APFE030922843.1, forward strand.
ATAATATAGCAAAATAGTCCATTTACCTTAGCCTCGGGGTCCTTTCAAATTTTGATTTTTAAGGACCAACGAATTTTGCCTTCGGAGAATTTAAATTTACCTAGGACCTAGAATTAATTAAATTTCTGGCTTAGGATTTTAATTAATTTTGGCTAGAAAATTTAATTAATTAACCAACGAGGGGATAAATTATTTTTCCAACCCTCAAGACACTTCTCATCATAATTTTCATATCTTTTATATCACAAGGGGGAAAACCCTTCTGAAATGGACCCTTACAGACTACCCATTTTTGCAACACAAATATAATCCAACAGACCAAGCAATTTGTAATAAAATAGCGTAACCAAATAGTTAGGATTATTTCCAAATCACTTTTACATAGACTCTATCTATAACACTAGGACTCACCTAAGATCCCAGTGACAAAATCCTTTCTGACTTTGGGGTAAGGTTGAAGGAAAACTCTACTGACCATTCGAGAATGGATCGGTGAGACAAAAAACCTTCCGGAGTGTAGATCATCACCAGAAAAGTAGGTTTACCTAGGCAATTACATACATGACACAGGTCTGCTGAGATTATTTACATCATATACATGCAGAATGGGTTTACATTATACCATTTTTCTTTCTGTCTGCTGCCTCGGGTTTTTGTTTTGCAATCTTGCTGAAGAAATTTCGATTTTTTTAAGGCCCACAGTGTTTTGTTCCTGCCTTCATTCTCTTCGAATCTATAAACCCTGGCTTTGCTGCCATTTCGCTCTGCGTTTTCCTCAAAACTCCACTGCAACCGCTACTGCCTCTGTGCGTTGTCCCTTCCTCATCGCTGTCATTTCCGCAACTGCCTAAACCCTGCATCGTAACTCCCGTTTGATGTCGGTCTCGCTGCATTTCCCTCCTTGCAGCAACCACAAACCCTCTCCCGCAGCCTTTCCTTCCTCAACGCTGTAGTCTCACAGCTGCCCTTCCTTCTGCGTACATCTCTGCTCCTTTCTGCTGCCCGTATCCCCTCTGCGTCCTCCATCCCGCCTCTCTGTCGCCCCTGCCCCACGCTGCCCATCACTCGACCATTGCATCGCATCCATCATCGTTGTCCGCAGTTCCTTTGCTCTGCGTTCTCCCTTCCTTGTCGATATGCAACCCTGACTGCAAGCCCGAGCTCCCTCTGTCCAGCAAATCTTTCCTCCTGCGTGCATTTCTTCGTTGACCTGCATAGCAAACAACCAAATGCATTTGACTTCCTTTTTTATTTTTATGTGTTACGTTAGGTTTTATTTTTGTTTGCCTTAATTCTGTTTTGTATTTTTAGATTAGGGTTAGACTTATTTTCATTTCATGATTTTAATTTGTTTTGATTTAGTTTAGTTTTGTTTATTTCTTTCTTTCCTTCTTTTTTTTTAAAATCTAAAAACAAATAAAAATTTTGGGATTCAATTTTGTTTTTTGTTGGCTCATGGTTTTTCGATTTTTTTCTTTCTATTTTGATTTTACTTTTGTTTTCGTTTTACATTTTTTAGATTTTCATGATTTTGATTGTCTTTTAATTAAAATCCTAAAAATTAAAAAATCTTAAAAAATATAAAAATCCTAAAAATTAAAAAATTCTAAAAATCTTTAAAAAATCTAAAAAAATCTTTAAAACATTAAAACATTAAAAAATTCTAAAAGATTAAAAAATCTAAAAAGTTTTTTGTGACTGAAAATAAACTAAACTAAGGGGATTTGCGCTTTTATATTAAATATTTTATTGTGGGCTATGGCTCACAAAAAATCTAAAAATTTTAACCCTTTGATTCAGTTTGACTTCTTTATTCATCACATTGAAGTTATTGCCTAAGGAATAATTAAAATTTGAATTTGAAGTTCCTTAGTATTACTTGGTGATTAAATGTGTTTTCATGATTTCTCTATGGTCAAGGTGCGATAAATGTTTTAAATATATTGGCTATAGGAGAAAGTTAATTATTCTAGATCTGAATTCCTGACGAAAATCATTTTAAATCTGGGATCTCTTGCATGATACAGTTTTGGGTGTTTATATTGATCATTCATGATTGTCACTATTCGTCACATATTGGAAAATTATTCTAGGTAACTTGTTTTCTTACTTAATCTACGGTTAATTGAACATAAAAGCACTAGTCTATAATCATTTCTATCTTGTGGTTGTGTCTTGGTTACATTAGCGTTTAATCTATTCATCTGAGTTAATCGAGATTCATTTACATTCATCAAGTTGTCCATCCTTAAAATCTTCTGAGCCTGTGTTTCACAGGCTATCCTCACCCATTTACCTTAGGGACTAACCCCCTTGACTTGTCTAGGAGAGAGTCTAAACAGAGTGAATAAGGATTAAGAGTGACAACCCTTACTCTGAGCATTGTCGCATTGCCTAGACACTTTATGCGACAACATGTTCCTTATTATATTGTTGTGTTCATTATGGTTTATTTAAATTTTTAAATGAATGATCAATAACTAGGTAGTTTCCTGCGATGGCATGAGCAAAATGACAGTCCTAGATAGTACAAAGAATTGAGTGTGATGAGTTATTGTTGTATCTTATTTGCATTTCCTCGATACCCCACCCTGCCCCATCTAACTTCGATCGCGGCACACCTCGGGTGAGACTCCTTGCCCTCCAAGTAAGGTGAAAATGTTGGTGTTGTCCTAGACTACAATGAAGCCTTGTTGGCCCCTTGAGCCTGAACCCAGGGTCTCTTCCCTGTTGTCATTTTCGTGCCAACAAATGGTTCTATTGCAGGGACCTGAAATCAATAAGAGGGGTTCGGAATATGGTATCGAGGATCTTCAAGAAAGAAATAAGAAACTGGTGGGACGACCAAGTGGATCGGTTTGTGTCGCAACAAGCTGTCCTTCGAATTCGGGTTGTTGCTAAGGTGAACGACGAGATCTTGTACTCAGAAGCTGCAAGCGATTGGTACGAGATCTTCCAGTGTAAGTTCTCGGAGGGACTACTATAATTGGCTGCGGAGACTACAAGTGAAGGGTTGGCCAAAAGGACAATAGCCATCTCGTCACGGTTGGGGCCCCACTAATCTTGCAGCACTCCAGCACCTGGACACTAATCTGACAAGAGCAGTAGACTTTTGGGTACAAACTACTCTGGAGGGATACGTGGTCGAGTTCGCAGCAGAAAGTTATCAGTCCTTCTCGAAGGTTGATGCGGGTGTTCAGATCGGGGCTGAGGGGAAAATTGTTGAAGTACCTCTTTGGATTAAAATTATGATGGTGGAAGAAGGTTTAATTTCTTTCCAAGAGGCGAGCATGGCAACGTAAAACCTTACTGCTGGGGGAAGGATAAAAGGGTGGGGGGGGGGAATGCTATTGAACGGGGGACTGTGATGCTGCTACAAGGATGGATGTAGAAGAATCACTAAGGGCTAGGAAAGTGAGAACGCAGAGGAGGGTGCTCATAGCAGAAAAGTGGGAGGAAAGGGCCATGCAGGCTATGAAGGTGCATGCGGAGGGGCCACACCAAGCAGGAGCGGTGTCGAAGGGTCCAAAAGGTAGAGATGAGATAGCAGAGAACTCAGAGAAAGGAATAGAGACAGATGGGCCAGACGGAAGCACGAAAGGCAGTAGGAGCCCTCCCTCCTTAGTCGCGGGGGAGGTGTTTAATGTCAGTGGTCGAAGTAATCCCGAGGAAGAGATGGAAAATGAGATGTGTGATTTTATGAGACAACAATTTGCAAAGGGCAAGGCGTCAGATGAAATCAAGCATCCGACCCCCCAAGCTTAGGTAGCGTTCACCCCGACCTTCCCCTGGTACTTTACAACAGTCCTGGTAAATTTGTTACTAAGTTGCTTAAAGCAATATGGATACATAGTGTGCATGTTAGATATAAAACAGATTTTGGGACCTTTAATAATAGTATTAATAATCTAGGATTGAAAGGATCTCAACGGCCAGGGACCCAAGGCTTTGTGTTTCTAGCGCGCACTCAAGCGAAAATGGCAGGATCCTTTACCATATACCCGAAGTTCTCGAGTTGAGGGAATGAGGATGTGGAGCAGCACTGGTACCTCTGTGAAGCTATATCAAGAGCTCGCCAAACACCAGATAATGTGAAGGTGATCGAATTCCAGACCACCCTTAGGGAGAGAGCCCTGAGATGGTTTATCAAATGGGCAGAGTTAAACTAGAATCCGGCAGTGGATGACATCAAGAAGAGCTTTGTACATGAATTCAAGCTTCCACAGACAAATCAGCAAGGGTTGTCGGAGGTTTGGGAGATAAAGTAGCGGGATGGAGAGACCATCTGGGAGTTGATGCAGAGGTTCAAGGAAACAATCGACAAGCTAAGTTACCCCATAGATCCCAATCACCAAAGGGATTGGTTTATCAAGTCACTCCTACCCCTTACCTGGACGCACTTAACACAACAGAAGATTGAGACCCTGTATGATGCTCTAGAGCAGCCAACTGGCATTGAGGCGATGGCAGGGTACCCACATGAATATAGGGGGGGAGGGTCACAAGACCCGCCGATCATGGGACTCCAGCGCCAGATATCCAACTTAATAGAGAAATTGAAAGACTTACAGTCAGTCTGCCCAGCGAGACCCAACGTGTGGTGCACTCATGTCGCCACTGAATGCCTGAGGCTAAGAGGCACGAATCCTACATCAAGGCCCACCGGACCATAAGGGGCTCCACCTACCACTGGGGTTGTGGCGGTAGGATCACAAGGGGCATTTCTGGGCCGAAACCAACCTGAGTACTATGAGGTCTATAGGAGCTATAGACACTCACCTCGATTGTGCCTGATATTGCAGAAGTATTCAACCGTACCAAACAATACCTACTGTGAGTTTTGTGCGTCCACGACTCACCACACCGACTAGTGTCAAGCATTGGATGCTCTAGCGGAGCGGCTAGACCGGTCGACTTTCAGGATTAATGAGACCACTCGCAGAGGGCGAGGAACGCGAGGAGGAATGCGAGGAGGAAGAACCAGGGGGCAGGGGACCTGTTTGATGCTACAACTCCGACCAGGAGGGACATGTCGCTAGAGACTGTCCTCTTCCGAGAAGACCTTGGTGCTCTCAATGTCAGGTCAACGCACACGCAACAGAGCACTGCCCCGAGTTGATCACAAGATGGGAAGAGTGAACCAGGCAAAGGGGAACTAACTTGATCAATGCAGAACCGAGGGCTATTGAAATAATTCCACTATCCAATTTAAATATAGTAACTAGAGGAGAAAAGAAGGCAGGGGTTGACCAGGGTGCGCCAAAACAACCGTCGATTGTTCGAGTAGCTTCCCCAAAACAATCATACTATCACGAGGCAACAAAAATGTTCGAAAACTTGATGGAATCCCAGAAGGACAAGGTACCGAATTTAGCAAAGCTCACCGTGTCCCGCCCGATTGAGGAATGGTTCAGACTGTTCTTGCAAATTGTCGACAATGATCAGATGTTAGGAGAGCTACGCAGGAGTCTGAAGCAGTTCCGCTGGAAGTAGAAATTGGGGAAGAAGGAATCTCGACAAATCTGCCAAAGAAACACATGAGGAGAGTCCGAAGAAACAAGAAAAGAACAAGCAGGGAGTTCTGAATTGACGCACAAGTGGCAAGATTCCAGATCAAAGATACAATGTTGGACCTGGGTTCAAATGTTAACATTCTGTCCAAGAAAACATGGGAGGCACTGGGAAAACCAAAGTTGAAGTACTCACCGATCTAGTTGCAGATGGCTAACCAATACTACATTTTGCCCATCGGGAGGCTGGAAGAAGTGGAAGTAGGTGTCACAGGGGTGAAAATACACACAGACTTTGTGGTAATATATATAATGGGGGACAAAGATCCTTACCCAACACTGCTTGGCATCGACTGGGCTTATGAGAATTATGTTGTCATCGATCTTAAGAAGGAGTTGATGATCTTTGATGTGGAAGGGATGTAGGTAATATAGCCATTGGAACCATACCAAGGGCTAAGATTCATGGAACCAGTAGATGACCGAGATGAACCTGGGACACTAGACCAGCTATACCAATTAACAGCAGGGAGGAGAGAAGATTACATCAATCCCTCGGCGGAGGGGTCAGTCAGCTGGAGGAGTATACAAAGCTCAGAGGTGGGCTTCGAGGCTGCGTGGGATGCTTGGTAGCAAGGAGGATACGAAATCAATACAAGACGTTGCACTACAATATGTCGCATCAACTGGATTGGGACAGAGGTAAGTGATTATCCTACTTTCCATGGCATAAACTCGGTAGACGTATTTCTAAGTAAGGTTGATAGAACCATAAGGGAAAGCCACAAGGTACCGTTGTTGGACATTACACTGCAAGCAATCCCAGCATGGTGGTGGGGATCTCACCGCAACACCCTTCGTAATTGGGACAAGGTCAAGCGGGCCATGAGAGAAAGGTTTAAGCAGGAACGGGACCGAGCGCGAGAGTGTAAAATGCAATGGGGACTCTAATCCCTAGCAACACCTAGAATGTTGCACAGACAGATGGAACAAGGAACGGATCCCGAAGGAGCTATGGGTACACATGTTTGTACACACCCTGGGTAAAGTCCCATAGGCTTGGTACATACAAGAAGAAATTCGAAGACAAACTGGGGACTGGGACGCACATGCTGAACAATTTTCTAGCAGTTTTTTCATTAAAGATAGTGGCAAATGGCTAACCGAGGCTTTGTATGCCATCAAAAGAATACTCTTCACATTAGGACAATTATGGGAAGGATGCATTGACAAAAAGTTCCTGCGATACTTTTACGAGTTAGGGTACCCAGTGTCCATGGCTTGCGGGATGGTGAGCATAGATCCAGAGGATGATGATTTAGAGGGACTGAAGCAATTGATGTTTCAAGAGATTGAAGGAGAAAGGGATATTCAAGAGGTATTGGTAACACATGCCCCCCACTTGCTCCCAATAAAACTGCGGAAGCATAACATCGGGACGGAGGACAAACCAAAGATGGCATCAATAGGGGACTACTGGGACGAGCACACGACTAAGGAATTTTTTTATCTATTGCGCAAGTATGAGGATTTATTCCCAGCTTTAGTCGCGGAGTTAAAAGGAATCAAAGGAGATATCGGAGAAATGAAAATTCTGTTAAAGCTTGACACCAAGCCTGTGAAGCACAGACCATATAGGCTAAACCCAAGAGTAAAAGAAAAGTCAAGAAGGAGATAATAAAATGTTGGAGGCAGGACTCATCTTTCTAGTAGACAAAACATAATGGATCAGCCCAATAGTGATCCAGAACAAAAAGGACGCCACGAAAATAACGGTCTGTGTAGACTACGGTAGCCTCAACAACGCTTGTGTCCATGACCCATTCCCCACACCTTTCAGTGATGAGGTCTTGGATAATGTTGCGGGGAACGAAGCCTACTCCTTCATAGATGGGTTCTCAGGGTACCATCAGGTTCGAATAGCAGAGAGCAGAGGAGGATAAGAAAAAAACAATGTTCACCACAGAATGGGGCTTGTACGCATACCACATCATGCCTTTTGGCCTAAAGAATGCGCCTGTTGTGTTCTCCCGAATTGTCATCGCTGCTTTCAGAGACTACATTCACCGGTTCTTGGAGGTATACATGGACGATTGGACAGTTTACAGCCTGTTGAAAAAGCATGCCATCTTACTTAGAGTAATGTTCGATCAATGCAGACAGCTACAAATCTCCCTAAACCTGAAGAAGTGTATCTTTGTAGTTCCGTTTGGTACGTTGCTAGGCCACATCATTTGCAAAGATAGTGGTTGTGTGGACCCTGCAAAGGTTGTGGCAATTGTAAATATGGATTCGTCGGCCAATGTGAAGCAGTTGCGATCGGCGCTGGGCCACACAAGGTATTATTGCCAATTCATCCGCAACTATGCATCCATAACCACTCCCATGGAGAAGTTGCTCAAGAAGATGGAAGCATTCAATTGGACGGAGACTTGTCAAGCTGCGTTGAACATCCTAAAGGAAAAGTTGGTAAGTGCGCCCATCTTAGTATATACCTGGATTGGAACAAACAATTCCATGTACTTATCGATGCATCAAGCATTGCTCTAGGGGTAGTGTTGGCGCAACCAGGGGGAAGGAAACTTGGATCATCCAATCTACTTTGCAAGTAGGAAGTTGTCGACTACAGAAAAGAACTACACCACGACCGCAAGAGAAGCACTAGCCATGGTGTACTCCTTGCAAAAGTTTCAACACTATTTACTTGGAGCCCCATTCAAATTCTTTACAAATCACTCAGCATTAAAATACTTGGTCAACAAGCCAGTCTTAGAGGGAAGAATCTGCAAGTGGCTACTGTTGTTCCAAGAGTTTACATTCAAGGTTATCATTAAACTAGGTCGGTTGAATGTGGGACCAGATCACCTCTCCAGAGTCCAGACTAGAATCAGGGGAGAGTGGGGGCTCCCTAGATGATCAACAACCAGACTCTGATTTATTCTGCATAGAAGCAATACGGACTACTTGGAGGAAATCGCAGCTTTTCTGGCCACAGGGCAATGTCCGAAGGGACATACGGCGACGCAGAAGAGACACATGGTGGTGCGAGCATGCTGACTATCAGCTGATCACAGGACGTCTATATAAGCTGGCCTCGATCAAGTCTTGCGGCGATGTCTCTTCCAGCATGAAAGGCAATATGTCCTATGAGAGTGCCACTCTAGAGTCGCGAGAGGGCATGTCGAGGGAAAAGCAAAGGCGAGGAAGGTCTTGCAAGTAGGGATATGGTGGCCTACACTCTACAAGGATGCCAAAGAATATGCGAAAGGTTGTGATGTGTGTCAGAGAGTTGGAAAACCATCACATCGTGATGAATTACCATTACAGGCGGTACGTACAATGCAGATCTTTGAAAAGTGGGCAGTTGATTTCATTGGGCCAATCAACCTATCGGCATTTCATTCTCAAGCACGATATATCATCACAGCTACCGAATATCTCACGCGATGGGCAGAGGCGGCACCAGTGAAAGATTTACAGTAGACACAGCTGCGAGGTTCATTTTTGAAAACATCATATCAAGGTTTGCATGCCAAAAAAGCCTGACAAGTGACTCATTTTATAAACGAAACAGTTGTGTCCCTCCTGCAGAATTTCCTAGTCCAACATCATAAGAGCGGCCCATACCACCCTTAGGCTAATGGGACAGTCGAAGCATTCAACAAGATACTGTAAAAGGGACTAACGAAGATATGTTCAGCAAGTCGAGACGATTGGGATGAGCGTGTACCAGCCACACTATGGGCATACCAAACGACAGTCAAGCAATCACACAAGCAAACACCTCTTTAGTTGGTATATGGACGGGAAGCTGTGGTACCCATTGAATTTGCAGTACCGAGCATCTTCATTGCTCAAGATACAAAGATGGCAGGCGATGCATCGCTACAGAAGCGTTTGGAGGAATTGATGGAATTAGATGAAGCCAGATTTCTAGTTGAATTCCACCAGTCCGTTGATAACACGAGGTAGAAAGCATGGCACGACAGACATATTAAGAGAAAATCACACAGTCGGAGGACAAGTTTTATATATGTACTCAAGTTTCAGAAGTTCCCAGGTAAGTTGCAGATGCATTGGCTTGGTCCATTCATAGTTGCAGAAATCAGGGAGTCCGAGTGGTGAAAATTGCGCAACTGGATGGAATATTGATACCAGGATGGGTGAATGGCACACGCCTGAAGCCTTTCCACCGGCACAACGCCCAATCTTCTAATTGATGAGGTCTCTAAAAAGGGCCATCAGGTAGGTTTAGAGTTAGTAGGAATAAGACAGTCAAACAGTCAATCCGTTTAAGTTTTTTATTTTATTTTCAATATAATAATTCTCGCATGTCAGTTCAGTTGCGGAACCTATGCCGCCTCACCGCAACCGACTATGGTCGGGGAGGTCAGTCACACGTTTCACAAGTCTTATCCACTGTACTCAGAGTCTTTTATTTAATAATTAGGTAATAATACCCTTGTTAGGTAAATTCCCATAGAATCTTTTCCCGTTATGGAAAGAGTTAACTAGTAAAGCCGCCATTATGGTCACATTATTACCCATCTACTCCACTTTGTACTTTTCCCATCATGCATCATCCAAGTCAGGTACAGCTCAGTCAACGGCAAGTTAACACGATCGATTCTACATAGGGAAAGGTGTTGTAGTAATTAGTTAGTGAGTCTAGTCAGAAACGTCGCGTCGAAGCTAGTCTATTTAATTTGCATGGCTATGCAAGAATTTTCAGAATTTCCAATTTAGGTGACAGAATTCTTCGAGTCTCGGTTTGAAACTCAGCAACATCGCTCAAGCACTCGCTATCAGCCTCCTGTAACTGTTTTATACTAGCGACGCAAAAGTATGACGAAGATAATCTCAGTTCCTAAAGACAAATTAGATGACCGAATTACTGTTATAGAATCATTGTATGGGAAATATGACAAGGCAACACTGATAGACAACGATCTTTCAAATTGCTTCCAGTTTCCAGCGCTCAAGCGAGAGGTATATACAGAATAAGTTCCGAAGGGTGATGGCACAATGGCGACGAAGATCAAAGGAACATTTCAGTCACTTCAGCAGTTGACATTGATCAATTTGAGGAGTTTGTCGGTCTTCGGAATGTCTTCCGCTGCAATGCAATGCGCCAAACTTCTGGTGAGCAGGATGCATGGTGGCTTGCTCTGGTTAGACAAGGAATATACAATTCATGTGGAGGACATTTAGTGCCTCACCGGACTCTCAGCAACAGGAGATGCACTCTCTACAGCGTTCCAAACCGAGTTGAAGTGAGCCAAGAAAGAGGGGGACAATGATTATTACAGGAAGTATAACACCAAGTGCAACAGTAAGGGCGCTAAACTAGATTTGATCAACAAGGACCACATCAGATTCGCTTGCTACATCATTGCAGGAAAAGTAATGAGACACTTCTCTAGAAATGAGTGCATGTTGGACATCATATCAGTTGCGAGCACTGTCGCAAAGGAATTTCAGTCAATTGGTTTGCATTTCTGCTGAATGAGTTATTTGAAGCTTGCGAGGATGTCTACAGACAAAGCACAAATTTCATTTTCAGGTATTTGATTATGACTTTGGTGATGTGGAAATGGTGCCCGCCAGCAAGGAGGAAAGATCCCAGGTATCCCTATTGCTGGGAACAGGCCTACTCTCGAGCAAGGAACCAATCACCTCACAACCACACTCCACTGCGATCGAACCATTTGAAGCCTCTTTTCCAATAAATTTCCCCGTTGTTCCAAAGCCAGTCATTATCACTCCCGCTGCTCAGTTTCTTGAAACCATGCAGCCTGCAACTTGCCCCCAAAACCACTCAAAAATATCTATTGCTAGCGGCCAACACCTACAAAGCAACTTCCAAGACCCATCAACAATGCAAACCAAGAACCTTCAGCACTGATCATGTACATAGTTGTTCGGATTTATCCAACATGCAACTTAGAGGGTTGAACAAATCCACAATGACCTGGTCACCAAGCATGAGCAGCGGAAGAAACAAATTGTCGCTATCACGACAGAGCAAGATCAACTTTGACAGACCAATCAACAGTTGTAATCACAGGTCGAGCAAGTGACATCAAAGTTAAGAGCACTTTGGCCAACTGTGGCCGATTTAGTAATTGAAGTGCCCGAGGATTTTTTGGCTTGCGCATTAGTCAACTGCTGCGACCATATTCAGACAGCATGCACAGAACTTGTGGCCACCAACAAAGGGCTGAAGAAGAGTTTAGATACGGCAAGAGCAGCGCTGCTCGATTCCACTACAAGCTACATCGCGGAGATCGAGCAGAAAGTCCACACTGCCGTTGCATTAAAAGCTTCACTAACTAATACCCTGGCGGATGGTTATGTGCTACTGGAGCAAGTCAATGATTAGTCAAGCAACTTGGCCATGAAAAACCAGCCAGTCTATCCACTTCGCCAACAACTCCAACAACGCATCGCTGACAACAAGACATACAGGGACAAAGGCCAGCTAAAGCAAATCGATGACGAGATTGCCTCTCTCGAGGCCAGGGTACAACAAATTGAGGAATCGGCCAAAACAAAAAAGAAAATTTGTGATTTGAGGCCATTGGTCCATAAACATGTGATAGTGCTGCGGGAGGTATGTGATGATGTCGAAGAACAATGGAGCGCCCTGCAAAATACCTGGCCCGAGCAACCGAAGTCCACATCAGCGGCCGAATTCTCCAAAAGACAGAAACCCTCACAAGCATCTGGCAGACGACATTGGAAGATTATAACCGCTACCGCCAAGAAACGATTGTGGCAGTACCTGAGTTGGGGCCTTCGTTTGGAAAAGAAGGCCAAAGTGTAGCAGAAGCAGCCCCACATGAAGCAACACCAACACAACCGAGGGCAGAAGCAGTAGCGCCGCAAGAGGAGGAACTATCACAGCAACAAACAATAACGACAGAGACACCCCCAGGAACAACAACAGAGCCGAAAACACTTGAGATAGATTGACTCAGGGACGAGTCAAAGAACTATGGTCAGAGCCTATTGGGGCCTTCGTTTTGAATTTTGGATTTTAGCAGGAAGAAAGGTCAAGAACAGGTGGCGTGGACAACGGTTTGGGTTGCGGAACTAACAGCCAAAGGAAAGGGACAGGAACTGGGAGTGAACGGGCAATTGCGGCAAGGTGGCGGAAGAGTACAAAAGCAGCGGAGCAAGGGAAATAGAAGGCAGCCGAGGGCGGAGTCAGCCGAACAAAACTGGCAATGGGAATGTTGAGCAAAGGATAAAAGGCAAAAGATAGCATGAGGAAGGGGTTGTTGGTGATGAAGTGGGTGAGCAAGGGTGGGATCCTAAGAGCCGAATCAGTTGCGGAAAGGCTAGGACTGTCCTCGGCTCTGCTATGTCCATTCTTGTCAGTTCTGTTCTATGAAAAGTACTCTTTGTGTATTTGATGAACGGGCCTCGAGCCTTGTATACTCTGTCATGTACTCTCTTATATTCCAGTTAATGAAAGAAGTTGTATGGGTTTCTTATTGTATTGATGTGTTCTTTATGGGTTATTTAAATTTTTAAATGAATGATCAATAATTAGGTAGTTTCCTACGATGGCATGAGCAGAATGACAGTCTTAGATTGTACAGAGAATTGAGTGTGATGAGCTATTGTTGTATGTTATTTGCATTTCCTCGATACCCCACCCAGCACCATCTAACTTCAGTCGCGGCACACTTCGGGTGAGACTCCTTGCCCTCCGGGTAAGGTGAAAATGTCGACATTGTCCTAGACTATAGCAGAGGCTTGTTGGCCCCTTGAGCGGAGACTTGTTGGCACTATATATGAGGAGCTTGAGTGTGTCAAGGAACAATTGGAAAGCATTAAAAGCTCATGGAAATTTACAGGTTGTACAATTATGTTTGATGGGTGGACAAATCAGAGGGGTAGAACAATAATAAATTTTGTTGTAGCTTGCCTTAAAGGAGCCATGTTCCTAAAATCCATTGATGCATCTGCAAATGTAAAAGATGCACATTTGATTTTTACTTTGTTAGCTGATGTGGTGGAGGAAGTTGGGGTTACAAATGTTGTCCAAGTAATCACGAACAATGCAGCAAATTATGTGGGAGCTAGAAGGTTGCTTTTTGCCAAATATCCGACCATTTTTTGGACTCCATGCGCTACCCATTGCATAAACTTCATGCTAGAGGACATTGGGAAGTTGGAGTGGGTGCAAGATGTTGTGCAAGAATGCAAGCAAATTACCAAGTATATTTATAATCATGCTTGGGTGTTGAACCTTATGATGGAATTCACACAGGGTGAGCTTAGTCACCCAACTGTCACACGGTTTGCTACAAACTTTCTTTCCCTCCAAATCCTTTTGGATGAATACCAAGCTTTAAGAAGAATGTTTTGTAGTCAACAGTGGGTATTTTGGAAAGATAGCACAAAACCAGAAGCATTGTCTGTGAAAGCATCTGTCTTTGGTGATGGTTTGTGGGACAAAGTCACTGAGATTGTCAGCTTCACTGAGCCCCTTGTGAAAGTCTTGAGATTGATGGATGGAGAGAAACCTGCAATGGGACATATTTATGAGCACATGGACAGGGCCAAAGAGGTCACCAAGACTTTCTATAAGGGAAATGAATCAAAATATCTCCCTATATGGAAATTTATTGATTCTGGGTGGGAAAGGCAACTACATTCACCATTGCATGCAGCAGGAGCATATCTCAGTCCGAGCTTATTCTATAATGAAGGGTCTAGCATTCAAAGAGATCCCAAGGTGATGAAAGGTGTCATGATATGCATTGAGAAGATGCTCCTAAATCAAGATATTCAGGACAAAATCAACATACAATGAGATATGTACAAGGAAGCATCTGACATGTTTAGATTTAGCTCAAGCCAACATCTCAAAGAAAAGAAAATGCCTTGTAAGTGCAAATTGTTAAAACTTAGCTTGTAATTTTGCTAGTTCTTTTTTATATGTTTGGCATTGCAAACTGATAATTTTTGTTGTTATTTTTTTTACAGCTCATTGGTGGATAGATTGTGGCACTGAGGCATCGCCATCAAAGTTCTGAGTCAACCCTACAGTGCTTCTTCTTGTGAGCGCAATTGGTCATTGTTTGAGCACATCCATAGCAAAAAAGGAAAAAGGTTGGAGCATGAGAGGTTGGAGAAGTTGGTTTTCATCTACTACAACCTTCGAATGCTCACAAAAGAAGAGCAACCAAAGGATACTATTGATTTAGACTCTGATTGGGTTGTGGAGGAGGAGTCCCCTGATTTGAGTTGGCTTGATGAAGAGACCGAGGATCTCTCTAGTTTGCCATCTCAAATGGAGACTCAAAATACACTTGCCTCACAGTTGCTTCAGCCTTCCGATGTTAGCACTAGCACCACGAGGGCTTATTGTAGGCGTAGTTGTCCATGAGTGATGAGACTCAAGATTGTTATGAACTTATGAGACAATCATTTATCATTTATGACATATGTATTTGAAATTTGAACTTGCTAACATTTTTTATTTTAATTATGGAATCATGAGTCCTTTTCTTATTCAGTATCTAAATGTTTTGCTTACAAAAATTGAATATGTTATGTTGTACTTTTATAGATATGAGATGATGTTATGAATTATTCCAGATATTGTGGTTTTTATAACTTATAAGGATTGGAACTGTCATTAGTTTCTTTTTTGTGCTTAAAATTTACCATATTTTAACGTTTTTTTGTATTTTGACGAGTCTTATACGAGTTGACAATTCAATGTTGTGACGAGTTTTAAACGAGTACAAATCATGTAACATTGGTTCTAAGAATGGTCTTTTCTCTTTGCTTACTTCTTGAACTGCATATACTTGACAACCTTTTCTTAAACAATGTTACATTTGCATTGCTGAGATGAAGCGTAAAGATACTTTCCTCTTAATACCTTGGATTTGGATCGTCTCCCCTTCATCATTTGTTTTCTCGTAATAGTCTACCCATGCTTGATGAGCTTCTAACCAGTCCATCCCTATGACGAGGTCGTAAGTTCCTAGGGCTGTGACACAAACTTTTAACTTAGTCGAACAGATCCCTAGATCAACTCTGTATTCCTCAACACTAAAGTCTACAAATTGAAGTTCTCTTGAAGCCATTTCCACCTCTCTGAAATAGCTTTGCTTGCAGACTACCAACCCACATTTATTTAATGCATATAATGAAATGAAACTATCAATCGCACCAGTATCAAATAAGATTTTGAGTTTTATGTCATTAATAATACCTGAGGATTCCACTACAGTGGACTGATGTTCTGCTTGATTATTGTTCACTACTGCATGGATTCTATGAATGCCTTAGGTATTTGATGATGGTTCTTTTCTTGCTCTATGCATTACATTTGACGAGGCTTTCGGACAATCACGTTGAAAGTGCGGTCCTTCACATCCCCAACATTTAACCTGGGATGGTCCCCTTAAGTCAAATTGTGAGTTTCTCGAGAAGGAACTCCGTCCTCTTGTGCTACTTCCTCTCGCATTTCTTCCTCTATTAGTAGTTCCTTGAGATTTCCATAGACTTGTGTTTTACGATTTAGCAGCTATAGTATTAACTATCATGGGAGCTCTTTCTCCTACTCCTCTTGGGGTGAATCTATAACCATAAGGAGGTGGTCGCGAGCTACTTCCCTTGAAGAATTTTCGAGGAGTCTTCCCTGGAAATCCTAGCTGTGGGGGTCCTGTTGATTCGACATCTCTTTTGATTCCTAAATGTTCCTTTGCATAATGAGCGCATTCAACTGCGTCTGTTATTGATAGTGGCTTCCACATTCTGACCATGGCCCTGATTCGAGGATTTAGTCCATACACAAAGCGCTCAACTTGACGTTCATCAGTATCACGATAAGGAACGTATTTCACAAGCTCCATAAATCTTATTTCATATTCTTCCACTATTTTGTTATTTTGAACTTTGGACTAACATGTGGAAAGCTCTGGCTTGTTTCTTTTGAAAGTAAGGTGGTAAGTATTTAGCGCGGAACCTTTCCTCGAACAACTCCCAAGGGACATTATCCGTCATGAGGTGTAATTGTTTTTCCATATTTCCCCACCAAATCAAGGCACTAAATACTAACTGAAATATGACAATCTTTGTCTTGGAGGTAGAGGAGTACTCTCTTAGCGCAAAACATTTGTTCATTGCTTCTAGTCATGCTTCAACACGTTCTCTAGCTTGACCTCCTGAAAATTTTGGGAGTTTAATCTTTTGCAGCTCCCTAGAAATATCTACTTTCAGTTGTCTATAGTCAGAATCCTTGGGCTCCTCTGGGTTTCTTTTTTCAAGTTGAGGTTGCTCTTCTTTGGTATTAGCTATTGGCGACCCTTTTAATGTTTCCAAGATGGCTTCCAATGAGCGCATTATAACTGTTAACTCAGGTGCTGAAGCGGTTGGTATTGATGACGGTCTCAGTGGTGGCGATGGCGATGATGACAGTGGTGACGTTAGCGATGGTGATGCTACTTGATCGCATCGTCGTCATTGATATGTCTTTACCATTGTAGTTTTTCCTGGATACATAATAAGATTTATGAAAATCTGAGGTACAATTTAGATTTAATAAATATAACTTTCGTAAATTCAAGCTCACATATGGGTATAGTTTTTTTTTTTTGCTATTATTACCTGCAAGCAAGTCTTACTGGCACTGAGGTCGAGTGTGTATCGCTACCTCCTTGTGCTAATGCATAATGTTTTATTCTAATGCGGAATAGTACTTATGAAAACGCATGGGTCTTCATGATTCATTGTATTACTTCATGAGAATTTGGTGTAAAAGAATGTCACTATAACACTATAGTATCCTACATGCTAAGATACTATTTAATCAACTATCTTTATACCGACAATATTTATAATAGGTCAAAATATATAAATAAACATTATCACAGTAATATAATTAAATATTAATATACTTAAATAAATGAAAACCCATCCTATAATCATTTTAAATTACATTTAACGCTAGATTATTCTCATTCTTTTAACCCCCTTACCTTGCTTCAATGTGTAAGACCTCGTAAATGTTGTACTTTTGAACTAGTCCCCACTTTTATTAAACGTTTGGCATATAAAGTTTTAAAATATTGGTTGTCAATGTATAATTAGCTTCTTATTCAAATTGATTCTCATGAACTGGAGCAATCTTTGGATGAATAATGATCGTAGCAAGCAGTCTATATAGGTCATAAAGGTGGTAAAGACAAAGTAAGATTATATTTATATATTTATGGTCCAACGAAGAATTTCAATGAACTAATATTATTCTCTTCCCAAGATAACTTAATCACTTTTTCAACCTTGGGCACTCCTCAAAGGACATGACCAAGATTTGCATTTGCTCCTTCATAGTGATAGTGGATGACAGAGGCATTTGGGTTACCCCTTTACTTGTTGGGTATCCTCTCTTTCTAGGGTTTGCTTATATAGTCATTTTTTCTCGCGAATTCTCTTTCTTTGTATCATTTTATCTTTTAACATTTAGAAATGATATTGGTTCTCCCATAATCTGATGTTGTTTGTCTATAATCTATCCTCTTCAACTTATTCATTGGTCAATGTGTGGACATTAATAATATTATTTTACCTTATCTAAACAGAAAAGATTCTCGTAAATGAGTTAAATTAAACATTTACAAAACTTCAAAATTATAGGGAAAACTAAATATATATGTAAACAACAATTTAATTCGAAAAGCTTAGGATCCTTATTGCCAAACCCAAACTTTTATTCCTTGCTCATTTTTAATTGTCCTAAACTAAACATTTATTTAACCTTTGATGTCTATTTTCAATCTTTCCAATTTTCTATATATATTTAAATATTGAGAAAATGAAACATTTAGATTAATTATAATATTTATGGTCCAACAAAGTTACTGCAACAATTCAATCACGTTAGATGAAAAAATTCATGGTTATCCTCAGCATGTTATGCCTTCAAACCCTAAAATAGAGGTGGCGAACAGTGCGGAATTCATGCAGCTCAGTTATTCAACATTTAAAAACAGACCGCCCTATGTTGCTTTCTATGATTCCATCGTATCGAGTTCCAATGTCCTACATAAACTGAATTTGTAATTGTCCCAGGGTAAAACATTAATACTATAATTGAATTTGCTAGAATTTTGTTGGATACGCAAGTGAAAACATCTTTGCAAATCCAATCGGCCCCTACTGTAAGCGTTCATATGGATATAAATATTATCAGAATGCTCTTTAAATTTTAATTAATATAATAATTAATAAAAAATATTTTGTTAAAATTTTAAACACCGATGGTTCAAGGCCCTAGTTCACGCCATACACATATGATCGCCGAATCCCATCAACTCAATTCACACGCCAACGCCCACACCTAATGCGTCGAGGGAAGGGCCCGTCGGGACCATTGCCTTTGCACTACGCGTCCGGCGTTAAATATTATGGGCGGAAGCAAACAAATTTAATTGTGGTCACGTAACAAGATGTCGTCTGGTGCAGTAGAGGATGTAACGCCGTGTTATAGGATCCCTGTGAAAAATTATGAATCTTTACAAATAGAAATCCTACTGCAGTTACTGGTTTAACATCTCCTACTTGTTATTTCATTCAACAAGTTATTTAATTAGATAAACAATGATGTAAACACTACTGCAGACTACACTAACATACAGATCATAAACGGAAACAATAGATGAGACAAACACACAAGGGACACCGTTATTTTTGGACAACATGTCCCCAAAAAAACCCAATACGGGAAAACCGGTGCAGCAAATAGAGGGTTTGTAATATTAAGCACGCAGAATCTGAGTACAATAAGTTGCCTCTCACATCGGCTAACCTTTACAGAGAAATCATGGAAGCAAGAAATACATACGAGGCAGTGAAACCGGATTCGTTGTTTTTCCTCAAGTGTCTGAATACTACGAATCGGATTCAATTCGACCTAATTCAAATCCGATTTTCGGGACACGCTCGAATCTGGGTCGTGTCCCGTTAGGACACATCATGTCCCAAAAACCGGATTCGAATCCAGCGAAAAGGAACCCACGGGCCATTAAAAAGGGCGCATTCCTATTTTTCTTTACCATTTTCTATCATTCCTTTTGCAAATAGTGAGTTGTGGGTTTGTTGTTAGAAGTTTGGAGCAAGGAGCCAAGGGTTTGGAGCGCTTTGAAGGAGATTCAAGCACCAGGTAAGTGCATTTCATCTCTATTTTTTTGCATTTGTATTACAACAGTTTGTATATGCATTTCTTTTACAAATTTGTGCATGTTTTGTTTATTTTTTTTTAGTATTCATGGCTCAATCAAGGGCAGCAGGTAGGGGGCAAAGGAAGGGGAAGAATGTACCCATTGGAGATGCCCCTTCTCCCTCAATATCATAAAAGTCTTCCGCAAGTAATGTTGAGGGAAGACTTTGTCCTAAAGGTAACATTGGGAAATATCCCTTGTGGAAATATGTCACAAGAGAGGATGGGCCAAGCAGCAAGGGAAAGGGAGGAGGCAATGTGCATTGGAGATGTAACTTTTGCCACAGTACTTTCACAAGCACATATTTTCATGTGAAAGGCCATTTGTTGGCTTTACCAGATTGTGGAGTTGCAGCTTGTGCACAAGTTCCTTTATAAAAGAGGAAAGAAATGGAAAAAGAGTTCACTGTTGGTATGGCAAATGTAGCTGCAAAATAAAGAAAAACCAAGAATGATGACCCCCTTCTATTTTTGAGGAAAGGCACCACCAAATTTCCATTTGAAAGTTCCATTGGGGGACAAGCAGCAAAAAGAAAGGCAATTTCACTTGGTCCAATGGACAAGATTTTTCAAAAAGAGAAACGGGAAGAGCTTGATCTCACCATTGCCTTCTTTTTCTATCAAAACTTCATATCCTTTAATGTTACACGCTTACCTCTATTTATTGAGATGTGTCGAGCTTTAACCCACGGGTTTCCATCATGGTATGTGCCTCCTGGTTCAGAGAAGCTTAGAACCACATTGTTGATGAAGGCAAAAAAAGAGGTGCAAAAAATGCTTGAGCCTATTAAAGCATCATGGCCAACATCTGAAGTTAGCATTGTTTCTGATGGATGGACAGATCTAGCATGACACCCACTCATCAATTTCATGGTGTCTTCCTTGAATGGTCTAGTTTTCTTGAAAGCAGTGGATACACTTGGAGAATACAAGGATGCACAATTTATGGGTGAGTTGTTTATTAAAGTTATTGAAGATGTAGGTGTTGATTCTTGTGTGCAAATCATTATAGATAATGCACCTATTTGCAACGCTGCTAGCATGATTGTGGAAGCTAAATATCCACAAGTGTTTTGGACACCTTGCATTGTCCATTCATTGAACTTAGCACTGAAATCCATTGCTTCTGATGTGCTTTGGATTGGTAACATTATTGAGGATGCACGACATATCCGTAACTTCGTGCAAAATCATACAAATGCCCTCAATATCTACAAGGAGTACAACAATCTATCATTATTGAAGATTATTGATATATGTTTGCCTCTTCATTCATCATGTTGAAGAGGTTGAGGGAGGTCAAGACCGCTCTTGGGGCCATGGTTATTTTTGAGTTTTGGTCTTTTTGGAGAAAGAGAGATCAACTAGCCTCTAAAATAATGAAGGACACAGTGCTAGATGATGCTTCGTGGGAGAGGGTAGATCTAATTATTCAGATCATGGACCCTATCATTTCTTTGCTTTGATTTGCAGATACAGACAAACCCATCCTAGGAGAGTTTTATGAGGGATGGGATTTCATGATTGAGTCTGTGAGGAGCATTATTCTACAGA
This sequence comes from Pinus taeda, assembly GCA_000404065.3. Classification (NCBI taxonomy): domain Eukaryota; kingdom Viridiplantae; phylum Streptophyta; class Pinopsida; order Pinales; family Pinaceae; genus Pinus; species Pinus taeda. Next base: position 75,099 of record APFE030922843.1, read on the forward strand.
GTAAGTGCCCCGAATATGAGACATCACTAGAGGCCTTCTATGGTACTATACAGGATACTCTTGTCAGCAGATGGGACAAGAATTGCACACCTTTACATTGTTTGGCTCACTCATTGAACCCAAAATACTACAGCCATGAGTGGCTGAATGGTGGACCTTCTCGCAGATTCCCTCCTCACATGGATGGTGAAATATCACAGGGGAGGAAAGATGCATTCAAGCGGGTTTTTCAGGATAGAGCATTGCTTGATGAGGTGGAGGATGCCTTTGCAGAGTTTTCCACTGGCACTGGTCGATTTGCAGGATATGATGTGATTAGAGACAGGGGGGCTAAGAATCTCTATTCTTGGTGGGCAAATCATGGGGCAACAAGCCCTCCTCTTTAGCAGTTACCCATGAGGCTCCTCTCTCAGGTGACTTCATCCTCTTGTTGCGAGAGGAATTGGAGCACATATGGGAATTTGTATAGTGTGAAAAAGCGCAGACTTGAGCAGTCCAGGGCAGAGACAATGGTGTATGTGCACACCAACCTTCGTCTTATTTACAGGCAGAGGGAAGAGTGGTTGAAGGGAAAGACAAAGATGTGGGATGTCGTTCCTGATAATATGGGTTTGGACAACAGTGTTGAGTTGGCATTGGCCAACATGGATCTCAATGATCCAGTGCTAAACCCTATTAGATTTGATGACGGTGATATTATAGAGGGGTCATCCTCCACACCAGCAGATGCAGAGGCGACTATGGATACAGGGGAGGAGGAGGATGCAGAGGAGATCAGTGGTGACCATGATGATGAGGACAGTGATGCTGATTCTGATGATGACTATGAGGATTGATGACTCATGAGTCATGGGCTACCTACTGCCTTGAGGCTTGTATACCTATAGTTGTTTTGTATTTTCTATTTCTATTGCCATTGGCATTGCACTACCTATGTAACACATTTTGATTTGATGACTTAATGAGAAAACTACAGTTATCAGTGTCTTTATCTTACTATCTTGTCTTTCTCCTATTGGATCATTGATCAATGATGAATTGAATATGTATTATGATTTATCATTTATGAATTTAGAATTTATGATTCGTTGATTTATCATTTATGATTTATGTGACATGTATTTGAATTTTGTATGTACTATGCATGCTATAATGTTACTAACTTACTTTGTAAATAGTAAAACTTACATCTAGATGAAGATCTATGTTTGAAATCAATGAATTTGTATCATTAATGAAAATTTGTGTAAGAAATATCTAATTTTTAATATATATATATAATGAATAGTATGTGTC
>APFE030922843.1:78478-130672 GCA_000404065.3 Pinus taeda
CTTGGCTCTCGGAGCCTTGCTAGCACCAAACATCACGTCAGCAAAAGATAAAGGATGATATCCATACAAAGCATAGAATGGTGACATACCAATGGACATGTGATGTGTAGTGTTGCAGCAGTACTCCCCCAGATGCAGCCACTTCTGCCATGCTCGTTGCTGCCCACGGACATAGTTATGCAAGTAGCCCTCCAGCCATTTGTTAACTATCTCCGTCTGCCCGTCTGTCTGTGGGTGATAACTGGTACTCGTTGTCAGCTCCATCCCCACCAACTAGAAAAGCTCAGGCCAAAATCCGCCCATGAAACGGCTGTCCCTGTCACTGGTGATGATCTTGGGAAGACCATGTAACCTGAAGATCTCCCTGAAGAACAGTTCGGCCACTTGTGCTGCTGTGTAGTGTGCGGATATGGCGAAAAAGTGTGAGTACTTTGTCAGTCGATCAACGACGACAAAGATGCAGTCCTTTCCCTGTACCATGGGCAACCCTGTGATGAAATCCATTGAAATACACTCCCATTTCCCCTCCAGAATGGGAAGAGGCTGCAATAGTCCTGCTAGATGGTTCATCCCCCCCTTGTTCATCTGGCAAACATTGCACTCCCGAACATGCTAGAGTACGTCCTCCTTGAGGCCCTTCCATGAGAACCTCTCTCTAATGGCCCTGTAGGTTTTGGTAAACCCCTAATGGCTTGCCAATGGTGAATCATGTGACGCCTGAAGTATCTTCTTCTTACGCTGAGATCCCTCAGTTAAGAAGATCCGGTCCCTGTAGTAGATGATCTCATCGACCACCCTGTACCTGTCATTCGCCACCTGCCCATCCAGAACCTCACATGCAAATCTGTCCTTGGAGTATTCTACTAAGAGTCGAGCCCTCCAGTCTGCGTCCAAGCTCATAAGAGAACGTGGCTGGTCTACGTGAAAGGGCATCTGCTACCACGTTGTTCTTACCCTTGACATACTCAATGTCAAAGTCATACACTTGGATCTTACTGATCCACTTCTGCTGCCTCTCCTGTAGCTGCTTCTGCTCCAAAAAGAACTTGAGGCTGTTGTGATCAGTCCTCACCCTGAACCTGTTACCCACTAAATACTGTCGGTACTTGGCCAATGCATGCATGATGGCCAACATCTCCTTGTCGTATATAGAATACAACCTCTCGTGTAGAAGGAGCTTCCGGCTCTTAAAGGCTATAGGGTAACCTCCCTGCATCAACACTGCGCTGATCCCCTCTCCTGACACATCACACTCCAAAACAAATGGCTGTGTAAAATCCGGCAATGCAAGCACTGGGCAGCTGCTCATAACCTCCTTGAGCCTGTCAAAGGCTCGCTGCGCTATATCCAACCAATTGAATGCCCCCCTCCTCGTCAAATCTGTCAGGGGTGCAACAAGTTGTGAGAAACCCTTGACGAACTTCCAGTAGTAAGTGCAAATGCCAATGAATCCTTGAAATTCTGTCACGTTCCTCGGCTCCGACCAATATCTGATGGCCCTAATCTTCTCCTCGTGGACCCTCACTCCGTCCACCCCTATGATGTGTCCCAAGTATAACATCTCCGTCAACCCAAACTCACATTTGGAGAGCTTGGCATAGAACTACTACTCCTCCAAGATGCGTAATACTGTCTCAATGCACTGGAGATGCTCCTCCCAAGCCTTGCTGTAAATGAGGATATCATCAAAGAACACCAACACAAACTTCCTTAAGTGACTATGGAAGATGTGATTCATGCAAGACTGGAATGTAGCTGGGGCGTTGGTTAGCCTGAAGGGTATCACCAAAAACTCAAAGTGCCCATAGTGACACCTGAAGGCAGTCTTGGGAATGTCATGTTCCCTCACGCGAACCTGATGGTACCCAGATCTCAAATCAATCTTTGAGAAGAACTGTGCTTCTCTCAACTCATCCATCAACTCATCGATACTGGGTATGGGGTATCTGCTCTTCAGTGTCTTCTTGTTCAGGGCCATGTAGTCAATGCACATCCTCAATGTGTCGTCCTTCTTCTTCACCAACACCACGGAAGAAGCAAAAGGACTCGTGCTCGGCCGAATGTGCCCAAGAGCCAGCAACTCCTGAATGGCCCGCTCAATCTCATCCCGATAGGCCTTGGGATGCCTATAGGGGGTAGTAATCACTACCTGTATGCCCTGCTCAAACTCAATGGTGTGCTCAAACCCCTGGTTTGGTGGCTGTCCCAACGGAATCTCCCCAAATACTGTGGCATACCGGTCAAGGATGGACTGTATCTCCGGGTGCACTATCTGCCCTGTAGTCCCTGCCTCTGATGCATGCAGCTCCACTGCCCACTCTATGTCTCCCTTCCGGAAGACTACCTTCATCCGATGAGCAGAAACAGTCTGAGGCGGATATGTGTGTTGTCCCCGTATCTTCTCATGCCTCCCTGTCTTCTCATCATCCCACTGCATCTCTAGGGCCTTCCAATTTGAGATGACCTTCCCTAGAGTGATAAGCCACTAAACACCCAGTACTATGTTGGTGTCCAGAATGTTGACCACGAAAAAGTGGTCAGTCAGTGTGTAGGTGCCCATCGTCACTGATAACTCTGGAACATAACAAGCACATACCATGGTCTGATCTCCTGGGACCAAGACTAAAAAGCCATCGAAGCTCTCTGTCGGTATACCTCTCCACTCAACCATCTGTGCATCGATGAAGTTGTGGGTTGCCCCACTGTCAACCAAAACTAATACCCATTAGCCACGTACTGTCCCCTGTACGCGCAACTTCAAATACTTGGGAACTCCTCGCAATGTTGCAAGGGCTCCTCCGGTAGGTGCAAAAGCTGCACCACTTGTAGCTGGTGGTGGAGGCGGCAAGGGACCCTACACGGCATGACTATCTCCTGCCTCCACATCATCCTCCTCATCCTCTTCCCCGCTGCTCTCGGAGAAGACCTCAATAAAATGTGCTTTGCTAGCAGCGCATCTATGTCCTTGTGCCCACGGCTCCTGACAGGTAAAGCACAACCACTTCTTCTTCAACTCCCTCCTGGCGTCATCATCAATCTATGCTCGTCTTGGATTCCCCTTCGGAGGCGGAATCCTCACATCCTTCCCCTTAGGCTGGAAGGCCTGTCTCTGGGGGTAAGGTGTCCGGGTCCTGGGTAAGGCATCCTGTAAGTCCCGGGAACTGCTAATAGCATCCTGGAGTGTGGCTGGTCTAGCGGATCTGACTAGACCTCGAAGTGGCTCTGCTAACCCCTCAACAAATATGTAGATCCTCCGTGTTGTAGATAGATCTGGCACCATCACTGAAACCTTCAAGAAGTCTGCAATGTAGGTCTCTGGGCTCCCTGCCTGTTTGAGCCTTGTCAGCTCAACAAAGTGCTGCTCCGGATCCCTCCGGTCAAACCTCTCCATCAATCTCCTGGTGAACTTGGCATACGTCGTCACTGTGGAATACCCGAGTGTAACCATCCCATGGAACCACAATCCTAGGCCTCACCATCCAAATGTAATGTCGCCACCTTGATGGCCTCTGCCTTTGACATCTGGTTAAGCTGGAAATAGATGTCCAGCTTCTCCACCCAAGACCTTGCCGAACTGTTTGATGAACCATCAAACGTAGGCAAGTGGAATCTACTAGCTGTGCGGTGGGTGTCTCCATCGTGATAATGCCGGTGTCGTCTGTGATGGTCGCAGGGTTTGCTATCCCGCTGGAGCTGAACAAAGTCTCTGAATGAGAGAGCATCCCTGAACTCCTTCCCATAAGCCTGGTACTCTGCAAAATAATCGCCCATATGGCTGGGCTCTGCCTCCTGCTAGGCTCCGGCCCCCGTATCTGCTCCTAGGAAAGTGGGCATGGTAGAGCGTGTAGGGGCATGTGAGGCCATCTGTTGAGTAGTATCACGCTGAGTGGCACCCTGCTTCAGAAAATGGTGGGATGTACCCAATCCCTCACCAACCTAGAAAACTCATGGGTTCTCATGCTGTCTAGCCTCTACTGCCGTGAATCTCTGCCCCCTCACCTCGATCTGCCTCGACAGATCCTGCACTGATTTGAGGAGCATGTCCGTAAATCTCTTCCCGTCCTCATCTGCCATCGGATCCTCCTGCTCTACGTCCACCATAGGCTGCTTCTGTTTTGCGTCCAGGCTCCTCCTGTTCTGCGTCCACCACTGGAACATAGTCTCCCTCTCTGTAGGTGTCTCCAATCTACGCCCAGTGTCTCTGTATCTCCTACCTCTATAACAGATGTAGGGCTTTTCCTTCGGTGTCATAGATTTCTAACTCCACAGGCTGAGCTAGATCTATGCTCTGATACCACTGTAATATCCCGTTTCAGAGATATCACTCAAACCCTAGCAAAATCCAACCAAATATGTACAAATTATATAATAACCGGGAAGCTCAAAATGATAAAAATAACAGTGGTGCAACATATAATAATGTAAACCTGAAATATAAGCAGATACTCAAGAAATGCAGAGAGAAATGTTAAGCCATTTTATTATACTGCGTAATGGAAGGAGTACAGGAGGTGATCAGAAAGATGGTACCTCGACTTGCACAAGGCAAGTGAAGAAATACACTCAGAATAGCAAAGGAATGGCCTCTCTCGGAACTGCATCCAAGCCGCTGGAGAACTGTCGTGCTACTGCTACTGTTGGAAATCAAATGAGGATTTGGGGTTGTTCCCCTCCTCAGAAAATGCTGAAACTCTGGAATCAAACTCTACTCAAGAAACCCAGAAATCTTTTCTGAAATAGTTGACCCTCGAAAATCACCCCCTTGGGGTTCTACGCTGTCCCTCAAAGCTTTGCGCTACCACTGAATAGAATCCACCAAAATTCAGCCCAAAACTCTGCCAAAATCCTCCAATATGCAAGAGCTGAACCCTTTCTCAATCTCCCAGCTCAAATCCTCCACAAAACCCCAATCTGGAACTCCCACCAAAAGAACTGCGTCCCTCTCTCTCAAGATTGCACAGTCATCCAAATGCTCAGCTCCTCCTCAACGCCAAATATCAATCCTACTATAGAAGACTACTGAAAACTAACTTGCCCGAGTAGGCACTCGAAGTCCCCCGGGGCTAAGGGTGAAATCTCCGAACGGAGACACTCAATGCACTAAACAGTGTTGCAGAGAAGCTAAACAGCCAGCGTGCTCCAAGTCGAAGTGACTAGCTCAAATGCACATAATCGAATGCCAAGATGAGGAGGCTCCTCTCTCCTTTATAGCGTTGACCTCTCTCAATCCCAAGGCCCACCTCCTCCAATGTAGCCCCTCTCTTGCCACGTATTCCTTCCCATCTGCGCAGTCCCTCCAAGTGTCTGTGTGGGCCCCATCTCTATGTGGTCCTTTGGCCGCCTTGGCTCCCCTTTAAGTCACAACGTTGTGTTACTAGGGAGTGACTTTATTCTAAAAGTGAGTTATGTCCCCCTTTCCTCACCCTTTTATTTATACATAACTATATAAGGCAAAATTGAGCAAAATCGAATATTCCAATTAGCCATGGTTAATTAGGAATATTACAAGGGTCAACGTGTTTGAATCGGACATTCGAATCCTCGTTTCCTACGAATCCCAAATCCCTGTGTTAGGTTACTTAGATACGAGGGTTTACCTTGTTCTCTAAGTCACAATTGATCCATTGAGTGGCCTGACTCCTAGCAAACACTATGAAATTTCAGCACAATTGCTGCTTGGGCCAGCGTCTTGCCTCTAGGAGACTGCGTCACCCCTTCTGCTGGATCGATTTGCTGGAGGAAGACTGTTGTTCAGCTCTCCCGGCTCAGAACCTCGCTTCTTCGGCAAAATCTCGGACTTCTAATGAATACTCTACACTGCCACTACAAGAGACCCTCCTGGCCTGCATCAACCCCTTCCTGGGCTGTGTAGGCCTCTGCGCTGCCTCTCTGATACTACTATTGTCTCTCTGCCCTGTACTCTTTGGCTCGGAACTCCTTTCCGATCTAATTCTTTGCTTCTGCCTCTCACTGCAACTCAAATCACTAGTTCGATTTTCTCAGCAAAGCACGCCCCAAAAAAATCTAATTGATTGATCACTTGGTGTATCTTCAACTGACCCTCAAGCCTCCTCTTATACTTTTCCTATTGATGAATCAACGGCCGAGATTAAGTCCATAATCAACGGCTAAGATTAAAACAGAATTGATCCTCGCCTGTTAGAAGCTTCTCACCCATATTTTTATTAATACCCATTAATATTTTTATTTTCCTAAGTTTAGACTTAGGAACCCCATTAAAAATATTAATTATATTAATAACTAACAATCCGGGTGGAATTTCTCCGAACGATTTCTGGGTCTTGGAGATCTCATGTATTCTAGCCCCTCCACAAAATTTCGGAGCCAGAGCACATTCGATGCTACCCAAAATCAACAATCTCGGGTCGGGATTTGGCTCGAGTCACTGATTCATCATTCACTACATAATTTTTTTAACTGGAATCAAAGTTTAAATTTCAAACTCTCGACAAAATAGACATGTAATTTATTTGAAGGTGGGGAATAGGGAGGTGATATTAGAGTTGTATTAGCTTGTTCTGTTAGAAGTTAATAACAAAACCAAATAAATTAAATTACATTCCAACTAAACAGATAGCTCTATCACTTCAAACTATTTCTTCAGGGACAAGCAAACAATTCTTTGCAGCTTGCTCACCCCAACATCTGCGCCTCGAATTTTGCTTTTCAAAGCACATTTCCAAGAGCTCGTTTCATTTCTTCCTATGTTTAATTGATGGCATTAGCTCTTTGGACAATCTTGGAAACATGCTATATTAACGAGCTTAGGCATTATGGCGCTGCATTATTAAAAGTTCAAAGAATATTGTAGTAATACCATTACTCTAGTACACAACTAATTATTAATGTTGTAATGGACACATTAATCCATCTGCTTTTCTCTAAAAGATGCCCAAAATCAAGATGAGGAGCAAATGGCATAGCTGCACCCAGAAACTAACTGAATTAAGCACAAACCCCAAAAATCGACAGCTAAATTCTTGACTACATTGATTAATTTTTATTTGACAATAATTATTTCCGATTGTGTAGGGCATGTAAGGTCCCGAAGGTTTGAATAGCGCTCCGATACCAGAATGTAAGGGTTCAAAATTCGGAAAATTAGGAGATTACTTCTAACATTGCAGACAGTGTAATTTAGGAACAGAACTTATCAATTAAATTCATTATAAATACCTATTTTTTTTAATTTGATGTCGATCCCAGATTGTCCTCACTCCAATTTCGCTCTTGTTACCAAATGACCAAAACCTCCTTGCCAAATTGGACACAATCCTTGGTACCCAGCTCCAAAATACTTCGCAATTGAAGTACTCTGGCCCTCGTGCCCAAAAGTTTCAAGAACAATTGCTCAAATCTCCAATTCTCAATTCCAATCTCTCAGCTCAGAATATCAATCTTCAATTCAGAATTACCCTCTATCTTCCCCCCTTCTCGATCTCTCTGTGTACATGGATAAATAAGTCTTCTTAGACGATCGTCGCCCCATCCACTACCCTCCCCAGATTTTTATTTGCTTAGTCATGTATTTACGTTTAACCTCCAAGCGATTATTTGTATATGTGATTATATATTTAGAAGGTGGTTGTTAGGTTAAATACATAACTTTAACTTTTAACTTTTTAAAATTATATTATTTAAATACAATGAATAATTATACTTAGGTATATCATCAAGTGTTTGTTACATTAAATAATTATTTTTAACTTTTAAAATTTTAATTATAATATTTAAATTAAAATGAATATTTATACATATTTACATTAACGGGATTTGAAGTGTAAATTTATTTAATAACTTTATAATTACGAAAATCTTTTAATATGTATATTTTGAGAGTGTCAAATTTTAAGCAATATTTTCCTTCTTAATGATTTTAGGTACTTAATCCCTTTATCCTTCATTTAAACATCTTTCATAATTATTTAATAAGTATACTAGCATAAGACATGCAATGTATGCATATGTAGCTATCATATGCATATATTGTATGTTTAATAATACCTTTTTGTTTATAAATTCAAAATGGGTCATTACAAATTCTCCTCGTCGAGCTGATTCTTGTGGTATGTGGCACACCACGAGAAGCCTCACAGTGTGTGAGTTATTCTAATTTGAAGTCAAAGGACCAAATTTGTGGGAAAACCCCCAAAGGGTGGTGATTTGGCAGCTTCTCCTTGGTAAGGACAAATTGTCAAGCAATGTGGCTCTTCTCCAACAAATAGAATAATTGCAAAAAATATTCTTGGGGTTTTTACAAAACTATTTTAAAACAAAGATCAAATGAAGGGGTTTTGGAAGCATTTTAAATTTCAAATTAAAAACCCTCAAAGGGTTCTTCCCTCCATAAATCAAATGTCCAATTCAAAAACTATCCTCCATAATAGCAACTTGTTGCCTCTCAGAGAGCCCCTCCTAAGTATATAAACACAAGCCACATTCACCTCCAAAGGCATGCAAGTTCAATGATTATCTTGTGTTTTAAGCTTTGAAATACTTCGGCCCTATGGAAGATGGACACATCAGACAAGAGGCTTGGAGGTTTTTTACTTGACTTTGTTATTGGTTGGGATTTGTTGGTCACCTGTGCAAAAAAGGAGTTTCGGCCCTCATTCAGGCATGAAGATCTGGGCTTTAATGTCTTGAAGCAGGTCTACTTGTATCGGGAATTCTTAAAGACCTAGCCGCAGTCATGAAGACTAGTCAACAGACCATCTAACGTCATATTCTGGAACATCTTCGGCACTCTGTTGAGCCATAGCTTGATGCTTGAGATATAATACTTGTTAGGATCTTTCTTAAGATATAATGCTTCAGGCTTAACGTTGTTATTTTATGAGCATAAGGACTCCTCTGAAAATGCAGACTAATTCTTGGTTCCAGAGCCCTGCAGTCATCACTGTTTCAAGACCTATTACATCGCTAGAATTTTGGTTCTTTCTGAAGATCTTCTCTTAGCAAGACTCTGCCCTCATTAGAGCATCATAATTTTGTACAGAAATTAGTCATTACATCTTTATGGCTTCATTACCTAAGACTTTTTTGGATTCTTAAGGTCAGTGTTTATTTGAAGGCTCAAAATTGAAGTGGGATAAAACAATCAATCTCCGATTCATTAACAGACTAGCGAAGAAAGAAAAACTTGCTTGCGGTGGACACATATGAATGTTTTGAATGTGTGAAGGCAATTTGATCAGCAAAGAAGCCCTTCTTACTTGCGGCTATGCTATCTAAAACTTTTGTGGCAAGATCGAAGCCTTATGTTATGTTTATAGCCTATTCTTTGTAGCCTGTATAGACCAGTGAAGAAGAGTATTGCTAAACCATCAAGAAATTAAGGTTTGGCAGATCTCAAATCATGACACAACTCTGAACAGTGCGAAGTGGTTAGAAGAGGAGTTTGACATATTATATATACCTATTCCAGTGCTTGTCAAAACAAGTGAAGCTGACCTAAAACAGCAGTCCAAAGTTGGTGACAGTATAGTGAAGAATCTTGTATGGAAGCTGGTCAAAACAAATCCCCTTAAAACTGAAGAAGGTATGTCTTGTAGCACTTTTTTTTTGAAGATTTAACTCCCATCTCTTTCAAAGAGGATTAAAAGTTTTGTTTAGTGGCTATATTAATATCATGAAAAGGGTTTCTCAAGAACAGAGATGCCAATTGTATATTGATGATGTCTTTGGCTCAGCGAGTAAGGATTCACAGTTATATTTGGGAATTGGCTTCTCACAACATTCATAGCAGTACTATATTACTTTGTAGCTAGAAGTAAGGGTTTGATATTGTTGATTTTTGTGGCATTGGATGTGCTCTTGCCTCGAGATTTTGCAGAGAGGCTAAGACACATGCATTCTCCAATACGTAGAAATCGTTTGGGAAAATTCCTCCTAGAGATGATTTAATTAAAATAATTAACTTTTTTAATGATTTCCTAAATCTAAACTTAGGAAATCTGGTTTATTAAAGGGTATTAATTAAATCAAGTGTGAATCTTCTAGAAGAAGACGAGGATCGACTCCCAGTTAATCTTAGCCCTTGATTATGTTTTAATATTGGTCATTGGAGTTTCAACGAGAAATTATGAGTTTGATGGGCACTTGGAAGATATATCGAGTGAGGGATCAAAGATTGAATTTCTCAAGAGTAGCAGCATTGAGTTGCCGGAGTAAGACCGAGTGATCTTCTTGCAATGAGGGGCAGGGATAGTAGTCTGGAGGAGAGTTTTCCAGATCTGGAGAGTGTAAAGTAGAGAAGGCTTTGAGAAGTTCAGAGAGGCAGCACAAAGCTACAAAGGGAGTTAGAAATCCAACTGGGAGAGTCGAGATCCAATGCCAGAAGTTGCGGTGTGAATTTGGAGGGCCAGAAGGATGATTTTCCAGACAGCAGCCTGCAGGAGATCAGCAGAGGAGGTGAGGCAGAGCCCAAGAGTTGTGACGCAAAGCTGCGTAGGACTGACACAGAGGCAGCATGGGGTCAGTCAGCCAGAGCTTGATCAATGTCAGATCTCCCGAATCAGTGTGAGATTTTTCTCACTAACTTTATGCCAATTATTCTCTATATTAGATAGCTAGTTTGGGCATCCAACGATTTGTACTCAGATTTACTACTACATAATAATTAAAACCCTCAGTTGTTGCACCGGTTTTCCCACAATGGGTTTTTCTGGGGACATTGTCCAAAAACAACTGTGTAGATGTGTATGATGTTTATTTCTCTCCAGTGTTGTATTTAGTTTCCGTAGTATTTATTTTGTGTAGGCTGTAGTGTATATATTTTGATATTTGTTGTAGATAACTGCAAGTAATTTGTTCAAGTAATTAACAAATAGAAGAAATATCATAAGTTTGTTGCAGTGGGAATCGGCTAACCTATTTTTCACATGGTATCAGAGGACAGATTGTGAGTAGAAGAGCTTAGTTGCAAAAAGGAAGAGGGAGTTCAAAATTATTGCAGAGGCAACAATTTGAAACCCCAGAAGCAGCGCAGTCCTTGGGCCAAGGAGGTCAAAGTTTTGAGGAGAAATCGATTTCTCTGAGTGAGTCGACAGAGAAATTCGATCTCCAGATCAAAGCTTTCCAGAAGCAGAAGGGAGCAACATATTTTCCTTGCAAAGCATATCTTCAGCTGGGACACAAATATTTTGCAGCAATGGCTGGCAGAATAGCGTTTCAATAGGAGAGAAGAGCACATACTGAGGGAATTTCTTCCTCAGAGGACTTCCAGCCAAGAAGTCCGAATTTTTCTAGCAGAGCAATACTAGGTGTGTGCGAGATTTCTCACTCCAGAAGGGAGTGCGAATAGCTGGGCAAAAACTGTGCAGAGTAGAAGAGGGAGCAGTTCGACTTTTTCAGGACAGATGGCATCAACGGAATTGAGAGGTCAAAATCGGTTGAATAGATCCTCCAACTATGTGATCTGGAAGGTTATGATCTCCTACCTTCTAAATGAGCATGATCTCAAGATGTATATTGATAGTGTGGTAGTTGTATTTGCCGATTTAGATCCAGTCAAGAAGTACAAGACTGAGATGGAAAAGACTAAGAGGATCATTCTCGACGGGGTTCAAGATCATTTAGTATCCCATCTAGCCGGCAAGGATACTACCTGGCAGATGTGGGAAGCCTTAGCTACGATATACGAAGGATTTTCCAAGCAACAGAAGATGTACTTGGAGGAGAAGCTGAGATGCACGAGGATACAGAAAGGGGGGCGTGTAGACCTGTTCCTTACAAGGCTTTAGGATGTCCGAGACTAGCTGGCTTCAGTAGGATCAACACCCCAACCCTCAGAGTTTGTATGATTAGCACTGAATAATGTTTCTGAAGAATGGCAAGTTTTTGTCCAGAGTATCCTGGGCAGAGAGAAATTGCCATATTGGGAGCGTGTATGGGTTGATCTGCAGCTAGAGGAAATGAGGCGTGATCTAGTGAAGGCCACCATCAGTGGCAGTAGCAGCAGCGAGACGAAGTAGGTGAAGGAAGAGGAGGACATGGCTCTTGCATCAAAGGGGCAGCAGGAGCAGCAAAGAAGAAAGAAGGACATTTTGAAGATCAAGTGCTTCAGGTGTGGCGAGTTGGGCCACTACAGCACTCAGTGTCCTCTCAGAAAGAAGGACAAGGAGGAGAAGCAAGATCAGCAAGCTGCATTCGCTGAGATCGACAAACTGTCCTACAGACTAGAGGAAGAATTTTCCATCATTGTCGAGATGCCTCCAAGGATGAGGTGATCTGGAGTTGTAGCCCCAGAGAGCTACAAGATGGGCAGGATCCTTGAGGAGTCCACCTCTTGGATCAAGACCTTGCTACAGGAGCCCATAGTTAGCAGTAGCAGGATGGACTAGTGGCAATTGGTGTAGTCAGGTGCCCAAGTGATAGTTGTTGTGGCTAGTAGTGGTCAGACACTGAGCAGTGTAGAGCAGATTTGGCAATAGTGTAGTTGGCACAAAACAAAGTCAATAGTAGCGCAGAGGCTAGCAGCATTCAGATCTCGGACGACAGATGCATCATACTGAACACAATTGGTTTAGTATTTTGGACATTTTTCCGTTGCAGTTGCAGCAACCGCAGATGGAGAGAGGGTTGCAATGCAAATGCAGTAGTTGCAGCAGGGTCAGCAACATCACATATGCAGCTCATATCAGAGTTGTGCAGTACTTGGTGGGCAGTAGATCCAGACATCAGCAGTGCAGCAGGAATTGGTGCAGAGACAAAGTGATGCTTCAATGGGTTGCAGCACTAGAGCACATTCCTCGCTAAGAGGGAGTGTTGATTTATGTAGCATCAGATGTGCTTTTTACTAGAGATTTTGCAGAGAGGCTAAGACACATGCATTCTCCAATACCCAGAAATCGATTGGGAAAATTCCACCTAGAGATGGTTTAATTAAAATAATTAACTTTTTTAATGATTTCCTAAGTCTAAACTTAGGAAATTTGGTTAATTAAAGGGTATTAATTAAATCAGGTGTGAATCTTCTAAAAGAAGACCAAGATCAACTCCTAGCTAATCTTAGCCCTTGATTATGTTTTAATCTTGGTCGTTGGAGCTCCAACGAGAGATTATAAGTAGTTTGATGGGCACTTGGAAGATATATCGAGTGAGGTATCAAAGATCGAATTTCTCAAGAGTAGCAGCATTGAGTTGTCGAAGTAAGATCGAGTGATCTTCTTGCAGTGAGGGGCAGGGATAGTAGTTCGAAGGAGAGTTTTCCAAGTCCAGAGAGTGCAAATTAGAGAAGGCTCTAAGCAGTTCAGAGAGGCAGCACAGTGCCATGCAGAGGCAGCGCAGTGCCACCCAGAGGCACCACAAAGCTTTAGAGGGAGTTCGAAATCCAACTAGGAGAGCCGAGATCCAGTGCGAGAAGCCGGGGTGTGAGACCATATGGCCAAAAGGACGATTTTCTAGACATCGTGAGATCAACAAAGGAGGTGATGCAGAGCCCAACAGTTGAGACACAGAGTTGCGTAGGACTGACACAAAAGTTGCGCAGAGGCAGCGTGGGGCCAGTCAGCCAGCCCCTGATCAGTGTTGGATCTTCTGGATCAGCGTGAGATTTTTCTCACTAACTTTTTGGTAGTTATTCTCTGTATCGGATAGCCAGTTTGGGCATCCAATGATTTGTACTCAGATTTACTACTGCATAACTCTTAGTTGCTACACCAGTTTTCCCACATGGGGTTTTTCCGAGGATATTGTCGAAAAACAATTGTGCAGATGTGTATGATGTTTATTTCTCTCCAGTGTTGTATTTAGTTTCCGCAATGTTTATTTTGTAGGCTATAGTGTATGTATTTCGATATTTGTTGTAGATAACTGCAAGTAATTTGTTCAAGTAATTAAAAAATAGAAGATATATCTTCAGCTTGCTGCAGTAGGAATCGGGTAAATGATTTTTCACTGATACTCATCTATGTAGAAAAGATTTTGATCTCACTTGCAGTAGTATAACAGGCAAGGTCATAACATTATCTGGCAATAAGGGTTTTAACATCTAATTCATCAATGATCTTAGTTTGAAGAGGCAGTGGTTTAATTGACAATAGTTACTTCAGTGTGTTATCATTCATCTTCAAGTAGTTTGTTCATCAAGTTTTACTGAGACGCTACGGTTGACATCTACAAGCAATGACATTAACATTTGGCAAAAATAAACAAGTTATCAACAGATCTTTCATTAAGAGTTGTTTTGCAGCACAGTAAGGGTTTTGATTAGGGCTTCAAGTATCAACATAGAACAAAAGCGACAACAAAGGTATGTGGGTAGTTGAAGTTTTGCATTTCAGTTGTAAGGGCATCATTGTCTAAAAACTAATGTACAGTTGAAGGGTATTTTGCAAAAATTATATTCATTGTAAGTGGGCCATTGTCCCTGGTACAGGAGTCCACATAAATTGCAGAAGTTGATTTATTGTAAGTGGACCATTGTCCCCGGTACGGGAATCCACAGTAGTGTATAAAATTCATTATTATTTTCAAGGTGGTTGGGTGGTGTTAAGCAGGTGGTTGAAGTCACCTTCAGGTTGGAGCATGTAAACACTTCAGGGTGGTAGGGTGGTGCTAGGGCGAGTTGGAGCTTGCAAGGGTGTTGGAGCATCCATTTAGCTCACTATTGATAAAACCAAGGCATTGGAGTGACCTTCCAATTGGAGCTGAAAATTGAACGCTTTTCTAAAGTACTAGGGAGTTGGGGCTTCCCTTTTCAGTTGGAGCTGAAGCATTTGATGTACTCACAAAATTATTAGAAAATCATTCGATGGTCTTTTGTCCTACAGGGGGTTTTCCACCTATCAATTCTTGTGCCTATTGTCTACTACTCATTTATGTTTTCGAATTGATGCTAAAGATTAATTAATGCTCTGAAAAAAGATTAATAAGTTACTAATTATTAAGAAATATTGATTCACCCTCCTCTTAGTATTTTCAAGATAAGAGAGGGTGTAACGTATCCATTCAAAGAGAGAGAGGGAGAGAGAGAGAGAGAGTAACATAGTGCAATGTGAGTCATCAAGGAGAGATGTGCGAAGTGATTGAGTGTCATGATGGAAAGGGGACTTGAATTTCCTTTTGAGAATATCATGGTATCATAAAGGATAATAATAATAGTAATGGTGATTAAGTCGAAATTGAACTATTAGGATTGATTAATGATAAGTTAAGTGAATTTCCATCAATTATATTTGATTACCAATTGGTACAAGGTGATTTACTATTTTTAGAAAGTCATACTTGAGATGCTAGACATGACTTTCTAATTTTACAAAGTCACTCCAGAATTGTCAAAAATGAGTTTTTATTTAAGGAAATTCATCCTTGAGCTGCCAATTTTCAACACTCCCTCTCAGCTAGGGAGGAATTTCTTTCTACAACAAGGACCTTTGCTTTCTCTACTCATCTCTGCTTCGGAACAATGACGTTGCATTCTAATGAAGAAGAGTCATCATAAGGGAGATTCATCTATCACCCTATATCCACTTACCTTCCCACCTTGACACAAACTTTGGGGGATTAACACTTGTCAACACATGACAAGGATCATGCACAACCAAGCTTCACCACACCCATTGGCTAGATGGGTGGAAATCCCATACTAGGGTATACCCTTGGCAAGTCCCAAACTAGATGGTAGGGGGGGTTAACACTTGTCAACACATCACAAGGATTGCGCACAACCCAAGGTCAAGAGTTCCCTGAACCCCAAAAGCTCTCTTGGCTCCATTTCCAACCTGTGAGCTTAGACAAGAGGGAAAAGCATAGTTCAGTGTTCTTGATCATTCATGACTGCCCCCTCTAGGAAGGGTCACATCCGTTAGTCCAAGCTACTCTCTGAATACCAAGAACTTCCCTTTTGGCAAAGGCTTGGTAAGTATGTCAAATATCTGATCATTAGTCACAATATGATGGAGTCGCACTACTCCTCTCTGCACCATATCCTGGATATAGTGATATATAATCTCAATGTGCTTGGAATTGTCATGGAACACGGGATTTTCTGCAAGTCAAATCCCACTCTTATTGTAACATTATATTATTGTCTTATCTGGTACATGTTCAAATAGCTCTCCAAAGAGCTTCCTCAGCGATACTACCTCACAACTAGCCATGCTAGCAACAATGTACTCAGCTTCAGCCGTGTTAAGGGCTACAGACTTTTATTCTCTGCTCATCCAAGATATTGTGGCAGATCCCAAACTAAAGCAACATCCCAATGATACTTCTCCACCTAGTGATATACACACCAATGATGATACCTTTCATGCAAATGTGCAATTATTGGATGACAATAATGATGATACTTCTACTATAGTGTTCCCATGCATGCCTAAAAGGGTTGTTTACACTCTTACAAACTCTCAATTTCTTTGCAAGTCCTTCAGTGAATAATTCTGAGTTACCTCCATCTCAAGCTCTTATTTCTACCAAGTCTCCTACTCTTGACGAATACTGATTTGCTACACTAAAGATTCTTGGAATCTAATCAATGCGAACAAAGATCTAAAATAGTTTCTCTCGCTACATTATGGCTTTTGATGACCCCTAAATCAACATTAAGGGGGGATATTGTGGTGATTTGTGGATGTAATAGTTTCTTTGTACCCACTCTTTAAACTTTAGGTATGGGTGTTGATATTATATGTTTAATATTCACTTGAGGCCACATAAAGACCTATTGATTGATGTACTGATGGAATTATTGAGCCTACACATGGGTAACTAACCCATTTATAGTATTTATTTCATTTGGCTATTTTGGCTAAGGCTGACCTAGTCAAACTCTTGGGGCTAGTACTCCAAACCGTAATCTGTGTAAATATAAGTACTCTCCTCTTAGTTGTATTCATTTACTCAAGCTGATTATTTGATAAAGTCCCAAGGGAAACTCTTCTATACAATGTATCTTTTGGAGTTGCTTGTGTTTAGTTACCGTGTGATCTTTCTCTTGTAATGTTCTTATAAATATATTGTGTTTTTCTATCTGGATAGGTTTGCTGAAGTGTTCATAGATTTTATTTCCAGTGATCTTAACATTCTCTTCATGTGCAATGAATCAGTATGCTATTTTTCTATATTTTTAGGAATATCATCAGTCACACCATAATTATAACTGCAGTGACAATCTTAGCACATTCTGCCTTTTTGTTTTAAGTGAAGGGATCTGATTATAGTGGTAACATTATTCGGTTTTCTCTGCACTCTTACTTTACTTACATTGATATGTGTAGGGCTCTCCTTCCAAAGTCCTCTCCCTTTCTTGGTCTTTCGTAATGTTTGGGACCTTATAATTCGATGTGCTTGAAATTTTACTTATACTTTTCTTCCTCTTTAATCAGTTCTTAGAATTAATTTCTTAGATTGCGAGATCCCATTTCCTTAGTGCCTACACTGATCAAATGTTGTGATGTATTTCCACAATCCCGTTAGCTACTCTTAACTACAAGTGAACATTAATATTATCCTTCCTTCCTTCTACTTCTGTGTTTGTTGGATTCTCTGTTTACACTGTACAGTGCTCTTTTGGTTGCAACTTATTTCCCACTCAAGTAATGGTTGGCTAATTACATAAATGATACGAACATACTTAATAATGAACAGCCCTACATCTTATATTTTGATGAAAAGGGTGTCAGGGTGAGTTTTCCGTGTGGGGGAAGTGAAGATTATCTGGATCTTGATTCAAGGTGTTTGTTGGCTTCTGAAGTTTGAAGTTGTAATGAAAAATCCCTTGTGCACATCTTTTTGTGCCTTGTATAAGTAAATGCTTCTGTTGATGTTTGCCAAAATGACAATTCTTATAAGTTGATATTTATGAACAGGTGATTGGTGATGTTCTAAGGATGCGGCAAATTTTGACCAACTTGATTAGGTATGGATTTTTGATATTCAACTAAACTACATTGAAGTTTTTATCAAGTAACCTACTGATGATTTTATAGACTCCTGGCATCCTTTGTATTCGACTATTTCAAAATTCCAAATCAGACGTGAAACTGCATTTGGCTGCAATCACTTTAAATTCGAGCTCTTTTATATACCTACCTTCCTCAAAATATGGTTAGCTATGTCAAATTCTTTTTTTCCGAGTAATGTATGCCAATTTTTCCATCATATGGAAATTATAGCGACTTCAAATAGTTTGCAGCATGCACAATGAGCAATATATGCTACAATTAATCTTATCATTCGAAAATAATTTGAAATTAAAAGATAAACTGATGTTATAGTAATAAGCATTTTCATCAGGGCATTTCTACATTTTATACTTTTAATTTTGATGTTTTGATTCTTTGTGTTGTTGTCATTTTTCTATTACTATTTGCAAGTATTTTAGGCTTTTCTTTTTTTGAGATTATCCTTCATTTGGCTTCCTTTCAATTGAACATGTTTTCACGTCATGTTATTATGTTCAGTCTTCAAGTTTACTCGATTTTGATCTCATGAAATGAACGTTTATAGGTTTGTTATATTCTGCCTTTTCTGTTGGTAGTACTCAAGTAAAAACAACTTGAAAATGCATTAACTGTCCAAGTAGTAGTTGAGTTCTAATGTTGCTTTCATAGATAAAGATGTTGAAGAATCTAGGGCATGTCATTTTTAGTGAGATTCTTCTTTACATGATAACAATTTGTGAAGTTCTTTTACAATTTTATCTTAGCTTGATCTTCATATTATTATTAGTGTGTGATTGCTTCATCAAACTGCTATCAAAAACAAAAGAGACAAGAACACAAATTATTTGGCTTCTTGCCAGGGCCAAAACCTCCCACTCTTGGATATGAAAACCTGCACAAAATTCTTCTTATAGAGATTCCAATTGACGAATACCAAGACCATGACCCTTGACACTTTCTGCCAATCCAAGACCAAGACATCAATCTTCTTCTCTGCCACTGCTGAGATCATCATGATTGCTGCACCATTGAAGCCATCACTGCTGCATCACTGAGATCTTCACTGCTACTTCACCATGTCAATGAGGTTTATTGAGATCTTCATTGTGATCCTTATTCTATGCTTTCATTGATGTATCAAGAATTACATTATGACAATCACCATGATAACTGTTTCATCATACCTCCATTACTGTATTCTAAGTGAGATCATCATCACATTAACTGTGACCATGCCGAGAGTATATTTCTAGACTATGATTACAACAATGAGATCTTATTCCGAGACAGTGAGACTATATAAATACAGTGAGGGTTCTAAGCCCTCCTTCATCATATGTATACATTGATTGTTATGAAACAGGGCGACTGAGATTGTGATACTGAGATCCTTACCTTCCAGTTAGGCCGAGACTATAGTAGTTATTGTTACTTCTAATTGTGTCGAGACTGTGATCTTAATTCACCGTCATAATTCCGAGACTGATCATCTTTGTCACTGTTGTTTCTGCGTCTCTTCATCAAGACTGTGATTCTCTTCTCGCATTGATGTTGTCATGATACCTTTGAGTATGTTGGGATATACCGAGATCCTTATCATCTTATTTTTGCCGAGACTACAAGCTTCAAGGTATGTCGAGAATGTAACTAACACAGAACTCCTTGCATCCTCTTGTCATGTGTTCCTTAGGTCCTTGTGATCGTGCGTGTTGTCATGTGATAGAGTGAGACTAGCCCTGGTTTCTCTTCCGCTCCTTATACCCATCTGAGGTAGCAGTCAAACCCGAGTTTTGTCCCTCCCTTGATGCGGATCTCTGCTCCCATATTCACCCGAAATTTTAGAGAGAAATGCGAGTTCTTCTTGTTTCTTTTGCGCTGACCCTAGACAGGTATTTATAGTGGTTCATGGTTCTATTTTGAGCCGACTTGAACTTGTGAACCAACATGTCTATTGCCCAAGACAACATGTCATTTAGTTATGTATTTAATTCATTTTTGGAGCCGACATGAAAAATTCATTATCGATTTGCTTGCAGACTTCTTAAGCTTGCCAATGGAGGATTAATCTTGGTCTTGGAGGGCTACTTTGACTTGAATACATTTTACATAATCTCTTAAAGAGCTCCTTCATACAAGACTTGACTCTTTGACTTCATTAATAAATTCTAAAGACATCAAGAAGAAGTCTTTGACCTAATGACACTTCTTGCTAATA
This sequence comes from Pinus taeda, assembly GCA_000404065.3. Lineage (NCBI taxonomy): Eukaryota > Viridiplantae > Streptophyta > Pinopsida > Pinales > Pinaceae > Pinus > Pinus taeda. Next base: position 98,603 of record APFE030922843.1, read on the forward strand.
CAAAAATAATTTATTACATCATTTACAAAGATCATGTCATTATGAAGACTGAACCTAGTTATACTTTCTTCAACACTCTCTTTTAACTAGGGAGGTATTCATAATGCTACTTGGTCATTCTCAATCTGAAGAATTTCTCATAAGAAGATCGGATTTGCAATCCATCTGTTATAGCATCATTTCAACCAACATTGTTTTCATTTAGCAAGGCCTTGCTAACAACTCTATCTCTCACTTAGAGCACACAATGTTGGTGAGACCAATGACTAATAGACACGCATCATCATTGTCTCTCTTAGGGTCATACCCACCCGAGTGTTCTCTGAGTATGCCCTACTAGTACTATTCTCATCTTGGGTTCCCAGCCCTCAAGAATATCGGTCCTCTTGCCCACTCCTATCTTGGATGCCCTACCACATCCCAAGGAGTGTCGGATGCCAGATGATTACACAATCCTCTATTCTTTCTTCCAAACTGAAGACAATAATGTTGTGTCTAACTCTCCCTCTTAACCAAGGATGAGTTCCAAGTTTCTTTTTACTTAGACACTTACTCGAGTTCCTTTACTCATAGGAACCTCCCAGAGCTCCCTCTTACCCAGGGACTCTATCATCAGTAAGTTATAGTGTCTTCTAGTTGACTAATGATCCAAGACCTCGATGTCATCAATTTCTTCATATGTAGTGTTCAGCCATCCATCACTTTCCTCCATCATGTCATTCCTTCTTTCTCGGAAAGTATCCTCCTTGGTTTTACATCTGAGGCTTCTTTCATAGGGCCATCTATCTTCACCTTTCTTATTGAAGTTTCTAAGTTTACTTAGTTTAGAAACCCTTCATGCACTTTTCTGATTTATTCCTACCTACTTGTTATTTTTCTTTAACAAGTTATTTACAAAGTAAATACTGAAAATAAACACCAATGCATGCTCAACATATTACAAATCAACAACTAAAAGAAATGAGAACAAACACACCACATGACACCAATATTTTTGGACCAATGTCCCTAGAAAAACCCACTCGAGAAAACCAGTGCAACTATCTGAGGGTTTTCTTATTAAGCAATATCAGAGTACAATCTAGGTGCCGAAACTGGCCTACCCAACAGAGAATTTTCTTAGCAGCTATACCTCACAGTTTGAGAGAAATCTCCTGGCTGAAACCTTGGAAAAACCCTTCCAGCAGTTTCTCAACACAAAACTGCTCTGCAACCCCAGCATCTTGCCCAATCTAGACTGCGTCAGCCACTCCTAGCCTAGTGTTGGCCTTGCTTCAGCCTTCCTTGGCCTGCGCCAGCCCCAGGAGGCCCTGTGTCAGCTTTGGGAGCCTCTACATCAGTCACGGTGGCCCCTTTGGTGCTCTGCACAACACTTGGCTGCCTCTGCGTGGCCCTACGTGAGCCCTTGCTAGATTTGCGTCACTCTTCTTGGCTGCTGCGCTGCTCTCCTGGCACAATCTCTGCATTCTCTGTTTCTCTGTATTCAATGCCCCTCAGCTGCTCTCTCGATCACTGATTCTATCTCTTTTAGCAAACCCCGCTCTAGAGAATAGAATGATTGATCATCTGGTGTAATCTCCAAGTGACCCTCAAGTCTCCCCTTATACTTTTCATGTTGACATCTCAATGACCGAGATTAAGTCCTTAATCAACGACTAAGATTAGATTTGGCTCGATCCATGTCTTTTGGACCATTCTAACACAGATTCATATTAATACACATTAATATTTTATTTTCCCTAAGTTTAGACTTAGGGACTCCATTAAAAATATTAATTATTCTAATATCTCCTGATCTATTTAGAATCTTCCCAAACCCTTTCCAGGTATTGGAGATCTCATGTGCTCCAACCTCTCCACCAAATTTCGTGGCTAGAGCACATCCGATGCTACCCCAAATCAACACTCCCTCTTAGCGAGGACTGTGCTCTGGCAATACTCCTCACTGAGCATTACTTTGATCATCCGGCATCGGCACCTGTGCTGATGCTAGGCCTTCCTACTCAACATCCTCTGCACTATTGCCTCCTGTACTATTGCCCATGGTTCTGCCACTGCCACCACTACATCTGTACGACAGCTCCCTCTGCAACCGTGCTACTGTTGGTCCTTTCTCCCAGCATTGCGCCTCCTCTCATCATGCTACATCGTGATGTCCACTGCTGCACTGCAACTCAGTGACTGAGAAGTAAGTAACTGATCTCCCAACCGACCTCCCTGTTGGGCTAGAGACACCCATTGATGTTGAAGCTCCCTCTGTCACTGACAAGTGCTCCCTCTCTAACCTCTGCGCTGCTCCAACAACTCCCTACATCTCGCACCGTTGCACACCTCTCTATGCCTTCCTGCACTGATGCAACACTCCTATGCCTCTCGCACTACTGCAACCTACTAGCTCTGCGCTATCTCGGACTTCTTCACTGTAGCTCTCTCTGCCACTCCATCTGCATCTGTCTCTACCCACTCAGCCAGTCCTGCTACTCCTCGTCGGGGCTCCCGTAGCAAGGTCTAATCTAAGAGGCTGGGTACCTCCAGGATCCTGCCCCTCATCGCCTGTAGTCTGCCTAACCATAGCTCGATGTCTCCCCACTTCCGCTCAAGTGGCGTATGTGCACTCATAGCATAGTCATCATCTGTCAAAACTTCCTTCTCTGCCCGTGCTGGCGCTGCCTTAGTCTCGGAAGAGTCTCCCTTACTCTTCTTCCTTGGGCACTGGGTTGCATAATGACCCATCTCCCCATAGTGGAAGCACTTGATCTTGGAGAGATCTCTCTTCTTCCACTTTTCCTGCTTTCCCTCAGATGCTAGGGCCGCATCCTCCTCCTCCTACTTGACCTTGATCCCTTTGTTGTTGCTACCTGTCTTCGACTACCGTTTGATCTCTTCCTAGCGAAGAGTTGCCCACATCTCGTCCCAAGGTGGGAGAGTCCCTCTGCCAGGATACTCTGGACAAACACTTTCCAATCTTCTGAGAGAGCATTCAAGGTTGTCCTCAACATAAGCTCCTAATCCGGTGTCGCTCCTATAGCAGTCAACTAGTCTCGGATCTCATTCAGTCCTCCGAAGAAGGTGTCAATCGATATACCCTTCTTCATCTGATACGACCTCATCTAGTTCTCGAGCAGCATTCTTCTCTGCACAGAAGTATGTTGGTACAGCTTCTTGAGAGCCTCCCACATTTCAACTGTCGTTTCCTTCTCGGCTATATGTGGTACCACATGATCCTTTACGCCGTCAAGGATAATGCGCTTGGCCCTCACCATCGCCTCTTCGTACTCGTCATTATCATTGGGGTCAATTGGGATAGATATAACCTTCAAGGCGAAGTTCTTGACACGATTCCTGTCAAGCACTAATAAGATTTTGGCCTTCCAGACTGCGAAGTTTGATGCTCCATCTAGTCTATCCTAGTCTCTTACCCCGTGTAGTGCCATGACGCTCCTCTACTTCCCTCCTGGAAATTCTTTGTTCGACTCCCCTGAGTCTCTACTTCCCGCCTAGAAGTTCTCTTCTGGACTCCCTCTGAGTCCTGATTTCCCTCCTAGAAATCCTTCTGCCACTTGTCAAGATGCCCCCTACTCTGATCGTCTTGCGCAACTGCACTGCTGATCCAGGTTCCTCGGCTAGAAACCCTCGGTAACAACTCCTCTGGCCCTGCTCTGTTAGGTATTGTTCTGACTACAGTACCTCACCAACTCTACTCTGCAATATTTCTGTAGCCTTCTAGACTCCAGCAACTACCTCTCTGTGAACTGCATCGATCCCTCTTTGCCTTACGCTAGCTCTACGTCACCCCAGATGGGTCTGCGTCAGCCCTCTGGCCCTCTGTGTCAGCAACGTTGGCCTCTCTGAGGCTCTGCGCAGCTCCTAGCTTCTTCTGCGTGGCTCTGGTTGGCTCTGCGTCACACTTCTTGGCTTCTGCGTTGCTAGAAACAGCATCTGTCACCTCGGGACAATTGTTTTCTGTTGCTATTGCTCCACTCGGCTGATGTCTTTTAGTCCTCCTCTGATCTGCAATCACCCTTTGATACCATGTTGAAGTTTCTATGTTTACTTAGTTTAGAAACCCTTCATGCACTTTTCTGATTTATTCCTACCTACTTGTTTTTTTTTAAAAAGTTATTTACAAAGTAAATACTGAAAATAAACACCAGTACATGCTCAACATATTACAGATCAACAAATAAAAGAAACAAGAACAAACACACCACATGACACCATTATTTTTTGAACAATGTCCTCGGAAAAACCCAATGCGGGAAAATCGGTGCAGCTATCTGAGGGTTTTCTTGTTAAGCAATATCAAAGTACAATCTAGGTGTTGAAACTGGCCTACCCAACAGAGAATTTCCTTAGCAACTATACATCACAGTTCTGAAACCCCAGAAAAACCCTTCCGGTAGTTCCTCAGCACAAAACTGCTCTACAACCCCAGTGTCTGCCCAATCTGGACTGCGTCAGCCACTACTAGCCCAGCGCTGGCCCTGCGTCAGCCCCAGGAGGCAGTGCGTCAACTCTAGGAGCCTCTGCATTAGCCACGGTGGCCCCTCTGGTGCTCTGCGCAGCACTTGGCTGCCTCTGTGTGGCCTTGTGTGAGCCCTTACTGGCTCTGCGTCACTCTCTTTGGCTGTTGTGCTGCTCTACCAACACAATCTCTGCTTTCTTTGTTTCTTTGTACTCAATGCCCCTCATCTGTTCTCCCGGTCACTAATTCTATCTCTCTTAGCAAACCCCGCTCTAGAGTATAGAATGATTGATAATCTGGTGTAATCTCCTAGTGACCCTCAAGCCTCCTCTTATACTTTTCTTGTTGACATCTCAACGGCCGAGATTAAGTCCCTAATCAACGGCTAAGATTAGATCTAGCTTGATCCATGTCTTTTGGACCATTCTAACACAGATTCATATTAATTCACATTAATATTTTATTTTCCCTAATAAGTTTAGACTTAGGGACTCCATTAAAAATATTAATTATTGCAATATCTCCTAATCTGTTTAGAATCTGCCCAAACCTTTTCTAGGTATTGGAGATCTCATGTGCCCCAACCTCTCCACCAAATTTCGTGGCTAGAGCACATCCGATGCTACCGCAAATCAACATTTCCTTCAACAATGATTGCTCTAGATCACGAGGTACATAGTTGTGACATCCTTCACAACTCTTCTTACCATGGCCCTACACACATACCCAGACTTTCTCCAAGAGGTCAGAAACCAAAATCAAATCACATATTACCTTTTTGGTTATGACCTTTTCTAGTGACATCTTCTTGTAGGTATCAACACTCTGCATACAAGTTGACACATCTCCCAAAGATATATGTTGTCAAAGGTCTTCATCTTTTTAGACTTCCACCAGAGTCTCCATATCTTTCTGGGAGATTTCCTTATCAAATCTTCCTAATCCTATGGATGTTGATTGCCTTCATCATGGTTGCATATTTCACAATCTCTTCCATCCTCACATCTTCCATTCCCAGGAGCTTTCAATCAGAGTTCTTCAATTGTAATCAACCACCTCATACTTCATATGAGGACATATTATGTTGATTTCATCTAATGTGACTTATGTCTTTCTGCATCCTTTCAGAGGAGGAGATCTTTTTCCTCTTGATCATGCTCGATCTATGTTACCTGCAACCATATGTCATGGCAGTACAATTTTAAATACAAATACAAGCATACATACCTCATTTTTCCTTCATGCTTCTTCCAGCAGCTTTCTTGATTGAAAAGATCTTCAATCCCTTGATCTGCTTGAATTTTTCATGTTATCAAACCATCATCTCATGAATTCCAAAAGTTGGATTTCCTGATGAAACACTTGTTGCCTTCTTAGACTAGGGGATCCTTCTTTGAGGTTTCTATCAATGATGTTGGAAATAATACTGAGAGGGGGGGTGAATCAGTGTTATCAGATCAATAATTGAATTTTCAAAACTGATTTGTATACACTACTTCAACTCAATGAACTAGCATGTATACACAACTGTACTTAATGCAACGAACGTATATGCAGAGATCTTTTGATTTACCCAAATTATCATGTATTGAACTTTAATCAGTATATCAGGAATTCATTAGACAGTGTAGTGAAAACAGATTAAAGCATCACACATAAGCAACACACAAGAACACCCAGATATAAGGTGGAAACCTGATGTGGGTGAAAACCACCTACTGCTGTTGTCTCTGTTTTCTTTTAATAATAAGAAAATTATGTTTACAATTTTTGTACTGGTGCAGTCTTATACCAGTACGCAGGCTTCTACCTGCAGAAGGCTACAACCTTCTCTCATTCTCCAGCTTCTACTGGAAGGGAGCTACAACCCCTTAGCTCTTGTACTAGTCGTTATGTTTGCTTAGTATGTAGGTGCCAACCTACAGAAGGCTACGACCTTCTATTTTTTCTTCCAAGGACCATGTTTCATAAATTTTCAGACTGGATCCATCAACAACATCATAAGTGTAATTCAATCATCAAAATATATCTGCATCAACCAGTCACCTTTTGAACCAACCACAACTGAATTAATCAATCACTTTGACAACCCATGAATCTGATCATTCAGAATACTGTCACCAGTTTACAGTAACCAGAACCTAGACCAAAACCCAGAACTCTGCAACAGCAAACAGCAGCAACTAAAACATATTTTATAAGGTATACGCTACTTTCATGTGCCGAACCTGCGTGTATACGCGCTTTCCTCAAAGCCAACCAGCGTATACATCTGCAAATATTAATTCATAATTCTGCAACTGTACTAGACTTCGGTTATACCCAAATTATATCATTCACAGAATAATATATATGTCAGTGTTCAGATCTAGAATATTCATGAGAAAAAACACATAATGATAGTTCATTTTACGCCTTAAGATCCCGATCCATCATTAGATCTTATCCTCCATCAACAGCTAAGGTTCCTCCTTGGTTTAGATCTAGCAATGCACCATCACACTTCATCAGATATTCAATGCTTGTGTGTTTTGACTTAACGATTTTCTCCTCCTTTTATAGTTTTAGGTCTTTTTCAATACCATGGTCCAAAACCACTTAAGACCAATACCTTGGATCAAATACCTAGTGTCAATACCTCGAACCAAATACCATGGACCAATACCATGGATCAAAATACCATGGACCAAATACTTCAGACCAAAACTTAGTTTTCCAAAGTATATGCGTTTTTCTTTCTGTGAAAGTGTGTGTGTATGTTATACGCTCCTTTTGTTTTGTTAACCTGCATGTATATGTGCCTTGGTCAATGGTGAACCTGCGTATACCTCTCTTTCTTCATTCTGTGAAAACTGATCTGTAATTCTTTGTTGTTTGCCTACTATACTCTGATTCCTTGAAGCTGCCCTGCATTGCTTTCTGTCACATCTGATATCTCTTATGTAGATTCATCTAGTTACCATATACAAGTGAGTTGTTTTGCTACAAGTGGGTTGCCATCAAGTACAACACATACATCATAATGCCAACAATCTCCCCCTTTGGACTTGATGGCAATAACAACCACACCAAGTCACTCTCCCCCTTTGACATCAAGGGCAAAGGGTCATGCTCCCCTTGAGTGCATGCTGAATTCTCTGATATGCTTAAATGTGTTGATTGAGCTCCCATGATCGAGTCCATGCTCCCCCTGAGCATAAGCAAGGTCTGCAAAAAGATGTTCTAAAAGAAGAACATGACTCTATACATACATCACAAATGACCTTCCTATCACCAAAGACTCATACATACATCCATCTCCCAACCAAGTGGGGATATACCAAATTTGACTCATCCGCCCAACCAAGTGGGGATATATCAATTGTTTATATATGTCAAAAACAAGAAACATTACATCATCCATCCCATGCATACTGAGGTTACAAATTAGGTCTTTTCATGACCTTTACAAATAAAGACCAATTTTTTTTTTTTAAACAAGACCATGAACACCATCAGCAGCATCATCCAGACCAGCAACCTGTATATGTCCATTATTAGTTCTCAAAATATCATCAACCATGTTCTCCCCCTGAACTTGTTCCACCTGATCACTGTCAGATCTGATCATTGCATATGTCAGAAAGAGATATCAAAGCATCATCATCAATCAGATATACATCAAGTTATCAACAACTTTATGAGGACCAATATATATCCACATGTTATCAGCAGATTGAAACTATCATCAAACAGAGCAGATAATTGACAGAACCATAGCAGACCCCTTTTCCTGAGTCTGGCCCACTGCTTTTCTTCAAACCAACATATACGCGACTGAGCCCACAGAACTCGTGTATGTACACAACTACGCTTTATGAAACTCGCGTATAACCAGCTTTCTTTGAAGAAAATAGGATTTAACAGCAGGATGATGCAGCAACTACTCCCAGTTTTTGTCTGAGATATTCAAATGTCTGTCTAGGCAGTGGTTTGGTGAATATATCAGCAACCTGTTCTTTGGAAGGAACATACTCTAGTTTGACCTTTTGTTCAAGCACTTGTTCACGTAGAAAATGATATTTGATGGGTATGTGCTTTGCCTTAGAGTGCATGACTGGATTCTTTGAAATATTGATGGCACTTGTATTATCACATAGAATGGAGATAGGTGGAGTACATGTGATCTAAATGTCTTGCAAGGTTTGCATCAACCAAAGTAATTGTGTGCAGTAAGATGCAGCAGCCACGTATTTTGCTTCAGCCGTAGATAATGTAGTTGAACTTTGTTTCTTGCTAAACCAAGACACTAGCCTGGAACCCATATAGAATGCACCACCACTAGTGCTTTTTCTGTCATCAACACTTCCTACCCAATTTGCATCTGTATATGCATGAAGTGTAAGATCGGTATCTCTAGGATACCATAAACCAAAGTTCTGTGTTCCTTGAAGATATTAGAAAATCCTTTTCACTGCCTAAAGGTGTGTTTCCTTAGGATTTGCTTGGAATCTTCCAACTATTCCCACTGCATGCATGATGTTTGGTCGGGTACCTATTAGATAAAGCAGACTGCCAATCATGGATCTGTATGTTGGTTGATGTACTGCTGCTGATTCATCATTTGAGCTAAGACTGCATCTTGTTACCATTGGGGTACATACTAGTTTAGAATCTTCCATGCCGTACTTTTTCAGGATCTGTTTGAGATATTTGGTTTGTGAGAGAAAAATCCGTCTTTATTTTGTTGAACTTGTAGACTAAGAAAATAGGTAAGCTCACCAAGCAAGGACATTTCAAATTCTTGCTGCATTATTGAGGTAAAATTCTGACTCATGGATTCTTCATTGCTACCAAAAATGATATCATCATCATACACAACAATTATCAGCAATTTATCAATGTCCATCTTTGTATATAGATTGCTATCTGTTGACCCCTTTGAAAAACCCTGTTGGTGGAGATATTTGTCAAAATGGTAATACCAGGCCCTTGGAGCCTGTTTTAGACCATAGAGAGCCTTTCTGAGTTTGCATACAAGTTTTGCATGATTTCCAAGAATGAATCCTTCTGATTGTTCAATATAGACTTCTTCTTCTAAGTCTCCATTAAGAAAGGCAGATTTTACATCCATTTGGTATACTTTGAATCTCTGAAAACTAGAAAGAGCAAGAAACATTCTTATGGCTTCAAGTCTAGCAACAAGTGCAAAAGTTTCTTCAAAATCTATACCTTCTTGTTGAGCATATCCTTTGCAAACAAGTCTGGCCTTGTTTCTAATAACTTCTCCATTTTCGTTCAACTTGTTTTTCAATATCCATTTGGTTCCTATGATATTCTTATCATGAGGTGTAGGAACTAATTCCCAAGTATTATTCTTTTCAATTTGCTCAAGTTCTTCATTCATGGCCTTGACCCAACATTCAACTCTACATGCTTCATTTATATTTTGAGGTTCAGTGGAAGATAGTAATGCTAGATAGCTTGAAGCTTCGGCAATAGTTCTTCTTGTCTGCACACCTGCCCCTTTTTCCCCTAAAATTTGAGTTTCTAGATGATTTGTCTGAACATACCTGGATGGAGTCTTTTCTTCTATTGTTATCTCCTCTTCTGGTGCTTCATTGGTTTCTTCTTCAGAATCAGTGAGATTTGATGTGGGAAAATGATCCTCATCTTCTACATTGTCATAATCTTCGGTTTTTATCTGTTTTGGATTTTTGCATGCTTCATCAACTACAACATCAATACTTTCAATAATTTTCCCAAGTCTTTTATTATAACATTTATATCCTTTACTTCAGGAAGAGTAGCCAAGAAGAATACCTTCATCTGCTCTGGGTTCAAACTTACCAAGTTTTTTCATCAGTCCTTTGATGTAACATTTGCTTCCAAAAACTTTGAAGTATTTTACAGTAGGAGTCTTACCATACAAAGTTCATGTGGAGTTTGAGTGTTGTTTACCCGAACATTTGCTTGGTTGAGAATAGTGACGGCGCGCGAATGCAGCTTCACCCTAGAAGTTGCAGGAGTTCCAGATTCATCTAGCATAGCACGAGCCATTTGTTGAACAGTTCTGTTCATCCTTTCTACCACTCCATTTTGTTGAGGAGTCCTTGCGGTGGAGAACTACCTTTTTATTCCATGTTCTTCACAAAAGTCAAAGAATTCATCCGAGGTAAATTCCCCTCCTTGATCAGATCTGAGGCATTTGATTTTGCGATCTGATTCATTTTCAACCAAAGCTATGAAGGCTTTGAACTTTTCAAATGCTTCATCTTTATGTTTTAGAAAACCTATCCAACACATTTTGAAAAAATCATCAATGAACAATATAAAGTATTCTTCTCCACTAGGTGACTTTTTCCTTGATGGTTCACATAAATCAGTATGAAGTTGTTGTCCTCCCTTGAGTATGTATAGGTTGTTTGGAGTTCTTGTACCTTTAATCACGGTTTCTCCTGTATCAAGCTCATGAACAACACATCCATTTGATTGAAAAACTACTTCATTTCCTTGATCACACATTTGACTCACACTCAACAGGTTATGCTTTAAGCCATCAACATACATAACATTCCTAGCTTTAACTTTTTCTTTCAAGAAAACAGAACCTTTACCTTTTATGACAGCAGGGGTGTCGTTTCCAAATGAGACACTCTTTCCTTTTCTAAGGCATTATATGAGTGTAGTTTTTCTTTGTCACCTGTCATGTGTTTTGAGCATCCACTATCGATGTACCATTGGTTTTCTTGTCCTTCTGCATACAAGGCTATACCACATCTTTCTGTTTGTGGTTCTTTCTTTCTCCATATTTTGGGATTTAATGGAGTTTGCTCCTGTTGAGATATTTGCCGAAATTTACTCCTGCATTCAGATTCTTCATGGCCAAAGTTGTTACAGATTGAGCATTCTATTTCATTTTCAAGAAGAGAAAAGTTATTATAGGAACTTTTCTTGATCCCTGTGACATTCCTTTGACTTCGTGCTTCTCTAGTCATGATGGTTTTGTAAGCAACACATTGAGCAACTTTGTGTCCAAAATTATGACATGAGAAACATTGACCATTAAAGAAGTTCCTGCGATTATCGAATCTACTGACCTGGTGATTGTAGTTTTTATTGATATTGATCTTTGAAGCAAATTGAGTACAATTTACCTAAGGTTGGTTGTGGCTTCTGTTCATCCTTGAAGTAAATTAAGCCTGATTTACCTGGTGATCTGCTTTATGCCTTTGCTAACGACTGTCAAACTGTTCACTGCTCTTTGCTGCATCAAGATAGCTTTTAGTGGAGGTTGACAGCTTCTGTGTTTGAGACGCTTCTTCAGTATATCCAAGACCTATTTTTATCAGAGGAGAATGCTGCACTTTGATAATTTCATTTAAGGTTTTTGATCCTTTAGCAAATCTAAGATTGAGAGTTTTTGTTTTTTCAAGATCCTTTCTTAGACCCACAATTTCATATTCTAGTTTTTCATTGCGTTTTTCTCTTTCAGCAAGTTGATATGTCAAGGTATCTATAATCATATTCTTTTCTTCTAAACAGATTTTGAGTTTAGAGATTTCTTCATAAAGGTCATCTTCATCTAAATCATCTAAAAAATCATCATCTTCATAAGCCATCAGAAGTCTAGAGTCATTACTATTTTCATCTTCATCACTATTCGATAAACCATCGCTATCGTCATGAGTATAGTAGCTCTTTTTACTTACACTTTGTTTTTTATTCCATTTTGCAGATTCCTTCTTTTTTTCATATTTATCTTTATAAGGACATTTGGCAGCATAATGACCGACTCTACCATAGGCAAAACACTTGAAAAGTAGTTTACCTCTGAATCTTCTGGAACCCCGTTGAAGCTTTTTGACAAAGTTTACTTCCTCTTCTTTTTCTGAAAGATAACCCGATTCATTGAATTCTTCTTTTCCTTTGCTAAAGCTTTAAATGTGGCTTCTCTCATATCTGATGGACCTCCTTTTCTCATCTCAAAAGCAGTTAAGATTCCGTGAAGCTGAGTCATAGTAATACTCTATAGATCCTACTTTTCTTCTATGGCAGATACTTTTGATTCAAACTTAGCAAACAAGGATCTTAAAACTTTTTCAACTAAGGTAACTTCCTTTATCTCTTCACCCAGATTCTTCATGCAATTAACAATCTCATCTATACGTAAGAAGTAACTAGCTATACTTTCATCATTGTGCATCTTGAGAGTTTCATATTGAATTCTGAGAGTTTGCAGTTTAGCACGTTTTACTTGAGAGTCTCCTTCATAGCTTAGAATGATTTTATCCCATATTTCTTTGGCAGATTTGAGTTGCATAACTTTGACAAACTCTGATTGTGAAAGACTTCCCAATAATGTATTGACAGCCTTGGCATTGGTTTCATATTGCCTTTTACCTGCCGTATCTGTATGACTTGCTGATGGAAATGTATATCCTCCTTCCACATTTCCCATACATTTTGTTCCAAGAGATTGAAGATAACTTGTGGTTCTTACCTTCCAATAAACAAAGTTGCTCCCATCAAAGATTGGGGTCTGATGGATCCCCCGCTTTCTTGATTACTCATGATGATGGATCTTCCTTCAAGCGGTCAAGCTTCTTCTGAAGGACCTGCTGATACCAATTGTTGGAAATAATACTGAGAGCGTGAATCAGTGTTATCAGATCAATAATTGAATTTTCAAAACGCAGTAGTCTATAACGCGACTTTTTGAAAGCCTTTCCGGCGGATTTTTCCGGTCAAAATCCGGCAGCAATTCAATGGAATCCCAAGTTTGATAGCTAGTTTTTGCACAATCAATGGCTCCCAGGGGTTTTTCAGGGCGCTGAATCCAAATATGCAGTTAAAAAACCATTTTAACTGCTAAAAATCAAGATTTCACCTCATTTCTTCCGCCGGATTCCGTCACCGGAATCTCCAAAAAGTCGCATTATAGACAACTCCTTTTCAAAACTGATTTGTATACGCTACTTCAACTCAATGAACTAGCGTGTATACGCAACTGTACTTAATGCAACCAGCGTATATGCAGAGATCTTTTGATTTACCCAAGTTATCATGGATTGAACTTTAATCAGTATATCAGGTATTCATTAGACAATGCAGTAAAAACAGATTAAAGCATCACACATAAGCAACACACATGAACACCAAGATATAAGGTGGAAACCCAATGTGGGTGAAAACCACCTACTGATGTCGTCTCTATCTTCTTTTAATAATAAGAAAATTATGTTTACAATATGTGTACTGGTGTATTCTTATACCAGTACGCAGGCTTCTACCTACAGAAGGCTACAACCTTCTCTTGTTCTCCAGCTTCTACTAGAAGGGAGCTACAACCCCCTAGCTCTTGTACTAGTCGTTCTGTTTGCTTAGTACGTAGGCGCCGACCTACAGAAGGCTACGACCTCCTATTTTTTTCTTCCAGGGACCACGTTTCATAAATTTTCAGACTGGATCCATCAACAACATCATAAGTGTAATTCAATCATCAAAATATATCTGCATCAACCAATCACCTTTTAAACCAACCACAACCGAATCAATCAATCACTTTGATAACCCATCAATCTAACCATTCAGAATACTATCACTAGAATACAGTAACCAAAACCCAGAACTCTGCAACAGCAAACAACAGCAACTAAAATATATTTTATAAGGTATACGCTACTTTCATGTGTCGAATCTGCGTGTATACGCTCTTTCCTCAAAGCCAACCAGCATATACATCTGCAAATATTAATTCATAATTCTACAGTTGTATTAGACTTCGGTTATACCCAAATTATATCACTTACAGAATAATAGATGCGTTAGTATTCAGATCTAGAATATTCATGAGAAAAAACACATAATGATAGTTCATTTTACGCCTTAAGTTCCCGATCCATTATTAGATCTTATCCTCCATCAACAGCTAAGGTTCCTCCTTGGTTCAGATCCAGCAATGCACTATCACACTTCATCAAATATTCAATGCTTGTGTGTTTTGGCCTAATGATCTTCTCCTCCTTTTATAGTTTTAGGCCTTTCTCAATACCATGGTCCAAAACCACTTAAGACCAATACCTTGGATCAAATACCTAGGGTCAATACCTCGGACCAAATACCATGGACCAATACCATAGATCAAAATACCATGGACCAAATACTTCGGACCAAAACTTAGTTTTCCAAGGTATACACGCTTTTCTTTCTGTGAAAGTGCGTGTGTACGTTATACGCTCCTTTTGTTCTGTTAACCTGCGTGTATACATGGCTTGGTCAATGGTGAACCTGCGTATACCTCTCTTTCTTCATTCTGTGAAGACTGATATGTAATTCTTTGTTGTTTGCCTGCTATACTTTCATTCCTTGAAGCTACCCTACATTGCATTCTGTCACATCTGATATCTCTTCTGTAGATTCATCTAGTTACCATATACAAGTAAGTTGTTCTGCTACAAGTGGGTTTCCATCAAGTACAACACATACATCATAATGCCAACAAGAGAATCTTCAGGATCTTGTATATCCCCATCTGGCAAATGTTTTTCTTTGACCTAGATGACTTCTTCCTTTCTTTAATGTCCAATGAGATTCCAAGAGCTATGTCCTTCATGTTTCTCATGGTGATATCACGAGCTCTTGTTTCTAATGCTTCCATGATGCCACAATGCATCTTCTTACCATGGTCATATTAGCAAGGACTTCTAATAGGATCCTTTTAAGAGGGACACCATCTCATTCATAGTGGAGATCTATTACTCCCTCTTTCCTTGGTCCTTTTCTTCAACTTCCTCCATCCTTCAAGCGATATGAGCTCCTCTCCATAATCTTTCCATAGTACTGTCTTGTCAACCTTTCCTTTGCACATATTTGAGTCCTTCCAACTTGTCTTTCTCTATCTGGCATAGAGACCACAAGCTGTTGATTGAGGTAACCTTCTTGTTCATGGACAATTGTTACCTTGCTTATCAATATTAATATCCATGATGATTATCTTCTCATCATTTTCCCAGATCTCGCAATTGAGATTTCATGAAGATATTTCTTCATTCTTTGATACCTTCTTCACTACATTTTAGAAAGTATATGTTCTAACATTTCATGTAGCTCTTTTATGTCTCCTCCCTTACTACATAGGAAAGAGAGAACCTTAAGAGTTCTTATCAATTCAAAGGATACCTTGATATGTTCAATGACTTTTCTTCTCCATAAGGATTTTGTCAAACCTTCTTACTTCATGCAAGGACCTTAGATAACCCATCTATCTTGTAGATCTCCTTGCAATCATGAAGTCATTGAACTAAACTTGATTATAGAATGAAAAGATACTTACTTGATATGTGAAGATGAAATTTTCACCCTGATCATGATGGTTTTTGATGAGGCAGATGTATTGATGCTTCCACCGAATGAGATCCTTGATAGGAATATTGCCTTCTTTGTCTTTGAGCTATCTTGATATACAAATTGCTGATATAATTTGGCTTCATAAGGAGCCTTGAAGTATGCAGCATCGATTTGAAGTTGCTTGTCATGATGTATGAAGACCCATCAGTTGGAATAGTTTCTATATTGAGTAATGTCCATACGAACTGCCTTCAAATATGTATCCAGAAGCTCTAAGGATCTTAGATTTTAAGACTATGTTCTTTTTTAGAAATGGACACAATCTGAGTTAGTGACTAACACTGGCATGATGTAGACCAAAACTATGGGAGGTATCAAAATTGTTGTCATGTATCCTGAGATTTGAACACTTCTTCTTTTGTCTGATGTGTACCAAGACCTTTGTTGTTGAAGACTCCTGATGTAGACTACGTCTTTAATCTAGGTCTTGATTCTTGAATGTAGATCTTGATTTCTACAGCTTGCTTTGATGCTTTGTTTGAAATTTAATCCTTGAATGTCTCTTTTTCTACCCTTCCTTTGACTTTTGAACCCAATCCCTCTGATACCATGTTGAAGAATCTAGGGCATGTCATTTTTAGTGAGATTCTTCTTTACATGATAATAATTTGTGAAGTTCTTTTACAATTTTATCTTAGCTTGATCTTCATATTATTATTAGTGTGTGATTGCTTCATCAAACTGCTATCAAAAACAAAAGAGACAAAAACACAAAGTATTTGGCTTTCTGCCAGGGCCAAAACCTCTCCCTCTTGGAGAGGAAATTCCGCACAAAATTCTTCTTATAGAGATTCCAATTGATGAATACGAAGACCATGACCCTTGACACTTTCTGTCACTCCAAGACCAAGACATCAATCTTCTTCTGTGTCACTGCTAAGATCATCATGATTGTTGCACCATTGAAGCCGTCACCGCTGCGTCACTGAGATCTTCATTGCTGCTTCTTCACCATGTCAATGAGGTTTATTGAGATCTTCATTGTGATCCTTATTCTATGCTTTCATTGATGCATCAAGAATTACCTTATGACAATCACCATCATAACTGTTTCATCATACCTCCATTACTGTATTCTAACTGAGATCATCATCACATTAACTGTGAGCATTCCGAGAGTATATTTCTAAGACTGTGATTACAACAGTGAGATCTTATTCCGAGACAATGAGACTATATAAATACAGTGAGGGTTCCAAGCCCCCCTTCATCATATGTATACATTGATTGTTATGAAACAGGTCCACCGAGATTGTGATACTAAGATCCTTCCCTTCTAGTTTGGTTGAGACTATAGTAGTTACTGTTGCTTCTAATTGTGTCAAGACTGTGATCTTTATTCACTATCGTAATTCCGAGACTAATCATCTTTGTCACTGTTGTTTCTGCGTCTCTTCATCAAGACTGTGATTCTCTTCTTGCATTGATGTCGTCATGATACCTTCGAGTATGCTGGGATATACCGAGATCCTTATCATCTTATTTGTGCCGAGACTGCAACTTTCAAGGTATGCCAAGAATGTAACTAACACAGAACTCCTTGCGTCCTCTTGTCATGCGTTCCTTAGGTCCTTGTGATCATGTGTGTTGTCATGTGATAAAGTGAAACTAGCCCAGGTTTCTCTTCTGCTCCTTATACCCATCTGAGATAGCAGTCAAACCCGAGTTTTGTCCCTCCCTCGATGCGGATCTCTGCTCCCATATTCACCCGAAATTTCAGAGAGAAATGCGAATTCTTCTTGTTTCTTTTGCGCTAACCCTAGACAGGTATTTATAGCGGTTCATGCTCCTATTTTGAGCCAACTTGAACTTGTGAACCGACATGTCTATTGCCCAAGCCGACATGTCATTTGGTTATGTATTTAATTCATTTTTGGAGCCGACATGAAGAATTCTTTATCGATTTGCTTGTAGACTTCTTGAGCTTGCCAATGGAGGATTGATCTTGGTCTTGGAGGGCTACTTTGAATTGAATACATTTTACATAAGCTCTTAAAGAGCTCCTTCATACATGACTTGACTCTTTGACTTCATTAATAAATTCTAAAGACATCAAGAAGAAGTCTTTGACCTAATGACACTTCTTGCTCATGAAACCCATGTAGCAAGATATACAAAAATAATTTATTACGTCATTTACAAAGATCGTGTCATTATGAAGACCGAACCTAGTTATACTTTCTTCAACAGTAGAAAGTTGAAGGAAAAACATATAGAGTTTAAACTAACCAATTAATTGCAAATATGTATTGCTAATGGGCTTATACACATGATTGGTTACGTAATGTCCAATTTCACTTCTTAAGCTGACCAGGCTGCTACAATTTCAATTAATCATTTTATTTGCACTTAGTATAGAAGGATGTAGATGTATAACAGCAAGGAAATCCAGCAACTTGTTAAAGAAAGACTCCACCAATCTACATACATAAACACAGATATGTGTGTGTGTCTGTGTATGTGTCTTATAGTCCAAGCATCAACACTGCATGACCTTATAGATTGGAGCATATTGCTTTTGTTGGTAGCTACACAAGGTGCCAGAGCAATAACTCCCATTCGATTTTCTCAACCAGCAGAGGATCCAGAAGAGGGGCAGCGTAATACCCAGGAGGGGTGACACAAAAATTGTTGGGAGTGGCACTATTTTGCACAGAAGCAACGCAGAGGCTCCAGTTCAGCAGGATCAGTGACCGATTCTCCCAGTGACAGGGTGAGATCATTTCACCAGTCTTTTGTTCAGTATTCTCTCTGTATTAGATTGCTAGTTGAGTATCTTAGAAGTGTACTCAGATTTTCTCCTGCATAATAAAAAAACCATCAGAGTTGTTGCACCGGTTTTTTCGGGGACTTTTGTCCAAAAATAACAGTGTCCTATGTGTTTCTATTTTCCTTGCTCAGTTTCTAATTTTCAAAGTCATATTTAATTTAGTGTCGGTTGCATTAGTAATTTACTTCAATGTTTCAAGAAGAAATCCGAAATAAGTTTGTAATGTAATTTACAATGTAGGTGAAGCAGATTCAGCTGGTTGCAATAGGATTCCAGAGATTGTTAGATCTAAGAATTTTCACAAGCCATTGCTAGAATTTTCATGAAACTTCCCAATGAAGTCCAAACACTAATGCTGAAAAGGTGCCTCAACAATGACAGGTTGTAAGGGCAAGGAAGCAAGCTTCTGTTTCCCAGTGAACAGTTGACAGGCTTGACACCTTCTAACAAACTTATGCACATCAGAAAATATTGAAGGCCAATAATATCCAGCTCTCAGAATTTTGTGGGCAGTAGTTCTAGCAGAATAATGACCACCACAAAATCTTGAGTGAAACTCATAAATCAACTTCTTGGACTTAATTTCATCAACACATCTAAGTATAATACCCTCAGGATTTCTCCATTAGAGGCCATCCTTCATAAGGAAATACATAGTTGCTTTTAATCTAAGAGCCCTTCTTTTATGAGCAACTAAATGATCAAGACATGTAAGATTTAATAAATAATGAATCATGTCCTTGTACCAATCATTCTCTCCTAACCTTTGCAGCTCAGGTGAAGATGAATCGTTAAGACAAATCAAACCAAGAGCTTTCTCATTTCCTTCAATCAACGTTTCAGCCAATCCTTGACTTTTGACCAGCTTAGTGGGTTTAATCTCCAAGTCATATTCTTGGATCTTAGTAACCCACCTAGCACGAATCCCTAAGCAATCGGTCTGAGTTAATATATCTTTAACAGTTGAATGTGGGACAAAAGCAATGATTTTAGAATAACCCACATAAGTCCTGACATGCTTAAGAAACTTGACCAAGGCATATGCTTGCTTTTCCAAGGTAGTATTAATTCATAATTTTGAAGAACTCTACTCATGAAAGCAATAGGTTGTTTGTGACCTTCCTTATTCTTTCATAACAAGACACTAGCAATTGTATCTTCTGAAGCAAAAGAAAAAATCATGAAATCTTTAGAATAATCAGGGCTAGCTAGAACAGGAGCTTTTGCAATAGCACCTTTGATTTCTTGAAAACCCTTTTTACTATCTTCTTTCCACAAAATTTTAGCATATTTTTTAAGAAGACTTTGAATAGGTTTGACCATCTCCGCATAATTTGGAATAAATCTTCTAAGAAAGTTGGTATTTCCAAGGAAGGACTGAAGGGATTTGAGATTATGAGCAAGGAGAATCTTTTGGATTGCCTCAACCCTTTCAGGATCAATCTTGATCCCATCTTTATAGATGATGTGACCAAGCAAATTCCCTTCAGTTACTCCAAATACATATTTAGAAGGATTCAAGGAGATTCCAAACTCTCTACATCTATCAAAAACTTGCCTAAGATGACCAATATGATTGATACCATCCTTAGAAAAAACCTAAGATCATCCTAATATATCTCAATGATTTTACCAAATTAAATCCTTAAAGGCGTAATCCATGGCCCTTTGAAAGGTTGCTCCAGCGTTAGTTAATCCAAAAGGCATTCTAATATATTCAAATGTACCCCATGGTGTGATGAAAGTAGTTTTGTGTCAATCTTCTTTCTTAACCCATACTTGATTATATCCAGAAAAACCATCTAGCAATGACATCAATCCTGAACACGTTACTCTTTGCAACATAGTCTCCATGTTTGGCAAAGGGTAGTTATCTTTTTACATGCTAGATTAATGTTTATAAAATTGACACAAAGTCTAATTGTACCATTCTTTTTCCTAACAATCACCAGGTTGGAACACCATGTTGAATGCCTAGTTTGAGCAATAATTCCTGCTGCAAGCATCTTTGAAAGCACCTTTTGAACTAAGGGGGCCAACTTAGGATTTATTTGCCTAAGCTTTTGACGAAAGGGCTTAGCATTTTCATCTTTTAAAGGGATAGTGTGCTCCATGACAGCTTCCCTATAACCTTTTAACTCATCATAAGAAAATGCTAAAACATTTCTATATTCATGAAATAAATTAATTAACATTTTTCTTTCTTCATCACTAGTACCTTTACCAATTTTTACAATTTTAGGGTCACTAGAGGTACCAATATTTACTTCAATGAACGCCCTTAGATCCATCTTGATTTCATCTTTTTTCTTTGTAGCATCATGACGATCGAAATGTTGCTCCAAAGCTACAATGTTCCTGGGAGTAGGATTAGTTATATCTTCATGATTTTCAGATCCATCCTCTATATAACTAACCTCAAAATTTTTGAACTGGTCCAACTTATTAAGAAAGTGAATCACCTGTCTTTCATCATCAAAAACCTGCCAATGCTCCATATTGTCAAGTACAGAAGGTCTAAAGATAATTTCCATTTTAATCTTATCCTTCATCAATTCATCAAATAACTGCAAGGTAGACGCTACTACAGCGCCAAGTTATTATTTTCTCTAGGGATAGCTTCCAGACCCAGAGCATCAAAACATTCCATAGTATCCCATACAGCATTTCGATAGTTCCTTAATCCTTGGTTTTTACATGTAAACTTATTCTTAATTTGCATGATAACCAAATGAAAATCTCCCTTGATACTAAGCATCTTAACCTTCAAGTGCTTTGCCAATTCGAGACCCAACAATAAAACTTCATACTCAGAGACATTATTGGTTGCTCCAAACTCCAATCTATAGGCAAATTTGAAAATGTGACCAAGGCGAGACTTTAATACAATTCCAGCACCTTTACCATGCCTAGAAGATGCACCATCGAAATACATATACCAAACTTTATTCTTTAAATCTCCCATCTTCTCATCAACCTTGACCTATGGGGGAACTATATAGTTAGACAAAATAGCATAATTCCCAAGGTTAGGTTGTTCCTTTATTAGTTCATTATGGGGACTCTTAGGATCTTCAACATGGAATCTTCTCTCAGGCTCTCTGTTAAGTCTAACAAGCCCATCACCTCTAGGAGGACTCGTAGCATATGACCAATTCATCTGAATACTTCCACCTAGATCAAAGGCCCATTTCCTAGACAACAACATGACCCAAGCATCAGGAACATCATTTACAACTATGTCCATTACAATCATTATGTTAGAGTAAACTGATAAATGTACTTGCAAATCCTTAATCAACCCATGAACTTCAATCTTCTTTGAATCCAAGGCACATATGTTGTAGTAAGGTCTAGAAATTCTTAAGTTAAGCTGCTCCATGACCCTCTTGGTCATAACACAAGTCAAGGCACCAGATTCCAACATGCAGTTATACAATCCATAACCATTAACGAGCAAAGTAATAAAAACTGGTTGATGATCTTTGTTATCTGAATCCACACTTGCAAATATATGGGCGCATCCTGATAGACAGTGTTAGGAGCCTTCTATTGAGAAACATTCACACGAGGAGCTTCAATGGATTTTAATAACTTAGCTTTTTGGGAATGAATCTTCAATATCTTGGTGACAGGAACCCAGATTTTTGCATTATTAAACCAACTTCCCAAATCAACATCCAAACCAGAGCTTGAATCAGGATTAAAACTTCGAGGAGGAATTTGATTTCCACTTTGATCCTTATCCCTTCTTTGATAAGTTAAACCCTTATCTTTCGCAATTTCCAAGACTTGCTTTAGAGAAGGCTTTTCACCAAATAATTCAACCATAACATCCTTTTCATGATTAGAATTATACTAAAGGAAGATGTAGAAGGCCTGACCTCTTGACTGTTTTCCTTAACTTCCATCCAATCTTCCATGGATAATGAAAACTCCTTGCCAACCACATTGATTTGATTACTTGTTCCAAAGATTTCACTGTCCAAAATTCTCTTAATAGTGGAGCAAGTAGCCTCTTCATGAAGAGCATCACAGACCCTACAATAAGGAGGAGTTTCATCCACAAGGTTAGCATATTCGAGAGGATTTGGAGGTCTATGCTCATTAGACAGGCCTTTTCTTTGCCAAACATTATTATTCTGATTATTATTATTATTTCTAGGTTGGGAACTTTGGGCTTGAGACCTTTCCATTTGGACCAACCTAGACTACAAGGTACTTATTTCCTTAGCATGGCTAGATATTAATTTCGCCTGATTTAACTCCATGCTTTCAAGTTTTTGTAACAATTTTTGCATAGGGTCATCATCATATTCTTTAACCTCTTTACGTTTAGGTTCCTTCAATTTGGTTGAAGCCCTATCAAAACCTGGGATTTCGGACTTCTCGGATGCCTTCTTATCTTTTTCAAACTCTTCAGCTAAAGTCTGAGCAACTTTATAATCACGACTCTTAGCACGTCTTAATTCATAAGAAGTATCAAGATTAAAAGCATCAATGTAAAAATCCAAAAGAGATTTATCGAGAGGCTTATAATCTTGAGGTAATTCTTTAATAATACTAATAAATCTCTTATTGAATTCTTCTATGATTTCATTTTCCTTCTTCTTTATGAAATTGATAACCTTAACCAAATGCCTTTCTTCTTTCTTATCTCCAAACTTTTCCTTAAAGGCATTAATGATTGACTATAAGTCAATAACGTGTCAAAAGAATGATCAACTTTCTTAGTAAACCACTCCAAAGCATCTTCTTCCAGAGATAGCACAAAAAGCTTATCTTTACATCCTCATGAGCAGTGTTAGCACCACCGCATTTATTAATGAAATGCCTAAAATTTTGAAGATGAACTTTAATAGATATCGCATTATTGCCTTGGAAAGAAGGCAATTTATCCAAACCTTTATCGAGAAGTTCATGAGGATAACCTTGAATATTAGCAAAATCACAAGGAAGATATAAATCATCCATGAAGTCTTGCTAAATAGGATCAAGAAAAAGAGAACGGATATCAAAGAGAGCTTCCTGCCCGAGATTAACAAGAAGTGTACGGAAAGATAGCTTGTGTGATCGTACTCTAAGAACCTTTTCAAGATCTGAAGCAGGATTAACCAAGCTACTTGGGTTTTGTCTAGTACACGCCCTTGTAGAAGATGAAGGAAGTGGAGTCGACACCCGGACATAAATCTAACTTCAGATAACCAATATGCAAGGAATAAAGTTAATGAAAGGAACCAAGGACAAGGAACTTATCTTGGTGAGAGATGAAAGGATGAAAATGAGGAGATGAAAATGATTAAGACGAAATGTTGCAAAGCCAAGGTCCAAAAAATTGGTCCCTAGCAACGGTGCCAAAAAATGTTGTCGCACAAAATGTCTAGGCACCGCGATAATGGCTCAGAGTGGGGGCTGTCACCCTGATCCCCAATCTCTCCATTTAAGTTTTCTCCCAATAGCAGGCTAAGGGGGGTATACCCTACGGAAATGGATGGAAGAAGGACTAGTTGGGAACCAACGAATTTGGGAAACAGTTAAATGACCAAATACTCATTTTAGATTAAGCAAGATTTTAAAGGATTAGATTAGATTTAAGCTATTGATACCAGTGCCTTATGGAATCAACTATCTTGCTGATTAAATTTAGGACAAGTATTGGATGGACAACTGTTGCTTGGATGAATAACTACCCTATATGACATGCAATTCCTAAAACTAATGTGAAATGTGGGATCTTGGTTAATTTTAATTATATGTCTATTCTAAGTATATCCTTTAATCTTTGTTTATATTGAGCATAAACTTGATAGTGAATGGCAAAGAGAAGACAAGGTGAAGCACACGAGGGTGTGATTAATGATTCTTCTTATTGAAATCTAACGTACCTGGTGCCTCCGATGTTGTAGACGTTGTGGCTCTGACAACTGCAAGGCCACTGTTTTAGACACTAAAAGACTAGACTTCTCAAGAGAAAACAGAAAGGTGTTGTTACCTTTCTTTCAACCAAGCTTATGCTTGGAGGTCGATTTTTAAATGCAAGACTAACTTAGAATGCAGAATGCAAGGACAATTAGAAGATGTTTTAGTGAAACGCGACATTAAAGACCCAAAGCACTTAGATTACAATTTATTCTGAATTAAATGCTAAGTACTTTAGTGAAAAATACCAATTAAACAAATGCTCAAAATACTCAATTTTAAGAACCGAAACATATATAATTTTCCACAAGTTCACGATAAAGTATTCACTAAAAATGTTGATCGCAATTACTTGAAAATTCTCAAAACTAATTATCCAAGAAACATTCAACAATTCAAGTAAATAAATCCACACTTAGAATTAATTTTCCTTTTAAACAATGAGCGATCTCAATAGATATCAGGCATCAAAAATTAAAACCCAATGCCAATGATCATGAAACTTAGTTGAAGTGCGTAAATAAGTGAAGGCCTAAGCACTTAAATTTCAATAATTAATTACCAGGAAAAAACATGCAAAATTTAGATGCTAATTAAATAAACACTTCTTCAAACATGTAATGACCTAAATTAAACATTAACTAGAATCTGAAGTACAGAGAGCCTGAAGACATTAAATTTGTACTTACCTCAACTGCGTCGGATTTTGCTGGTGCTGCTGATGCTGATTCTGGTGGTGTTGTCCTCGCTGTTTTGATCTAGTCTCCGGAAGACCAATACCACCCAACCAGATTGAGCAACCTAGCTGCTCAATCCAGAAAACTTCACAACAGAAGTTCTCTGTCCCTCCATGCCCAGAACCTCAAGCAGACTAAAGCTCTTCCAATGGACAATTAACTCCCGGTCAAATCTGTGCTCCAGGTTCTTTCTGCTCCTCACTTCTTTTTTTCCCCCCTTCTCTCAGTTCAAACCCCTGCTATTTATCTACCGGCCTGGCGGTGGCCGCCCTCCCACTTGCAGCCACCGCCTTCCACGCATTGAAGGCCCTCAGATATTTTCCGACTCTCATCTGCGTTCTGCAATAACTACTCAGATGGTTCGGGCAGCTCTGCTTTAAAAGTTCGCTGGTACCCTTTGTAAGTTTACATTATAATTTCATAAGTTTTAATGATTATATTATATAACATTCACCTTATATATATATTTTACCAGTTTTTAAGTGATATAGTTTATAACCTTCCATTTATATGTTGTAAAGTTTTTAAACTCATATTATATGTTATAAAGTTTTTAAATTCATATTATAAAGTTTAATGATATATTTTATAAAATTAACATATATACATATATTATAAAGTTCAGAATTTTATTAAGGGTTGTTACATACATTCCCCCTTCTGAAAACTTCGTCCCGAAGTTAGAGCTTTAGGTTCAAGGTTTTAATGGACATGACCTTTTGTGTCCAGGTCCCCAAGCTATTCAAACTCATCCTATCCTCCCTAATCTCTTCTGCTCCCATCCTATCCGTCCTCTACTAGAGTATGCCATGGCGTCAATTTTACCGACCTAACCATTCATAACACGAAGGTGACAGCGTCGGCTATACCGACCTGATTCCCAGTAGGCATCCGGCAGTCATCATCACATGTCTAAGGGAGCGTGACTCGCACAGTCCTCCCATGACTCCAGGGTTTGGAGGATAAACAGTGGGCAACACCTCCACCCCTCCCAGTAAAAATTAGGGCTACTACCCTATCATAGAATCACTTGAGCTTTAATATGTCTGAGGTTCTGTCATCACGTGGTCATCCCAGAAATTTGATCATTTATCGGCAATCATAGTCTATCTGCAAGTTTATCTGTAAGTTTATCTGCAATCATAAACTTATCCATGCATTTGTAAAATGTGCATCAGCATATTCAAAATAATTCATGTATTCTTTACATATGATACTACAGCATAACATAATTTGTCATATTCTATGCATGTGGTTGGACTTTTATTTAGGATGTATTCACTTCCTGTCTCCCACTTCAGTTGCTCATTTTTGACATGCATAAATGAAACAGATTTATATTGTTTTAATTTCTATCAGAAGTAAAATCATTTAACAGCCTTTAACTTTACTTGACATCTATAATTTAGTAAAACGATCTACATATATATTATTTTGGTATCCATGTACCAGCCGAAATCTAAACATATATTACGTCATAAAGTTTCATGTTTACACAAAATCATTCAAAATGTTTCTGAGTCTCTGACTGTAGTGAAGTAAATATATACAAAACATATTGTAAAGGTCTTCAAAATGGACATAAATTAGGGTATCTCTGACAGATGTCCTCTGTATTTTCCCAAGTTGCTGATCCAGGGCTATACTTGTCCCATTGGACCTTAACTTGGTCCACCAAACGGTTCCTCAACTGTCGAACTCTACGTTCCAGTATACGTAAAGGTTCGACCGTTATGACTCCCTCGTCCGATACCTGCAATTCTCTCCACTGGATGTTATGAGATGGATCAGCTATATAATGTGTTAATACAAAAACATGAAATACATTATGAATTCTATGCAGGTGGGGTGGCAGGGCAAGACGATAGGCAACAGGTCCAAGTCTTTCCACGACTTTAAACGGTCCTATAAATCGGGGAGACAGCTTTGTCCCTTTCCCGAATCAAATAGTACTTTTATTTGGTTTGATGCGGACGAAGACCTGGTCCCCTACTTCGTACCTCCTATCAGTTCGGTGAGCATCAGCATAACTCTTTTGTCTATCATGAGCTTCCTTTAATCGTTGTCTAATCTGACTGACCTGTGCCTCCATTTCATGGATTAATTCTGGTCCTATTATCACTCGATCTTCTAATCTGTCCCAACTTAATGGTGTTCTGCAAGGTCTGCCATATAAAGCTTCAAATGGAGGCATCCCAATCGAACTGTGGTAACTGTTGTTGTATGCGAATTCAACCAAGGGTAAATACTTTTCCCAGTGTGATTGCTGATCCATTACATACATTCTCAACATGTCTTCAAGTACTTGATTCACTCTTTCAGTTTTCCCATCAGTCTCAGGATGGTAAGCCGTGCTTAAATTTAGCTGAGTACCTAAGGCTGTCTGCATGCACGTCCAGAATCTGGAAGTGAACCGCGAATCTCTATCGGATATAATCTTCTTAGGTACTCCATGAAATCTGATAATTTTATTTATGAATACTCGAGCCACGTCAGCAACATCATAAGTATCTCTTACCGGAATAAAATGGGTGCTTTTTGTTAATTTATCCACCACTACCAGAATGGCATTGTGTCTTTGAGAAGTAAGAGGTAGTCTAGTGATAAAATCCATAGAAATGGTCTCCCATTTAGACACAGGAATGTCGTGGGGTTGTAAGAGGCCCGCTGGGTGACAATGATCTGTCTTTACTTGCTGACATTCCACACATTTTGCAACAAATTGAGTGATATCACGCTTCATGCCTACCCAAAAGAAGAGTTTCTTGGTATCTGCATACATTTTCCCTACTCCAGGATGAGCACAATATACTGCTTTGTGAGCTTCCCTAAGGATGGTATCTCGAAGATCTTTATCATCAAGAATGTACATCCTTCCATGGAATCGTAAGATCCCATCGCTTTCTAATTCATAACCCTCAAACTTAGATGCTTTTGCCTTAATTCCCTCAAGACTTGCCCTCACCTTTAAATACCAGCTGTCTTTTGTAAGACGATCTAGTACTCGTTGTCTTAAGTCCACTTTAATGGGTATGAGGGAAAATATCCGGGGTCTCCTGCTTAAGGCGTCGGCTACTACATTTTCCTTTCCCTTAATATACGATATTCCGAAGTCATGTTCACTTAGGAATTCACTCCATCGTCTTTGCCTGGCATTTAAGTCTCTTTGGGTGAACAAATATTGCAGACTTTGATGGTCGCTCTTAAGTGTAAAATTTCGTCCCACCAGATAGTGTCTCCAGATCTTTAACGCTAGCATTACAGCGGCCAATTCTAAATCGTGAGTAGCATAGAGTTCTTCATGAGGTTTTAGCTTTCTGGAAGCATAAGCTATCACTCCCTTATCCTGCATTAACACTGCACCCAGACCTTGCTTGGATGCATCAGTACATACCATGAAGTCCTTGCCCATATCGGGGACTCTTAGGATTGGTGCACTGGTGAGTAGTCTTTTGAGTTCAGAGAATGCATTATTACATTCCTCGGTCCACTCATACTTAACATCTTTACACTGGAGGGTTGTGATTGGCTTTGCAATTTTGGAGAATCCCTCCACAAATCTCCGGTAATAACCTGCTAAGCCCATAAAGCTTCGTATCTCATGTGCATTTTTTGGTATTGGCCTTCCATGATCGCTTTTACCTTCTCAGGATCAACTGAAATCCCTTCACCTGATATGATGTGACCCAAATAATGAATCTTTTCCTGAAAGAAATAACACTTGGATAGTTTTCCATATAACTGACGTTCTCTAAGGCAGGACAATACTAGCCACAAATGCTCTTCATGTTCTTCTTCATTCTTGGAATAGATGAGAATATCATCTAAAAAGACTTGTACAAATTTATCAAGATACTGACGGAAAACACTGTTCATAAGATTCATGAATACGGCTGGCGCATTTGTTAACCCAAATGGTACCACAGTAAATTCACAGTGCCCAAAACGTGTCCGGAATGCAGTATTAGAGATATCATTTTCAGAAATCCTTAGCTGATGATACCCTGATCGAAGGTCAATTTTTGAAAAGACAGCAGCTCCTTTCATTTGATCAAAAAGATCATCGATTCGTGGCATAGGGTATCGATTCTTTACTGTAGCTCGATTCAAGTCTTGATAGTCTATGCATAATCTTAAGGATCCATCTTTCTTCTTCACAAAAAGTACAGGAGCGCCCCAAGGTGAAGTACTAGGCCGGATAAGCCCTATATCGAGCAGTTCCTTCAACTGGATTTGCAATTCCTGAAGTTCTGGAGCTGTCATGCTATAAGGCGTTTTAGAGATCGGTTGGGTACCTGGCTTTAATTCAATAGTGAGATCCAATTCTCTTACCGGGGCTAATCCAGGTAGTTCTTTTGGAAATACATCCGGGAACTCGGCTAACATCGGATATTGTTCTAAGGATGGTCCCTTTTCCTGGCTTACTTCGTGAATTGCATAAGCCTGACAACCCTTTCTTAAACAACGCTTCACCTGCATTGCCGAAATGTAGCGTAAAGAAATTTCTCTCTTGATTCCTTGAATTTGGATTACTTCTCCCTCATCATTTAAGCCCAAAATCCTTTTTCCATAACAATCTACCCAAGCTTGGTGAGCTTCCAGCCAATCCATACCTATGATGAGATCATACGTCCCTAAGGCTGTGACATAGACTCTTAGTTTAGTCGAACAGACCCCCAGGTCAATTTTGCATTGGTCCACACTCAAGCCCACGGTTTGGAGTTCTCCTGAGGCAATTTCCACTTGGTGGAAATCATTTTGTCTACGAGCTGCCAACCCACATTTGTTTAATGCATATGACAAAATGAAACTATCTGTGGCACCAGTATCAAATAAGATTTTGAGTTTTACACCATTGATAATACCTGAAGATTCCACTACAATGGATTGATGGGCTGCTTGGTCGTGGTTGACTACTGCATGAATTCTATGATTACTTCGATTGGCTGATATCGGCTCCTTCCCAGTCCTTTGCAATATATCCGATGACGCTTCTGGGCAGTTACGCTGGAAATGCGGCCCCCCACATCCCCAACAATTGAGCTGCGCTGATCCTCTTGAATCAAGGTGTGAATTTCTAGAGAACGAGCCGCGTCCTCCCATGTTGATTCCTCTCGCACTCCTTCCTCTACCGGTAGTCCCTCGCGATGCCCATGGTCTGGTGTTGAACGATTCCGCAGCTATAGTGTTTACAGCCATGGGAACTCTTGTCCCCATATTTGGGGTAAACCTGTTACTGTAAGGTGGCCTCGAGCTACCTCCTCTGAAGAAGTTCCGGGGAGCCTTCCCTGGAAGTCCTGATTGTAAGGGCCCTGTTGGCCCTATGTCCTTTTTTATTCCAAGGTGCTCTTCTGCATAACGGCCACATTCGACTGCCTCGGCTACAGATGACGGTTTCCACATACTTACCAAGGCTCTGATGTGAGGATTTAACCCAAATATGAAGCATTTAGCTTGACGTTCATCAGAGTCCAAGTAGTGAATGTATTTTACCAGCTCCATAAACCTTATTTCGTACTCTTCCACCGTTTTACTTCCCTGGATTAGTGTATGAAAGGCTCTGGCTTGCTGTTGTTGGAAGTATGGGGGTAAATACTTCGCGCGGAACCTTTCCTCAAACAGATCCCAAGGAACGTTATCTGATGTAAGGTGTAGCTGCTTTTCCAGGTTCCCCCACCAAATCAAGGCACTTTCCTTTAGTTGAAACACGACAATTTTTGTTTTTACTGAAGGCGAATATTCTCTTAACCTAAAGCACTGGATCATCCCTTCCAACCATGCCTCAGCGCGTTCACCAGCTCGACCTCCCGAAAATTCTGGGAGTCTAATTTTCTGAAGCTCTCTAGAGATGTCTTCTCTCGATCCTCTGGGCTCCAAATTATGTGGTTCCGCTGAACTGGTGGCTACATGCTGAAATTCCTCTTTGTTTTTAGCCTTAGCTGACTCCTTTAATGTCTCCAATAAGGCTCCCAAAGAGTTCATTATCACAGTCAACTCTGGCGTTGGAGCGTTTGATGTTGACGGTTGTCTTGGTGGTGACGAAGGTGATGGGGATGGTGATGGCGACGGTGGCGGCATTAATGGTGATGATGTTGCCTGGTCACGTCGTCGTCGCTCATATGTCCTTACCATGGTAATGGTCCCTGAAAAAAATATAAAATTTTATATAAAAAAAATGAGGTGGGTAACCGAATTTTTAACACACAATTTTCTTTGCAACATCACATTTATAAACGGGTATAGTTTTGCTATTTTTACCCGCTAGGCGGATCTTACTGGTACCGAGGTCAAGGAGGATGATCTCGCGACCTCCTTGTCCTAATGCAGGGTATTCTATCCTAATATGAATAATGCAGAAGTGTATGTTTATTTAGCTCCTACGGTAAGACATCTAAAGTTTATTTACCTAATAACATTTACAAAATGAAAATGTTAGATGTCTCGTTTATAACGTACATCGGTAATATATCTGTCATACCTCAATCTGACTATTACTTTTAAGGGGGGTCATATAACTATATCTCGAATATATTACTTGGATATGGCTAACTCCATAAAAGAAGATTATCGCGATATATATTCCCGAGGTTGGTTTCTGTTTGGTGACATTATTGCAATCATTTGAATATATCGGGGATAAGTGCAACACTGATTTTAATAGTTACTTTGGTATGGAGGTGCATTTGTTGCAGAGGTATCTCCAGTTTTTTTGACCATATTAGTTGCTCAATTTCCGGACTTGTCTCGATTTGGTGAAATATATGGCTTTTACTTTACCAGCATAAATCCTA
>APFE030922845.1:1431-41206 GCA_000404065.3 Pinus taeda
TTACATTATTATTAACTACTTTTGGTCCCTTACATGACATGGGTTAACCACCTTATTTATTACTATGGCCCATCCCCTTATTACATTATTACCTTGGGTACCTCCCTCGGTACCCCATATTACCCCCCTAGGTAAGGGCCTTCTAATACTTCATGGTAAAGGTATGACTAATAGCTCTCTCGATTTTGATTTCTGTGAAAACTGTGTATATGGGAAGCAAAATCGGGTGAGTTTTCCTTTTGGTGGTAAGAGGGCGAAACAGAGATTAGAGCTTGTGCACAGTGATGTGTTTGAACCTGTGAAGGTTCCATCACTGGGTAAGTCTGTGTACTGTGTATCATTTATAGATGACTTCTAAAGGAATACATGGATATATTTCCTTAAGAACAAATCTAAAGTCTTTAACAGGTTTAAAGAATTTAAGGTTGTAGTGGAAAACCAAACAGAGAAGAAGATAAAGGTGCTGAGGATAGATAATGGTGGAGAGTTTTGCAAGAAGGAATTTGAAGAATTTTGAAGAAGTGTGGCATAGCACGGCAAAAGACTACTCCATACACACTTGAGAAAAATGGAGTTGCAGAAAGAATGAACAAGACGTTGATGGAAAGGGTAAGAAGCATGCTCAGTGGTGTCGGGTTAGGACAAGAATTCTGGGCAGAGGCAGTGGAGACTGCATGTTACCTGGTCAACAAATCACCTTCATTAGTGTTGGAAGTGTTGTAGCATCCATTGTTATTTAAGTTTTATTTTCAGTTTTATCACAAAATGAAAGAAAAAAAAAAAAAATATGAAAGAAAAACCAAATATTAATGTCTTTTGAAAGTGATAAACACGCAAAAAGATCTAGGTCATCCGATCAACAGGCCACAGATCTGACGGTAATCATGTAGTTAACTAGAATGGGGTTTATTTCAGAGATTGGATGCAATGGTGTATCAAATATAGTTTAATTCGCTGAAGTCCGGGCCAAATATCGGGTCGGAAAGTAATCAGGTTCTATCTTTAAAATCAGACTCGATAAATCATTAAATGGCAATTTTTATTTCCTATTGGGTATGTATGACGCCGGCGGATATTAGGTCAGCAAGTAATCGAGTCTTATCTTTAAAATCGGACCCAGTAAATCATTAGCTGGCAGTTTTTATTTCCTATCAGGTCCGTATGGGAGTCAAAGGGGCATTGAAAAGGCGGACACGACAGGTTTATGAACCAGAGTTTTAATTTTTTGAGTTCTGTAATAACCGATCCATTGTCTAAAGGTCATGCAGGTTCAAGAGGCGCGATCAAGCGATAGCTTGATAACTACGTTAAGGTGTGCTATGGGGAAGCAATGGGCACGAAGGTTAATTAAAGCTCAACCCCCGCAGTTGATCGTGACGTTAGCATGGTTGACTGAAATGTGTGGCTTGAAATTACTGCGGGGGTTTGACCTCGTTGAAGCTCCCGTACATTCTTTACCCCCGCGGTGAGCTCCCAAAACTTTCCACCCCACATCACTCATTCCACATCTTCCACCGCTTTCATCTGTTAATTTCCCACGTCACTCACCATACCCCACCACTTCCTCCACTACTCCATTAATGGATGATAGAGCAACACAAAGATACATCAACAGAACCACAGGCTCAAGCTACAGATTCGAACAACGAACAGCCATCACCTTATAATTTCTGTTACTTCATGTTATTTTATTTTCTTGAGAATGAGGTGTCTTTTACCCTCTATGTAATATTCTGTAATAATTTTTACTTTAGACAATTAGAGGATAGTTAGGTAGTTTGAAAGTTTTGGTGATTACCAACTGTCTCATAATGTATAAAAAGAGGAAAGTTTATAGAGAAGGGGTTTGAATTTGGGGAGAACCTGGAGACTAAGCCACTGTATTCCTGATACAATTATTGATTAATGAAAGAATCAAAAGTTTTCCATACATTGTTGGGTATGATTTTGTGACTTCTTTGTCATGTGTCATCAAATGTTTTCTTCCTTTAAGTATGGTAATGAAGCTGCAAGTCTTTATTTGCTTATGTAAATGAAGTTAAAATCCCTTAAAAGAGTGCTCCTATACTTGAAGTTCCCACCTCTGTAATTCTCCTAAGTTATAGATAGTAATTTCTATGTAAGACAATCTCCCAGACAACATTCCTTCTCTGTTCCGAACTTGGGCCAGCTTATCTCCCTTCTGCCTTAAAAGGAAAAGTCTTCTTAAAACAAGTTGGATGTGGATCCCTAAATTCATCTGCTGGACGCTGTGGTTGGAGAGGAATAATAGAATTTTCAGAGGAGAAAGTTGCACTTCTACAAGAGTTATTTCTAAAATCAAAGCTTTGTTGGGCGAGGCTTTGGAAGCCAACACTACCTCAAGGAATGAAATGAGTCTGGTCAAAGAGGAGGAGCATTGGCTTAAAGAACTGGTTCCGAATATGAAGGAAAGGTCCATTCCTCCTGCATTTGCCCATGCCAATTGGGAGATTACGCTGGAGGAACTGGAGTTTATCAAGTGGAGATCAGCCTTGGATGATCACTGTTTATTCTTCGATGGGGCCTCTAAAGGAAACCCTGGGGTTGCTGGCAGTGGTGGGGTTCTTTTGAGTCCTGGAGGTTCAACGGAAATGCGATTCCACTGGGATCTGGGCATCGAATCCAATAACAGAGCGGAGGCTCTGGTACTGTGGCAGGGGCTGAATCTGGCGATTAATAGAAATATCCTCTCTCTCTCTGTATTTGGAGATTCTCGACTTATCATCCAGGCGTTGACCTCTCATAAGACCCTCCATCAGGTTCATTTAGCCACTATTATAAAAAAAATCCGGCTCTTATTGCCCAAGTTCAGTAAAATCTCCTTCTACCACATATTAAGGAATCTCAACTCTCAAGCTGATATGGAGGCCAATCTTGGTTCCCTCTGTAATCGGAGATCTCTGGTGGTCAATTTGATGGAATCCTCCTGTTCCATTCCTTGATGTTTCTGCTGATCGGACTTTTGTTTCTAATTGATCCTAGGGCTAACACTCCTCTCCTCTTTCCCCTACTCTTCAGGAGCTCTCCTCATTGTATTATCAACCTATTTAAATCTATGGTCTCAGGCCTGATATCATCTTCAGTCAGTCTTCCTTTCAATGGTCTCTGTCTCCTGTCGGTGCCTTTTTTTCAAAGCGCCCACAAAGGACCTTCAAGATGTCATCTCAGCTCCAGTTTTGAATTTTACT
Organism: Pinus taeda; assembly: GCA_000404065.3. Taxonomy (NCBI): domain Eukaryota; kingdom Viridiplantae; phylum Streptophyta; class Pinopsida; order Pinales; family Pinaceae; genus Pinus; species Pinus taeda. Next base: position 4,641 of record APFE030922845.1, read on the forward strand.
CTGTTCTCAAACCTGAAGACCATTTACATCAAAACCAAAGTTTTCATCTCCGAAAGGCTGCAATCTTGACTTGTATTTCTGAGCGATGCAAAATTGGGCGTTGGAGCTTCTCCTCTACAGCAACAGACTCTCCAAAGTATAAGCGGATATTCATTACTCTCCACCAATCAATTGCACCGGTCCTCTTATGTATTGCACGATCATGGAATGGCCAGGGAAGTCTTTTGGCCCTTGGGCGATGCTACGACCATTGCCCTGCAGCAATTCAGCTCTGTGGGACATTCTCCTGTCAAAGTTGGCGAAGCGAACAACCCTCTGATCCCGGTCACTTGTCTTACTGGTATTATCCTTAAAGTGTGGCGATCCTGCTCGGTGTTCTGTCTTCTGATTTCTTTGCCAGCAACTCCAAACAGCTATCCATGAGAATCGTTCTCTGCCATCGCTGTATTGTAAGAGCTTGCGGCAGCTAGTTTTCCGCCCTAAATAAAAATAACCGTTATTGTCAAAAAAAAAATTTCTGTGTAAGACAACATATTATCTTTAACTTCTCCAAGTGTCACAGATAGTAGATTATATGTAAAACTTCATATTGTCTATGACTCCTATACTTGAAGTTCCCACCTCTGAAATTCTTATAAGTTATAGATGATAGTTTCTGTGTAAGAAAACATATTATCTTTAACTTCTCCAAGTGTCACAGATAGTAGATTCTGTGTAAAGCAACATATTTTCTATGACTTCTTCAAGCATTTTTCATTCATCATTTATATTCAGTAATCAAATGGAATTCTGAGATTTTCATGTCACCTAAGTATTGAGGGTTTAAAACCAATTCTTTCACGTCCTTCATTTGAGAATACAACATACAATTAGTGACAAACAAGTGACAATAATTATAAACTTTAATGTCTTAAGCACAATTTCTATACAACCAGGAAATTGGTTTCTTAAGGTACAACAGGAGGATAAGACTCCACAAGAGATATGGACTGGTAAGAAACCCTCTCTTTCACATATGAGGGTATTTGGATGGGATGCCTATGTACATGTTCCAAAGGAGAAAAGAACAAAGTTGGATAGTAAATCTGAAAAGTGCATCTTTATTGGGTATAAGGATGGTTTAAAGGGTTATAAACTTTGGAACCTAGTAACAAGGAAGGTTGTGTACGGTCGAGATGTGGTGTTCAGAGAGGTGAAAGATGTTATTAAACATGAAGTCTTACCAAAGGAACCTGAGAAGATAGAGTTTGAGTTAAAGGAGGAAGAATCAGACTCTACACAGAAGATGAATCAGAAGATGAAGAGCCACAAACTCCGGTTGTGTGAAGATCAATTCGAGAAAGAAGGAAACTTGAAAGGTTTAGTTCATCTGCTTTCTGTTCAAATTTTTCTTTATCTATTTCTGATGATGATCCTAGAACTATGAAGGAAGCAGTAGATTCAGAGGATGGGAAACTCTGGAAAGAAGCCATGGTTGATGAAATGGCATCTTTGCACAAAAATGAGGCATGGGATCTGGTGGAGTTGTCAGATGGATGGAAACCCATTGGCAGCAAATGGGTGTTCAAGAAGAAGACAAATGCAGAAGGAAAGGTGGAGAAATACAAAGCTCGGTTGGTAGCAAAAGGTTATTCCAGGTGCTGGGATGATTTTGGTGATATTTTTTCTCCTGTTGCCAAGGTAGCTTCTATTAGATTACTTTTTATCTGTTGTTGTTGCTTTTGATTTTGAGGTAGAACAGATGGATGTGAAGACATCATTTCTTCACAGGGCTCTGGAAGAGGAGATCTACATGAAGCAACTTGAAGGCTTTGCAGTGAAGGGTAAGAAAGAACTGGTATGCAAGTTAAAAAAGTCTCTATATGGGTTAAAACAGTCACCAAGGATGTGGTATCTGAAATTTGATACATTTATACGGGGACTTGGCTTCACCAGAAGCAAAGAAGATCGTTGTGTGTATTTTAAATTAATTGGTGATCGTGTTATTTATCTGGTCTTGTATGTGGATGATATGTTGCTGGTTGGAACTGACAAAGAAATTATCCAGGATTTGAAGACCCAATTTTCCTCTAAATTCGACATGAAAGATCTTGGTGCTGCAAACTATATTTTGGGCATGGAAATTAAAAGAGATCGAGCAAAGAGGAAGCTCTGGTTAAACCAGAGGAAGTATGTTGAGGCAATACTGCAGAGGTTGAATATGCAAGATAGTAAACCAGTGAAGGTGTCTATTCGTGTAGGTGTAAAGTTATCTGATGAACAGTGTCTCGAGACACAAGAAGATGAAGAGGACATGTCCCATGTTCCATATGCAAGTGCAGTCAATAGCCCGATGTATGCAATGGTCTGTACTAGACCAGACATTGCACATGCAGTGGGAGTATTGAGCGAGTTTATGTCAAAACTAGGGAAGGAGCATTGGACAACAGTGAAGCGGGTCTTCAGGTATTTGCGTGGCACTAGTGATTATGGTTTGTGCTACTAAGGAAGACCAAGATTGGATAGATTTTTGGATATTCGTGGCTTTGTTGATGTAGACTGGGCTGGAGATCTGGATCAGAGAAGATCTACAAGTGGGTATTGTTTAACCTATTTGGAGGTGTAGTCAGTTGGATGAGTAAGAAACAATTTGTAGTGACAATATCAACTACAGAGGCAGAATACATGGAAGCCACTTATGCAATCAAGGAAGCAGTTTGGTTGCATAGATTGTGTTCAAGTATGGGGTTAGTACATGGAGCTATAAGAATAGACTGTGATAGCCAAAGTGCAATTTTCTTGGTAAAGAACCCTGCTTACAATTCAAAGACAATGCACATTGATGTTCAGTATCACTTTGTGAGGAATATGATAGAAGACAAAAAGGTATTGATGGTAAAGGTGGACACTTTAAATAATATTGCAAATGCATTGACAAAATCTATGAGCTTTGAGAAGTTTTCTTGGTGTAGAGAAACAATGGGTGTTGTAGGGCTAGACAAATGACTAAGCTCTCTTGTGGAAAGAAAACAACAGGTGGGAGATTGTTGGGTTGTGTAATATTCTTTCCACAGCGAGGGGGTGACAGGGGGGTGGTTAGCCCCCCTCTACGAGGTCCGGGGCAGCACCTCGAGGAAATTTTTTTTGGACCCTATATTAGGTGGGCGGACCTACCTATGGTTTTGTGCATGGTTTTGGGCGTGATGGTTTTCGGTCCATGGTATTGGATGCTTTGACATGTATATATATTTATTATAACATTGAAAGGAAAATAATGAAAAATCAATCTGGTAGTCCCGTTTTTGGGATCTAGGTGAAAATCTTTGTGTATATTTATTTTATGTGTTATGCTCTCGCTATTGTTTATTTTCTGTGTTTTAGAATTCATATGCCGGTAATTTTTGTATGGGGTTAAAACCTACACCCAAAAGAGCTCGCATCCCTCATAAACTTGAATGTGTCGCGCTTTCTTGCTGCACTTTCTTGTTGCGCTAATGTTGCAAACTTATTTTGACCATATCTCTTAAACCATGTACCCATTTGCCATGAAATGTTTACAGGAGATGTGTGAGCATGAGATGAATGAACTCACTCAATTTCAGGTCAAAACATTTCACGGTTTTCAAGAAATGCGACACTATCACATACATCCTTTTTTGGATTTTTTTGAAATCCGACAGTTGGATTTAGCCCAAATTTTTTGTGGAGAAGGATTGAAAAGTTGCATTTTGATTGCAGGGGGGTTGTTGCGCTTTTGAAAGTTTCTTTTCAAAATCGGATTCTGACCAAATGGAGATCAATTTTTCAAAAATGAAAGTGGTTTCTATCAAACACTAGCTCAGTTACAATAACCTCCTTCAGTTTCTTCATAGGTTCCATATATTCGAATATTTGAGTGAATATTTATAGCCTATTTTTCATATTTTGTAATTTCCTCTTTTAGTCATGATTTTTGGGTGCGTATTCTGAGGAGCTAAAGAAGAATTTTCGAAAAATGAGAGAGGTTTATCTCAAGAACAAGCTCATATACTAAAACATCCTTTGGTTTTATAACATCTGTAATTGTTCGAGAGAGATGATCTAACCTTTTACCCCTATTTTCTAGAAATTCGGTCCCTATTTCCTAGCAGGTAGTTTCTAAATATAATGTAACTTACTTTGTCTTTGGGAAATCGTTGAGTTCGACCCCCTAAGTTTAAGGATGAGATAATTGTATATATTTCATGAGTTTTATTGTGAAAAGGGTTGGTTGGTTGGTTAGGGTTAGGAGAAGAAACAATGTGCATTTATGTCTTCTAATATTTTCTAGTGAATGAAAAAGACTTAGGTGTGACTTAACAGGCATTCATGTGTCAATTTTTATGGTGATGTGCTCTATTATGTTGTAAGTTTTATCTTTTGTCATTTACATGCTTTAATGCATGTCTTCATGTTTGGTTAAACAAGTATTTATCTTAGAATTCACTGTCAAAGTGCTCTGATATATTTTGCTAAATAGTTAATGTTTTCTTCTTGAATGGAATGTAGAATTCATGCTTTATTTAGATGCTCTATATGTCATTTCCACCATTCCTCTGCTCATCCTTCTATAGTGAATTAAATTGAAACCACCATCAGGACTACCTACCTTACCCCTGTCAAAGATCTCTCATCCCTTCATCTTTCTCACTAGAAAAATAATCAACTTTATATGATCATATGCCCAATGGATTTTCCCTCTACCCTACCAGAAAAATGTTAAAATATAGTCCCCTCTAAGTATCATACCTAGCCTAAGATGTAAGTGATTGAAAATTCATACAAAGAGAGCCCTCTTTGAAGCTGGAAGGGTTAGATTCCAGTTTCAAAGTGGTTTGTGGTTACCTTTGGGTTCCTCTCTTCAACCTGGAGAAATTACATAGTGCTAATAGTTGGTGCAAATAATCTCGAGCCCTTGGTGGGTTGAGATACTAGTATATGGAGTCGAGTTGGACAAGCGCTCTGGAGCCCTAGAATTTTTTGGGTTGAGTTACTAGTTCCTGCAATCTTGGACAACTTGGGTAGACTGATTTGGTTGGTGTTAGTGATGTCCGACTGGAGAGGTGGAATCACCGATTGAGGGTTGAGGTGTTTGGCCTCTAGAATCCCTGGTTTGGTTTTGTCTTGGTTTAATCCATTAGATCCCACATTCATGCTTAGAATATGGATGGGGGGTGATTGGATGAAAGAGAGACTTGGTTCATCCCAATCTATGGTCGGGTGGTACGTGGAAGTACCTGACTTGGTTGGCATTTTCATATGTTAATAAGAGTTATTATTCTACTATGATTCATGTATATTTTTAGTGATCATATTGGTGATGTTATGGTTGAGCTACCATGGTTCTTATGTTGTTTATTTTATGTTTATATGATGTATGTTATCTATGGCTTATGTCATGAATTGTTTAGTGATTGATTGGTTGATGAATGTATGGACTAAAAAGTGTTGTGTAGTTATGTGGAGAGACATAGAGCCTTCTTGGTGATTCTCAGATGAATCTCAAACTCTTATGATCATATATGCATTCATAACTTGTATCTTACATGTTTGCCATGTGTTTGACAGAATGCTTGTTATGGATTAGGAAGTCTAGGTCAAGTTTTTTATTTGAGATTGAAATTTAGCCTTTTCATCATGTCAATAGTGATTTTGGAATGTCTCAAACAATTTTGGGCAATGGTCTGTGTTTTCGTTCTGTATTTTTGAGGTTGAGGGAGTAAACACATAGGAAAACATCAAAACCACTTTGGAAGCTGGGATCTAGCCATGCCAGCTTCAGAGAGGGATCTCTTTGTTTAATTTAGCTGTGTTTTTATGTGAATTTTAGGATAGTTATGTTTGTACTTTTTTGTTTTGTTTGAAAGGTTTGGTTGATTTGAGCGTTATAGTTCCATTGGGCCATGGAGTCTATAAATTAAACTGGATTCTGCATGAAATTTTAGAGGAGTTATCACAGGGCAAGCTAGGTTGCAATAACTAGATCTTTTCATAAAATAAATGAATGGTGGAATAGCGGAAATGTAAGGTCCAGTATCAAGGAGAAATTAAGAATTCCTTGATCTGACTTTAGTGGAAAACATTAAAATTAACAACAGCCAAAATAGGGCACTCTAAATAAAAAATCCTATTTATCACAGTTTCTGTTGATTAATTCAGATATTTGGAATAAAAAAGAAAGGAAAAACAATGTTTAAACAAATAGACAGAAGAGACACGTCACCATTTATTACACCACATGAATCTTGTGAAAGGTCCTTGTATTATTGATGCTCCAACACTTTGAAAATTACAATATGTAGAAGGAAATTACATTCAGAAATCAACCCTTGATACTTCAAATAGTGAAGTATTTATAATGAAAAATTTAGAAAAAATCTTTACAAAATCGATGTCAACCGACAGTGTATTATTAGCCTAATTGCAAATTATATCATCTAATCCTCAGAAAAAAATAGGCTATCTAGGTTGTTGAAGAGAAACATGATCTTGTTTTGATGTTTTTCGGTTGTTGAATCATCCCGTATCAGTGTTGCGATACTGAATTGACCCTCGTGCTGGCTGCTGCGCTAAAAGATTGTTTTACTGCTCATGAGCTATCCTTCAATCCAGTAAATCAACCAATTCTTCCCATCTCTTTTGATCTGGCTCTGTCAACTTGGTTACCCTGCGGTAAATTTCATATACCTCTGTGTATTTCGCAAAAGTTGGCTTTACGATAAAAATACGTTCTACCTCATTCTGCACATGGAAATCATTTGACATGGTCTCTAGGAATGCCTTTGTTGTCATACTTCCTTTAATTCCACTGAACTTAATGCTTCTTTTAGCTACTTCTTTCAACTTCAGGATATAATCTTCCTGAGTGATCAACTTGTCATTTATCACATAGATACTGGGTAGTCCCTTTTTCATTAAGGCTTCAATCCTATTTGTAAACATGTTTACCTATAAATCTAAGGTTTCACATCTTTCCTCCAACTGGTCAATGAGGATCCTCTTTGTCAAGACTCTCTTGACTTCCGGAATGGTGGTCGTTCTATCACTGACTCCTACTTCCTCCAACTCATATCTAGACTTTAAGTTTAAGAATTTGATTATAGTAGCAGCATATGTTGGCATCTCTCCCAACTTTTCTCTCCCTTGCACAATAGTTTTTGTGGCCTTCTCTATTAGCTATTTCTGCTCAAATATGATTTGGATAGAAGGCCAAATCTCATTCATGGAGTCTAATATGTTCATCCAAATAGTTTCCTTGGCTTGGGACAAGGTTTGGCCAATTGAAGTGTCTCTCTCTACCTGGCGCAACTTTTCCAATAGTCTCTGGGATTTCTCCAATTCAACAATCCAAGCAGCCTCAGCTTTGGTCTTTTGCACTTCCAAATATTTGAGTTGGCCCTGCAAAGTCTCAATTTCCTTTAATTGCAATGACATGTTTTGAAGTGTCTGTGTTACCTGTTCAACACTAGGATTATGAGTTGAAGAAGTTGCTGCAGTGGTTGCTTCTATTGATGGAAATTGAGAAATAGGAATGGCATCCATGGGGACAATGACCATCTTCAGATTGTCTTCCTTCTCTTTTATCAGTTTCTCCAACTCTGCCTCCATATTCCTAATCTATATATTTTGGTCTATAATCAATTTCATCATATCTGCTTTTTGTGCTTCACCCTCTTCAATATCCTTGGTTATTGGGTCTTCTATGGCTGGCAGCTTGAGCTGCTTCCTCAATGTTGCAATGTCCAAGTTCTTCTTTCTAACAATCTCCTTAGCAGCATTGACATCTTTAGGGTCATACCCTATCTTAATCACCAAGTCTTCCAAAGACTTAATCTTGTTATCTTTGGCCAAGGAAGACACTTTCTCCATCTTCAACTGTGATTGTACATTTGCAAAAGAAACCTGCAATTTGGATAAGGACATGGTAGTGTCAGTTAGAGTGGAGGATATCATCTCACAAGTTTTCTTGTGCATCTCCATTTGATCAATGGGATGTGTGCCCTTTGTGTTTAATTCAAAGGTGGTACTCTTGTAGTCTGCTACTAACTTTCGTTGTGGAATCTGGCCTCAAGAAAGGCCATCTGCATTTTGCCATGTTTTGTATCAAAGACTGACAACAACCTACTCTGTGAGCTGGAGGTCTGCTTCCATAATTGGTTATAAGTGTTGTTCTTCAAAATTTCATTTATGAGGTTTATCTCCATGTACCTATCAAAAACTATCTTTTCTTTTTCGGTTTGGACAGTTTGTGATGCCAACTCAATCTCCTTATGACCTTGTGAAGATGAAGGTTCAGAACCAGATGTAGTGAACTTGGTAGTTGTAGGTGGTGAATTGGTGATGATGATGGTTGCTTGCTCTTCAGTGTCTTTGTTTACTTCTGGTCTGGGAGTTACCTTTGGTCTCTTTCTATAACTGATTCTGAATTATCTAGCTTCACTTCCAGTGGTAGATGATGATCCTTCCTCCCTCTGCCTTTTTCTTGATTTTTCCTGAGGAACACAAGTTTGCAAAATGGAAATAGAAATAAGTTTCTCTTCAGCTTCCCGCAAGGTATTTTCTGACCACTCCAGATAATTGCCACACTGCTCTATGTCTGGCCTTGAAGTATGAATGTAAGGAGTGTTCTTATTTTCTACTCTGAGCTTTGGGATGATGCCACAGGGGTCATAAGACCATGTAAAGCTCAAACTGAACTTCATTTCCTTTAGTATTTTATTTTCCTCCTCACCTGTTGTCCTTGTTTTGCACACAAATGGGCCCACCTATGTTTTTATTTTGAATTGTGCCTTCTTCTTGGCCACTACAAAGTGGATGTCATCTGAGTTCAACATCTGCCTGATATACTCCAGTGCAAAGATCCTCATTGGGAGGTATTTGGGAAGTTTATAGGGGGCCAATTCATAGCCATACACTCTAATATCTATGCGGTTTTGATATAGATACCAATCACCGGTCTTTGCTTGGTCTGATAAATGTAGAATTCTCTTGATTTCCTCACTAATTATGGGTTGTACTACAACATTGAGAATGTTCATGGTTGGATGAACGAAGTCTTCAATAAATTGCTTGTAGGTGAATTCCTATTGTTCGTTCATGGCCATTGAGGTCCAAAATATCACTGGTTGTTGGTTCCCTGCTTCATCCAACTTCTGCAATGTAAAACTTAACTTGTCTGCTTGATAATAGATGAACATGTAAATCAAAACAAAGGTGTAACTGGACACATGCTCTGTAGGAAACTTAATCAGTTGCTCATGAATATTATCAGCCAAGAACTGATTGAAGTTGAACATCAAGGAGGGCTTACTGTCTGTGGAAAATATGGAGAGGAATCCTAAAATTGGCTCATCTACCCACTGATCAGAATGATAGCCTAAAATGTAACAAAATCATAGAAATAATCTGCTTGGCCTGATCAGGGAAAATGGAAGAAGGATATGGAGGATTCTTCTTGGGTAATTGGGCATTCTCTGGTAGGAAAATCTCAAAAATTCTAGCTCTGATGGCAAAGTCGAGCTTTTGATAAATATGGGTGAGGGCTTCTAGGGAGAAAGGGGCAACATTTTCCACAGTGGGGGCCAACATCATTTGGCCAATGGATTTGGCTGTAATGGTGAAAAGAATGTCACCTGTAGGGGAAATTATGGCTCTCTGGGTAGGGACATAACAAGATTGACACCTTTTAGTAAATTATGGGGCTTGGAATGTCAAGGGGATGATATAATGGGGGAGGTTGGACTCCCAGAGCCCAATTTCATTTGTCTTGTCTTTGTGCTTATCCTCTAACTAGCAATACATTTCTAGATAATCACAATCACATTGAGTATCATTTATCCTATAATCTCTATCTGCTAATGGAATATGATCTAAATCTACAGAAGGGGTAATTAAAGGATTAATGGTCTTATCTTGGGTCTTAGTTTTAGGAGGCATGAATGTAAATAATCTATGAACCGATGAATTTACAAAGGAGGTTTACCGAGGTCAGCAAAATAACGGACTGTCAGGTGACAATGGAAAGAAAAGTCAGTTTCTATCGCAATCTGGTCACGAGAATGTTCTGATGGTGATCTTTGTGGGAAACTGTGAATAGCAGGAACAATTAGGAGTGGAAAGGGGGAGAATGACATGCTCAGAGGTATTTTTAAACACAGTGACAAAATTCCCATTAGAAATGGCGCAGGACCGTTAGGCTGAACGGTTACCCGAGAAAAACGAAATAAATGAAGAACGATTATTTGGTTGAGAATGCATTCAATTGGTCTAATGGTCATGCCATGTGGCAGGCGGAGAGTGGTGGAGGAAGAGTGGTGGGGCGCGACAGGATGAATAAGGGAAAGGCGGTTTCCGAAGGGGGTAGCGGGCGGTTAATCGTATCGGATGGAGGGAGTGCAAAATCACTAGAACACACCACGTAAGGGATGGGGCCCGATGGAAGAAACCACTTTCCAAACCCCCCCGGGTAAAGGGAGAATGCGAAGGGGGGCCCGAAAACTGATGAAGGACGTCGATCAACTGCAGGATCAAATCCCGATGCCTTCAAACAGTTGCACTTTATCCATAAACAACGAACAAAATTTGTCCACTTGCACTTTGATATTTCTTTTCAAACTTAGGATAAGGGAAAATGTAATATATAAAGCACCTTATTCCCAACGCACATTTTTCTCCTTTGAACTTAGGATAAGGGATGAATAATGAAAGATTTTGAAATACTTTATCCCATCATGCATATATGACCTTTTATGATATCCTCAAGCTTAGGACAAATTTTACATAGGCAAATATTTCCCAAAACACCTAATCTACCTACCCTTAGCTAGACTAGCATTTTATTTATGTCTCTAGGGCGCACTTAGACTAGCAAACCCATTTTATTTTCTTTTATGCATAATGAAAAAGCTGTCTAACCTATGCCTTATTTCTCCAGTTGATCCAGATTAAGCAGTTGGATCAATATCATTTTCTACCTAACTACTGATTTACCCAGATTAAACTATTGGATAAACCTTTATTCTCTGTCTAATTTACAGAAATTAAAGGAGTTTAATCATGATTAAACTATGACTAGTGATTGTGGCATTTTGAACAAGTTGCACACAACTTTTATTTTACATAAATGAAAAAAAACTATCTATGAGTAGTGGCATTTAGACTTGCAACACTTTCAGTACTATTCCTTTTTTTATTTTCTTTCTTTTGGGTGGGGTTCAATCTTTTCTTCTTTTTCAATATTCTTGTTTTTCTCTTTATTTTTCTTCTTTATACCCTCTTTTCATTTTTTATTTTTATTTGGAAATCATTGGCAAATGGACAAGTATTTACAAAATAGGATTCCTGAGATACAACACTCAATTACCTTGAGATCCTATAAATTATAGGACCCTAACAATCTGGAGGCTTCACTGAAAAGGTGGCTCAAATCCTCAGACCATGCCCTCTGAATTGGCAAGTTGGGTCATAGCCGCATGGAGGTAGTGTTGTGCATGAGGTTGGAGGCTTATAACCGCACCCAGGCCTTGTCATGCATGCGACTGGGGGTTAACCTTGTGTAGAAGTAGTGTTATCTTAGGGAATGGTCACCTAGGGTGGTCCTTTGGCCCCTGAGTGTCCTGTAGCCCTAAGGGATGTTATGAGTTGTAATTTTGTCGGGCTCAATTCCTTAACTGGAGCTTGGAGATCGAGTCATGTCATAGTAACTCTTTGTCTCACGTTTACCTTGGCAGGCCGGTGAAAATGGGTAAATGTGGGAGGAGGCAATTACACCAACATCCAAGTTCCAGTTATGGAAGTGGGTCTTAAGTGGAAAACTTACTGAAACCTCCCAGGGACATTATATCACCTAGATGTTAGAACAAATCTCATGATGATCTTACTCTGAGCTAGAAATATCTTTTCACCTGACATAACATCCTAGACACATGCATACAAAGTTTTGCATGTGGTCAAAAGGCTCCAGTTGCACATGCATGCCCTCCTCCATTTGGCTACAACTGAAATGCCTCAGTTTTGTGCCTGCGGTCATAGAATTTGTGCCACATTTTTAGGGCTAGCCTTCAAGCCACTACCTAGAACTTTCCAGAATCAATTCTAAAATAATTACAAACATGCATAACCTATACTTAGGCTCAAATCTTGCCCAGCCATGCCAAACACATGATAAACATGTCGACAAACATATAGTAAATATAGTAGCTACAGGTCATGAATTCATATTTGATCATAGTCTCATTCATTTCACTAGAGAATCATCAAGAAGGCTCATTTCCCTCTCAATCTAGTTGTGACAACACATGTTAGCATATACATTCATATAGTGAATCAATGACTTATCGAATCATGAATAAGATCCATAACAAGAACAAATCAATTAACCATGCTTATGACCATCATTTAACTAGAGCGAAGCCATGACAAACCACTCATAAAATCAACATAATAACCAATACATGTTATCATTAATCTCAATAAGAAATAACACTTAATAACATATACATAAAGCCAACCAAATCAGGGACTTCCATGTACCACCCAACCATAGATTGGGATAAACCATATCTTTCTTTCAACCAATCACCCTTGTGCCATATTCCAAACATGAATGTGGGATCACATGGGATAAATAAAAACAAAACCAACTAGGGCATCTAGAGGATAAACCACCTCAACCCTCAACCATAGTGACTTCACCTAAACCAATCTAGAAATCACCAAACCAACACAAGCTTGGATGCCTCGAAATTTCTTCACCCTACCCAGAGGAGTTTTCCTATCTCCACCCAACTATCAAGGGCTTCCTATAGAAAACCGTCTCCACCTCCAACCTTTGGGTTTTTCCTGAGACCACCTCACCCTAATCCAAAATATTTCAGCAATCTAAAGCTCAACCAAGGATGAATCCCAACACACCATGGCTATCCAGGAAATGGAAAGGCAAGGTTGAAAGTATTGTCAATCCAGGCAAGTCCCATGCCAATGACAACAAAGCAGTCATGTAAACCAATGCATGCACCATGCATTCAAATCCTAGCAAGGAAATCACACATGCAACATGTTACCTAAAAGATCTTCCTGATGTAGTTTCTCTTTCAACCTTCTTCTTATGCTCCCTTTCTTTCCTTTTCTTATCCTTAGCTTGCTTGCTTGCTTGTTCTTTCTCCTCTTGGAGTTCGATTTCAGAAACTGATCAAAATCTAATCAAAATTTGTCCAAATCTGAAACTGATCAAAAGTTGATCAATTGTTTCTCAGATGCCTTTTTATCATTGAAGTATGGTGTCCCTTCCTTTAATTTTCCTTTTTTTCTTTCATTTTCAGTTATTTTCTCTCTAATTTCCCTTGCATGCATATTCTTGTCTCTTTGTCTTCCTTTTCTCTTATTTTCCTCTATTTCTTATTTTAAATTGCCATTTATTTCCTTTTTCCTTTGCCAATGCCAATTCCAATTTCCATAGCCATTAATTAACCACAAGTGATACCCACTTTAATGTTTTTCGCTCCATTCAGCTTGGTATATGTGTCCCATGACCTTGGTCTTATTTTTTCCTTTGTATTGTCTTTCCATTTACATGGTAAATCAACCCGAAGTTGTTACATTTCTAGCAATGGACTAGAAATGGACACCTTCCGACCCCCTGTCTAGTCACCTTTATCACAGGAAACTGTAGCAAGAGAATTACGTCGCCCATTTATATCAAATTTGCCATCTTGTCATAAATCTCATCTACCAATAAATTTCAATTCTAAACCTCCAATGTTGTCCCAAGATGTTATGGATTATTTGTTGATAATTGGAGATTGGTTCATAGAGGAGCTATTTACTTATGTCAGATTTGGGGGAAGTTATGGTGCTCCACACATCTTACCACTATGTATACTTGAAAAACTCCTAAGTAAAGAGGAATCCTATCAAAAAATGGGAACATGGGTAGCTCTCGACCTTAAAAGAGCTTTGAAGAAAATTTGGATTGAGTTTCTTATGAATATTGGAATTTACACTCTTAAAAAATTCTGGTCATGCCCAAAAAGAATTTAAAACCTAGAATGCCTTAAAATTGGCTACAATTCCTATGAAATTGCATGATCCTTCTAAAGTTATTAAGAGTATATCCATTAAACTTTCCCTTTTGATGAAATGTTTTGTGAAGCTAATTCCTATCAAGTTGTCTATATAAAATACCAACAATTACCCCCAAACATCTATCAATAGTTTCTAGTTTACATAGACAACTGAAGGGCGACTCTGCCAATAAGTTTATTGCATATTCCAGTAGAGGAAATGACAGTCGAAGATACAAAGTTTTCAACAAAAAGAGTCACTTCACAAGCCATTATACCTGTACAAGTACCTCATGTTCTGTCTCATGAACCTTCAACTTCACAAGACACAAGCAACATCAACATTTTACATGACTAGAGGGTGTTTGAGAAGGTTACTTTAGAACTTGTTAACAAGACAACATAACCAACTATGCCTGAAGTACATACAAAAGATACAGTTAGGAAATAGTCATATTCTCCTCTTCCCGATATCCCTGGGACTTCTCTTATGGAACCCAATGTTTCTGTTAAAACACCTATCAACCTTTTATTAGGCTCTAAAAAAAATTCAGTATCTCCTAGTCTTATATTCCAACTTGTAATAGAGGAAATACCACCAATTGAGATCTTTTATAACCCATAGCACAAAGACATTCTCAAGAAAGACAGGAAAAAGAGGAAGACCACAAAAATCGAGGCTCTTCCAACAGTTCCTTTAGAGGTGATTTGGGATGGATCTTCTATCAAGAGCTAGATCATTACAAAGGAGCCTATGCAAATGCCAACAATGAGGTGATAGCTAAAGTGAAGGAATTAATTAATCAGAAAATTGAGAGAATCAACAAGCTGGAGAAAGAGTCCTCCCAAATCAGAGAACAAATGTAAGCTGAGATTGCTAAGTATAGAGCAAGTTAGAGGCTGAGAGCCAATAGAAGGATGCATATATCAAAGATTTGAAAACTAAGGTGCAAGAAGTTGAGACAAATATCATTGATCTCGCTCAATTCAAGCATGAAGTTGTCAACATTAATTAATAGCTACAACATGAGCAAGAATTGTTTTGTCATATTTTGTATATTGTGTGGGTTTAAGAAAAACCTATTCATTCAATTCTTAATGAAATTGTTGAAATGGAGACAAAATATTATGGAGCAAAATAGAAATTTATTGAGCTCCCATCATGGCATTATGATAAAAAAATACTCCTTCCCAAGTTGCCCAGAATTACTGAAATGCAAAAGGATACATTTTCTATGCCTAGAGGGCACACATATACCTAGCCAAGGAAACAATCAACATGGCTGAGAGGCTCTGTGGTCCTTTACTGGAATATATTTCTCAGTCTCTTAAGAAGACTAAAGAATTACCTACAAGCTCAGTGATAGTTCTTGCATAGGTAGAAGCATTAAAGAATCAAGCATAGGAAGACAAAGCTAACACTTCTAACAAAATTGAGCAACTGCATATGGTAAATCTTGAGGCAAATTGGGAATTCCTGATTAAAGGCCATGTTATTTTCAAGTAACTAAAGCAGTGAACAATTAGATCAATCAAATGTTGCCATCACTAGAAGCTAAAGTGTACAAGTGTCGAGTTAATATTAGACCTAATGCATCTCTAGAATTGGAAGAGCTTCTAGACTCGTTCATAAAAGATGGCAATCAACCAATATTTCGCTCACATTTGATGTTTCCAAAATCTAAAGTCCTCATCAATTCAAATGTTGTACAACAATTTTCTATTCTTATATTTTTGTTACTGTTTTGTTTAGAATTCAGGGGAATGAACTACCTCCTTTGAAGTTGTAAAAACTATTTAAGTAGATCTTGGGCACAGAGCTACAAGTTCTAATTTTTGAAGAAAAGACCCAATTTCACTTTTGTACTAGTTTCTTTTGGCATACAAGTTGGACCACTTTTGATTCCATGTCTTAAAGAAGCATAGTAGAATTGGTACTATTATTGCTTTTGTCTTGCTTAAATTTTTTATTGCAATCATTTAAGTTTGTTTATAACTGAAAGATTTAATAATTCACTATTGTCTTATTGTATCTCTCATTTGTAAGCATAATAATTCAAGATTATATGTGAATGTTGTTCGTTTTAGAAATCAATTAACTATTTAATTGAATTGGTTATCATTTACAAAAAACTTGTATTAAATGATGTAATGAAGAGATCAATATCTCTAATTATTGAGTTATCTTTTGATTTCACATATACAAAATTTACGTGGGTTATGTATTAGACTAAATAGTTTAGTTATAATTTATCCATTTTACTTTATTGTGTTTACTTAGAATCATTGTCTCGCTTGCTATATTAGCATTGTTTTCCACTCAACCCATGATCAATTCTAGTGAGTGACAAGTTAGGCTCTTAAATGAATATATATTGTTATATTGGTCATAAGTTAACTATTTTTTGCAATCTTAAACTCTTATTTTTATTTTAGCCCGCAATATTTGCAACCTCACGGACATTTGTTGCATGTAGATCTTGTTATATTTTTTAAAATTTTAGAATTTAATTTAAATATAATAAATATTATTTTATTTTAATTTTTTAATAATTAATTTTTTATTTTAAATATATTATCTAAATAAATTTTATGTCCTATTAAATCTATTAAAAAATATTACACATGCTTTCTATATTGAGCATTGTTTTCCACTCAATCTTAAACTCTTATTTTATTTAGCCTGCAATATTTGCAACCTCAATGACCATTTGTTGCATGTAGATCTTGTTATTTTTTAAAATTTAGATATTAATTTAAATAATAATAACTATTTTTTTTTTTTTTTTATAATTTATTTTTTATAATTAGATTTTAATTTTAAATATATTTATCTAAATAAAATTTATGTGGTTATAAATCTATTAAAAATATTATACATGATAAATATTAATTAATGTGTTTTTTTTTTCATAATTAATAGTAAAAGACATATTGAACTAAAGGTATATTTTCATCTTTAAAACTATACAGGAAAAAATAGTCATATTGATAACATTTAATGACGTCAATTAATTGTATTAACGACTTCAATTTTAATGTCCAACTACCTATACTAATATGATATAAGGTTTGGATTCTCATTCAATGACAACCCTAATTTTAATTTGACTCTTTGTTTACAAAGTGAATTACAAGAGAGGTGGACTATAAGTTTGTTATTGTGTTGTAATTTATTATAAATTAAGTTAAATATATTAGTATAACATGACCTAAATTAATTTTTCAAAAGGCAATAGCTCAACTAGTAGAGAGTTTAATTCTCCCTCAACTTGGGTTCAATTCTCAGAACGCATGCTAGCCTGTGTGGAAAAAATTTGAGCATGTGGAAAATCAAGTAATTCCTATAAAAAATTGAATATCTTGATATTGAAGTGAATAGTGGCAATCCTTGTGATTTGATCCTAAGGTCTTGTCCATAATAGTCCTAAATTAATTTAGTAAAAAATTATTCTTCAATGAATTCAATACATGTAGTCTCATTGAAATGTTATGATTTTCAAGTATCAAGTTAGGTTTTCAAACAACAATTTGTGGAAGAAGGCTTTAATATCTAAATTTGGTTACTAGTAAGCTTTCTTTCACAAGATTTATTGGCCATCATTATGAAAGAGAACTAACTTTTATAATATCTTGTGATTTCCTGTTTCACACGCATAGAACCAAGGAAGCAATGATATAAAAGAAATATTCATGAACCCAAATTGGCTCCATCAAAGAGCTCTTTAAGTGTGCCTTTTAGCAATCATGACAATTCTAACATATGAACCCCCTTACTAGTCTCTCCTATGCCTCTTGAAATGAAAACAATTATATTCTACAGAGGGAAAAATATCATGGGTGAGTACCTTCTGTTGAATTGGATTCATGTATAGTAAAAAGACCAACCCCCCAACATCCTCAAACATTATTGAAAATAATTTTACACAATTATATTTGGATGGAATCCATGTTAGCTAAAGGTTTATCTTAGCATTGAATGAATTATTAAGGCATCTATAATCATAAGCAATAAAATAATTCATGTTATAGATAATACCAACTTCACATACTAGGTTTTGACTCTCCTCAATTTTGTGTTTAGTATAATTAGGAGTTTTTGAAACTATGGTGGTTCTTCCACTAAATAAAGCATTCAAAATTACAAAAGAAAAATCAGAAATACTTTAAAGTTCCACTGAGAAGAAAGAATTTGAAATGAAGCATTAATACATGAACGTTGTTATTAATAGATTGAAAAACAAAGTATGAGTATAAAATAATCTTGGTGAAGAATTATTTGCTTTTATATTGTGTTTATTGTTAATTCCTAACTTTATAACTATGTTTATAGGAAACCTATTTTAGTGTAGAGTCATAAGAATTATTTTATAGTAGTAGAAAGCATCCCAATTATTGCATTTGTCAACTTAAACAATAGAAAATCTTTGTGTTACAAGAATTTATATTCCAAATTATGAAGTTGTTAGTCATGAATACTATTATGCTCTTTATGTTTTTTTAGCCTTTTATACATTTGTTTGTGATTTCTTTTATTAGTGCTTTCATTATGATACGTACACTCCTTCTAAGTCTCTCTTGTGACTATCAAGATGTAAATAAATGGATTCTATGTAGCAAAAAATACAACTAGCATTGGGTATTGACTCGTCTATGTATTGGAGAATTATGATAGACTCATAGGTATTTTTGAGTGGAGTCCAAATTTTCTAATAATTTGTCTTATTATTTAATGAAGTATTGAGTTATATACAATACAACAATAAAGTGAAGATAATTCAATGGTACACTTAATGCCAATTTAGGCTGCTAGATTTTGATTCTCCTTAGTTTTATGTTTAGGATATTTATCTTTAGTTTGTGAAGTTATGGTGCTTCTTGTACGAAAAGAAGGTTTTAAAAAAATTATAAAGCAATAAGAAAAATACATGTAAGAAGTCTTTAATGGAGTGAAAGAGAAAGTGTGATGCAAAATGGATTGATGCATTGTTCACATAAATGCATACCTACTACTTGTAGCAAATCATATCCTAACATTCGGATCATTGTGATCCGTGATGGACATATTTATAATCAAATTCATAAAGAAACTAATGGACATTGATTCTCCAAACATAATAATATGGAAGCTACGAACTAAACCGAGTATATATTTTGTGTGGCTTGCACATAAAGAAAACAATTAAAAAAAAAAAGTTGTAGCTTGAACCCCTCCCTCCAATTATTATTTTATGTTATCATAGGGAGGGACCAACAATATCTCTTCTTCTATGTTTTAAACATTATTCTATACTAGAAGGCACCATCAATAACATCTTAAAAAATAGTATGTAAATTCATAATAAATAGTTTTGTTGCAAAGTTGTAAGTTGCACATGCATAAGGTTGCTTATAACAAATGGTTCTCTTGTAGTGGACTCTCTTCTCTTAACATACAAAATAATTAAAGGAAAAAAGGAACAAAAAAGTGAAAAAACTCATTAAAATAAATTGAAAAAACATAAATAGAATTTTCATTAAAATAAATTAGAAAACCATAAATAAAAGGTATATACGTAAAACACTTAAACTTTAAATGTTTAATACTAACAATTGCACCAGATGTTTCAAAGGAAATGCTGTAAGGCGGTAGCATAGAAAAAAGTAGCAAAGAAGAAAGAAGATGTACACAACTTTACACAGGTAGCATAGGAAAGAGTGGCAGAGAACAAAGAAGATGTACACAACTTTACAGGGACTAAATTGTACACAACTTTGGTTTAGAAATATTTTTCTAACAATGTTCTTAGAATTCAAAGTGTTTGCATGGAAAGCAAAAATAGGGAAAACCATGGATTATGGCAAGGATAAAGATTGAGTTTCTTGAGCTAGATATTGCCAGATTTAGGGAAACAAAGAATAGTGACATTAATCATTCTTCATCTTCATATTCATCAAAATTTATTTTAGCCTCTCAGTCCCCATTTTATTCTCCAAAATATCCTCCTATTCCTTCAAACAATGATGAGTCTCAGTCTAATTTGTTAATTGAGTACAACAAATCTGATATACAGAGTTCCTCCAACATTGACTCCCATCACTTGAATACCGTAAGGAACATATTTTCACAAAAATCCATTTCATCTCTGCCTCAAAACTCATTATTAAACAACACTAATGACATTCCAAGTTTGTTCTATGGACCTTCATTCATCAGAGTAAGTTGGATGATAATAAAAAATCCAGGTCATTATATAAGGAGTCTTCATCGAACAATGCATAAATAAATTCAATATCACATAATGACATGTGCCCAATTGACCTAAACAATGTTGCAAGTACTAAAAATATATTGCAAGCAAGCAATATCAAATAATATTTTATTTACAAGGAGCTCAGCCTCTTTGTCATCCTCTGCAAGGCTCAAGAGTTTTGATGTATACAATGGAACACATTGACAAAAGACATCTCTTCTTCTCTTCACCAAATGGCTTCGTGCATAGCTAGAGATACAAGGGGATTGGTTGCTTTGTTATTGATGGGGCTCGTTACATAGACTCCAGAAGCCATGGCAACATTGATAGGGTTTTAAGATTTGCAACATTTGGTGTTGTTAATGTTAGTAGAAATTCTTTTGCAAGTACATATAATATAGAGGAGTTCAAAAAAAAATTGGATAGGAAGAATTTGGTTTCTTTGTTCTTCGATTTGGGTCTCGAAGATTGTGTAGGCAGAGATATAATTGAGAAGAGAGGGGAGTTGTGGGAGAATCAAGGGGATGATTTATGGATGTTGTATGGAAGAGATAAGAAGGAATGGAAGGAGGTTGTGGAGGGGATAATCAGGTTCGTTGATGAGTGGAAATTCGAGGCACATACTGGGAATTGGAGGCAATGTGTTATGAGGGCAATTAACATTTTGGGCAGTAGGCTAAGGACGAGGTTTTTCGTAGAGAGAGAGAAAGGTAAGGAAGGTATGTTCTCTATTGAGGCTAGCAAAGTGGCTGAAGAGGTATTTTCTCATTTATCTTATATTCTTATTAATGTTATGGTATCATCTCCTTTATATTGTATTTTTATTAATGTTATCCTGTTATGTCTTTCTATCCACTTTCATAGACATTTCCACCGTTCAATGCCAATGTGTTTTCACATGGGATTGCCTTGTTCCAGTAATTATTACGGGGAAAAGTGAAAGTGATAGAGAAACAAAGTTTGGGTTTGGCTATAGGTGCAATGCTCACACAACAGTTTAAAAACTTATATACAATTGTGTAGCAAGTTCTTTATGTCCATCTAACAAATTATGGTTATTATAGGCACAAAATTAAAGTTATTTCAAGGGCCCTCTAACTCATAGGTTGAATACACGAAGAAAGGAAGGGGGGATTCAAACTTGCTACACATATTTAAAAAAGAAGAGAAATTTGGATAGCGATTTTCCATGTTCATCTTAATAAGAAGGGTCAAATCCTTTTAACATACAAGCCTTTTTATAAATGAAAAAGCTTGAGGAAATGATTACACTTGATGGATTAGATTCATCATAGGTTGCGATCGATCCATGTTGATGCAAAATGAAACCCTCTAAATGCAATTCCTAGGAAGACGTTTATCCACTTACTTGTGCACATGTCACCAAACCATTAATGATGCAAATAAGCTATACAAAGGAGACAATGTTACAATTAAAAAATTATATGTATATATATTTTTATGGTGGGTAAGAACATTTGTTATCCTTTCCATGCACAAGTTTGAATAAGGAATCACATTTCATACATAAAGATGTCATATAAATTTTAAAAGCAAAAAACAAAAAAACAAGTAACCAACTATAATTGTTTATTAATTTCAAAGAATTTTTCGTTCTCTCTCTAAGCTATTTATAGGGCCCTCCAACTCATAGGTTGAATACATGAACAATGGAGGGGTGGAGTCAAACTTGCTACAAACATTTAAAAAAGAAAGAGCAATTTGGATAGCAATTTTCCAAATTCATTTTAATAAGAGGGATCAGATCCTTTTACTTGCTACAAACATTTAAAAAAGAAAGAGCAATTTGGATAGAAATTTTCCAAATTCATTTTAATAAGAGGGATCAGATCCTTTTAACATGCAAGCCTTTTTATGAAAAAACTTGAGGAAATTCTTACAATTAATCGATTAGATTCATCTTAGATTAAGATCGATCCATGTTGATTTGTGTGTCTGCATGCAAAATATTTAACCACTATCTTAGCATGTCGCAAACCTTTATTTTATTTATCAAAGACAATTGGTAATATTCTTTATTTATATATTTACTTGTAAAATATTTTTTTGATGCAAATAAGCTATACATAGGAGACAATGTTACAATGTCTTTTGTATTTAGCTAGTTTTTTATGCATAAGATTATCTAGGACACATGAAACTCTAAGCTTCAAGTTTTTCACTCAGGGAACATGAAATTCCTAATATAGATCTATATTAAGTATAAATTTATTAAGTACAAAGAGAGATCAAATCTCTTGATGTGTATTATTTTTTATAATTCAAGATAGATTTATGTTGGTTGTAATCTCACTCAATTTTGTGAGAACTCAAAAATCACACTTAATACTAAAATGAAAAAATGTAACTTTCATTATTATTAGATATTTAGATTTAGATTATTATAATATTTACATATAAATATCAAAACTATGATATTTTTTATATATAAATTCCATATTTATTTTTATATTTTTCAATATAGTTATTTTTATTTTTAGAATTCAGATGAATTGATTTGAGTTGAACCATTTTAACTCATGATTTATTAAGCACGAAGATAGATAGAAAATCTTGCCTTTAAATTATAGCTTGAACAACTTTTTATAAGTTAGTATAAGAGAGACGTATAATTTTATTAGGGTTTGAAAGTGGAAACTACAAGTCACACTTAAAACATTTTTTAATAACCAACAATAGTTGTTATTAATTCCAAAGCATTTTTCTTTCTCTCTAGAGTTATTTAGAGGGCCCTTCAACTCATAGGTTGAATACATGAAGAAAGGAGGGGTGGAGTCAAACTTGCTAGACACATTTAAATAAAAAGGAGAAATTTCAATAGCAATTTTCCATATTCATCTTAATAAGAGGGATCAAATCCTTTTAACATGCAAGTATTTTTATAAATGCAAAAACTTGAGGAAATGATTAAACTTAATGGATTAGATTCATCATAGGTTGAGATCGATCCATGTTGATGCAAAATGAAACCCTCTAAATGCAATTCCTAGGAAGACTTTTATCCACTTACGTGTGCGCCAAAAACTTGGAAATGATTAAACTTAATGGATTAGATTCATCATAGGTTGAGATCAATCCATGTTGATGCAATATGAAACCCTCTAAATGCAATTCCTAGGAATACTTTTATCCTAAATGCCATTCCTAGGAAGACTTTTATCCACTTACTTGTGTGCCCTCCAACTCATAGGTTGAATACAAGAAGAAAGGAGGGGTGGAGTCAAACTTGCCACACACATTTAAAAATAAAAAGAGCAAATTGGATAGAAATTTTCCAGATTCATCTTAATAAGAGGGATCACATCCTTTTAACATGCAAACCTTTTTATAAATGCAACAAAAACTTGAGGAAATGATTACACTTAATGGATTAGATTCATCATAGATTAAGATCAATCCATGTTGATGTGTGTGTGCACGTGCAAAATGAACCCCTCTAAATGGAATTTCATTCCTAGTTAGACTTTGATCCACTTATGTATGCAGATGTCACCAAACCATTAATTTCTCCATAGATGTTGCCACATATTCAACCACTATCTTAAGATATGTCAAAACATTATTATATTTATAAAAGACAATTGGTAATGTTCTTACCATTAATCTAATCTCCATAGATGTTGCCACATATTCAACCACTATCTTAAGATTTGTCAAAACATTATTTTATTTATAAAAGACAATTGGTAATGTTATTTATTTATTTATTTATGTACTTGTAAAATATTTTTTATAAGATTATCTGGGACACATGAAACTCTAAGCTCCAAGTTGAGTTCACTTGGGCGACATGAAATTGCTAATATAGATCCATATTAAGTATAAATTTATTAAGTTTGGAGAGAGATCAAATCTCTTAAAGTGTATATTTTTTTATAGTTCAAAATAGATTTATGTTGGTTGTAATCTCACTCAATTTTGTGAGAACTCAAAAATCACACTTATGTAGATACTAGTATGTAGAAATCTAATTTTCATTATTATTAGATATTTATAGTTAGATTATTATATGTGTTTGATACATAGATAGTATAAAAAACAAGTAATCAACAATAGTTGTTTATTAATTCCAAAGCATTTTTCATTCTCTCTAGAGTTATTTAGAGGGCCCTTCAACTCATAGATTGAAGAATACATGAAGAAAGGAGGGGTGGAGTCAAACTTGCTAGACACATTTAAATAAAAAGGAGAAATTTTAATAGCAATTTTCCATATTCATCTTAATAAGAGGGATCAAATCCTTTTAACATGCAAGTATTTTTAGAAATGCAAAAACTAGGAAATGATTAAACTTAATGGATTATATTCTTCATAGGTTGAGATCGGTCCATGTTGATGCAAAATGAAACCCTCTAAATGAAATTCCTAGGAAGACTTTTATTCACTTACGTGTGCGCACTCCAACTCATAGGTTGAATACAAGAAGAAAGAAGGGATGGAGTCAAACTTGCCACACATATTTAAAAATAAAAAGAGCAAATTGGATAGCAATTTTCTAGATTCATCTTAATAAAAAGGATTACATCCTTTTAACATACAAGCCTTTTTATAAATGCAAAAACTTGAGGAAATAATTACACTTAAATGGATTAGATTCATCATAGATTAAGATCAATCCATGTTGATGTGTGTGCACGTGCAAAATGAAACCTCCAAATAGAATTCCATTCATAGTTAGACTTTGATCCACTTATGTATGGAGATGTCACCAAACCATTAATCTATTCTCATAGATGTTGCCACATATTCAACCACTATCTTAAGATATGTCAAAACACTATTTTATTTATAAAAGACAATTGGTAATGTTCTTACCATTAATCTAATCTCCATAGATGTTGCCACATATTCAACCACTATCTTAAGATTTGTCAAAACATTATTTTATTTATAAAAAACAAGTGGTAATGTTCTTTATTTATTTATTTACTTGTAAAATATTTTTTAGAAGATTATCTGGGACACATGAAACTCTAAGCTTCAAGTTGAGTTCACTTAGGGAACATGAAATTGCTAATATAGATCCATATTAAGTATAAATTTATTAAGTTTGGGGAGAGATCAAATCTCTTGAAGTGTATATTTTTTTATAGTTCAAAATAGATTTATGTTGGTTGTAATCTCACTCAATTTTGTGAGAACTCAAAAATCACACTTATGTAGATACTAATATGCAGAAATCTAATTTTCATTATTATTAGATATTTATAGTTAGATTATTATAATATTTACATAAAAATATCTAATCTATAATACATTTTTATATGTAAATTCCATATTTCTTTTTATATTTTCCAATATAGTTATTTTATTTTTAGAATTAAGATGAACTTATTTGAGTAGATCCATTTTAATTTATCAAGCATGGAAATAGATAGAATATCTTGCCTTTAAAATAGACCTTGAACAACTTTTTATAAGTGTTTTTTTTTTAGGCTTGGTGGGACTATGTCTTCATCATGTCCAATATATCACCCGGGGCGAGGAATTGAATCAGTGAAGTTTCACGTCAAGGAAAGGTGTGCCTTAACAAAGCACCTTATCACCATGTATCCAAGACCCCGTGGAGAAATTTTCTTTAAGTTAGTATAAGAGGGTTGTGTAATTTTATTAGTGTTTGAAAGTGGAAACTACATGTCACACTTAAAACATTTTTTAATAAAATATTACAATGTCAAACCTAACTTACAATTAAAAACTTATATGTATATATGTTTTATGGTGGGTAAGAACAATTGTTATCCTTTCCATGCACTAGTTTGAAGAAGGAATCCCGTTCGATCCATAGATAATATAAAAAGAGTAATATAAATTAAAAAACAAAAACAAAAAACAAAAACAAAACAAAAAACCAATTAAGTTGTTTATTAATTTCAAAACATTTTTCATATAAAAAAATGTGATATAAATTAAAAAAAAACAAATAACCAATTAAGTTGTTTATTAATTTCAAAGCATTTTTCATTCTCTCTAGAGTTATTTAGAGGGCCCTCCAAATCATAGGTTGAATACATGAAGAAAGGAGGGGCGGAGTCAAATTTGGTATAAACATTTAAAAAAAAAAGAGCAATTTGCGTAGCAATTTTCTTGATTCATCTTAATAAGAGGGATCAAATACTTTTAGCATGCAAGTTTTTTATAAATGCAAAAACTTGAGGAAATGATTACACTTGATATATTAGATTCATCATAGGTTAAGATATATCCATGTTGATGTGTGTGTGGGCGTGCAAATTGAAACCCTCTAAATGCAATTCTTAGGTAGACATTGATCCACTTATGTATGCACATGTCACCAAACCATTAATATAGTCTCCTAGATATTGCCACATATTCAACCACTATCTTAAGATGTCTCAAACTATTATTTTATTTATCAAAGACAATTGGTAATATTCTTTATTTATTTACTTGTAAAATATTTTTTTGATGCAAATAAACTATACAAAGGAGACAATCTTACAATGGCTTTTGTATTTAACTAGTTGAGTTCACTCAGGGAACATGAAATTTCTAATATAAATCCATATTAAATATAAATGTATTAAGTGTGGAGAGATCAAATCTCTTAAAATGTATTTTTTTTTATAATTCAAAATAAATTTATGTTGATTGTAATCTCACTCAATTTATAAAACTTTTACTTTAATTATTATTAAATATTTATATTTAGATATTATAATATTTACATATAAATATCAAATATATAATATTTTCATTATATAAATTCTTTATTTATTTTTTAATACAGTTACTTTTATAATAGGTTTATTCTAAGTTTTTTTTTATTCCCAATTATATCTATATTTAGTTTATTCAAAAAAATGTGAAAAACCAATTCCACCATCTCAAAATAAGGGTTATATAACAAGAAGTAGAATTAGGATAATTAAGAGAAAAATTGTTTCAGATCACGAAGCAGTTGGAAATAACAAAAGGAGAGCAGAATGGAGGACAACAATGCATTATTATTAAATGTTGAAATGTGAAATGGTATGGTGAAGCAAGTCACTACATAAGGAACCAAGCTACCTTTTTAGACACCCCGCTGCCCAGAAAGGCACGATCTGCCATCCTTTTTCTCATTTTGATCTATAGGATGATATCTAACAATAATTTATGCATTCTACATTCTACCTTTTTAGAATGTTATATAAATATTGCAACATAATCTACCAACTTTAGGTAAACTGGCCAAAATTTTGTTTGTCAGTCTCAGATGGCAGTAGTCAAGAATCGAGAATATAGAAAGATTATATATACCTATAGCCTAACCTTTTTGTTAACGAACATCTAGTTTAAAAGCCAGAAAATATAAATTTGAATACACATGCAATCCGACATACTCAGATTTTTGAAAGACTCTGCTTCGGGAGAAATAAATGCCTAGCATTGTTATTAATCAAACTAACAAATAAATCATTGTCTGCACATCCTTTCTGAATAGTCTGAATACACAGTTATAGCTGTCAATATTTTCTTAGACACTTTTGGTTATATAAATAAAATAAAGGCAGATTGGAATTGTGTAATTTTAAGGAAATCTGGACAAACATAAGCTATAATATCTCATTAAAATAAATAAATAAAATCAATGTAACCTCTAGAAATATAGTTTGTAAACATGATTTATCTATTATTGAAAAACTATTTTACCGAAGTCATTGCAACAAAGCTTAATAGAAGATCTAAACAATGAAACTACTAAGAAACCAAGCAGAATTGTTTTATTCCAGAAGAATTCACAATGGAACGAAACAGTAGTTTGTGTTAAATGTAAACAATATTGATTTATAGTGAAGATTTTAGGTTTGTTCTCTAAAATTTCTTTTAATTAAATATTTTTATATCTATTTAGTTTATCAATTTAATGAACTTTGTAGTTTTTGTTATTATTTTTTAATATAATAATAATTATTACGTCGTAAGGTGTTTCCCTCTGAAATGAACTCCCCCAAATGTCTTTCTGTCCTAATCATAGCCGTTAGATGTTTTGTTAGACGATTGAACAAAAATCAGCCGTCTGATTTAATAAAAAATGTTTTAAAATATTAAAAAACTTTAAAAAACGTTTCACTTTCCCCTTGACATCTGTGCACTGAGCTCGCTGTTTGTATAGTCGAATGGGCATTGGCAATGGCATCCCTTGTATCCTCCTGCCCCCAAAACCCTTCTGAAACTGAAATCTGGACAAAAATCGCGCAAACGGGTGAAGGGACGGACGGAAATAGTGCAGAATCCCTGCAACTTCAACGTTTCTCGGTATCTAGACCCTGCTCTGCACCGGATTACCAAGAAAATCCTACATTCCTTGTTGGCTTGGTTGCTACGCTGTAGTACTGTGTACAATTTTGACTGCATGGAGGTTCTCCACTCACCGCCAGCTCAGGTAATGTTTACTTTTCTAAAATTGCTGGCTAGTTTCTTTCCCTTTTATTTTCTGAGCTATATGTCTTCTATCGAGCTAAACCCTAACATGCAGGTTGTTTTCGCAGGTAAAGAGGGCAACCACCAGGGTCGTCGGCTCCAATAATTTATCCAGTAGGCAATTGTGCACTTCCTATAACCCTTCTAGTGTGTACAGGTAGACCTTTGATACTCATTACTCTCACCTATGTGGTAGCTTTCAATGTATTCCTTTGGTTACTTGAAAATTATTATGGAATGAATCATGATGCATAGTGTTTGTATGCGACTGTACTTTTAATCATCTACATAGCGTTATGTCTTTACAATAGTAAGTTTAAAGTACCAAAGAAAAATTTGAATTTTCCCTCGTAAATTAGGGCTAAAACATAACTCTACTCTAATGGGAACCCATGTTGTCACTGTGGCTTGGGATGTCTGCAAGGCATGCTTAAGGAGCAAGACATTTAAAAATTCATGATGCTTGCCGCCTCTTACAGGATGCACTTTTGTACACACTAATTCAGTTAAAAAAAATTCTCATGATTATTTTCATGCACAACATATGACCTTCTAGGCTTTACTGAGGTCATAGGGCATGTTTTGCTTGTGGTGTATATGGAGTTCATTTGAGAGATCATTTTATTTTCTTTATAAATATTAAACAGTTACCACTCATGCTTGACATTGCTTAATCTTCTGAGTTTTTCACTTTGGCTCAGGTGTGACATATTTGCCAAAACTAGATCGTCCACACCTTCAAAGACTGGATTTTCCCAGAACTGGATTTCGAACGGATGGAGTGACTGAGCTTGGGAGTTTAGTGAAGTTGAAGAATGTTCCCTTATAGGCAATTTTTCTCGCAAGTCATTCCTGGATCATTGCTTGCATCCATGATTTTTGTAGACCACAATGCTGCTTCCATTTTGATACAAGTAATCCTTCTAGCATCCCCAATTTACTTTTTAGTTTCATTGAGTAGAGGTTACTATTATTGCTTTTAACTTTCTAGAATTTATTAGGGTGCCATTTATTATCATCTCTTTCTCTACTCTCAGTCCATATTGACTGGAATACAGGACAGGGTCACTATTAGACTGAATCAGACCCAAATTTAGCCTAAATGAAATCAATAATTCCCTTTCGCTGTAGAATAAAGTTGGCCCCAATGTAAGAAGGACCATGTCAAGAAACTGGGATATATCAATTATAGCCATCCTTGTATTTATGTGTGGCATATTTGGGTTTCCTTTCTGCTACGGTCTTTTCTTTCAGGTAAAAGTGTGCTGAACATATCAGAGATGAAACTTGCTTCTACTGCAATCAACAACTTGACAGTCAAAATTATTGGTAGACTTCAATTATTTCAAATATAATTCAAGTATCTCAAATATTCCTCTTGTCATGTACACTTAACAGAGCCTGGAGCATGTCCAAGCTCTTACACATGAGAAACATTCGGATCTGGAGAGCCAGGAGTCCCATAATGATATTAGAGTCCAGCGCATTTCAGGCCTGATTGCTTCCTTGCTGTCAGGCCTTCCGCTTGCCCCAGGATTAAGTTGGGTCACTACAAAAATTCCTCTTGCTGTGTTTGTTGGCTTATTCATAGAGGTAAGTTGAGATCATGACCTAAAAATCTGTTTGCAGAGTTCCATTTAAATCATTTTCACTAACTACAGGAAATTGCAATACCATGTTGGCTCATCTCATTTTCACAATCTCTTTGAATCCACATAGGAAGCTATATTGTAATATTATGCTTTGTCACAACATTTTCGTCATCTATTCAAACATACATTGGAAGGGTTTTTTTTTAAATTTGATCCAGCAAAGCTGACCCATGTGTATAAGCACCAATATTCTCACCAGGGCTCCAGAGATCTGAACGAGCCATTTGAGAGGTCTGCATCAGCCAAAACATAAAGCCTTTGTTATAAATAAAACATGTATACATAGTCTGCCTGCTCTTACTTTCTTCGATTTCCTTCGAATATTCATATGGGCATGAAAAGTTTTGTTGAAAGAAGTCCCCTTTTAACAAACATGCACCACCATAGTGTATCTATTCTACTTGAACCCTCTTAAAAGAGTTGTCCAATACTCCTATAATTGATTTTGTTGACCTTATTGTTATGGATTCTTGTGATGAGAGAAATGTGGTGCATTCTATAGCTTGGCTAGGGTTGTAAGTGATCTATCAACTCTTGATTTTGTTGACCTTGTTGTCATGGATTCTTGTAAGGAGAGAAATGGGGTGCATTCTATAGCTTGGGTATGGTTGTAAGTTTTCTATCAACTCTTCTGTTTATGTCTTTGAAGTTTGTACGAGAGAAATGGGTTCATTATATAGCCTGGTAAGATTGTAAATGATCTATCAACTCTAGTTTTTGTGTGTGTGCGTGTGTGTGTCCGTGTAATAATGCATTTAATGAGACATTTTGATTTAATCTAAATAATATATAAAGTACATTGAATCCAAATACTTGCACGAGCCCATCTAAACTCAGTTCCAATATAGACCTAAATTTTGTGTAGCTCAAAATTGCATGTGTCTAGTTCACACAGATCTAAGTGAAGGTACTTAGCAAACCACTTAGTACATGTCCAGTTTCCTAGTTGAAAACTTGCTGATTATAGTTACTAGTAAGCTAACTATTTCAAGGGCGACTATCGATTGCTGTGGTTATAATCCTCTTTGCTAATAAGGTATATAATCGGAAATTTGCATAAATGTCAAGTGCATGCATAACAACAAGGCTAGATAATTCTATGAATGTATGTCTTCATAGATAATTGGTCTTCTGGCTGGATTGTTGTTGTAATCCTCTCTGCTCATCAGGTATACAGTAATAAATTTGCATAAATGTCAAGTGCATGCATAATAACAAAGGATAGAGAATTCTGTGAATGTATGTCTATTGTGTGAGTGTATGTTTATATAGATAGTTGGTATTTTGGCTGCATTGTTCCAACAAATTGCTCCAAGTTATCATTTCCCTGACAATATGGACATGTATGAATTTCTGTTGATGGGACAGAGAATAGTGTGTTTTTGGATGCTTGTAAGCCAATGTATATTTATATCAACCCTGAATTTGTCAACTGTTGAAAGGGATCAGATCTTTCTGATATCTAAACCCTTTTGATAGTGCAAAAAATTGGGAAAAGATTGCTATCTTGAAAGACCTGATACCTCTGCATTCTTCACAGATTTTCAGTAAACATATATCTAGGCTTATATATATGTTAAAAAAAATTTGATTAGATTTTCTTTTCTATTGTTTGGGACACTGTTATAATCTTTTCACACTGAACTATACAGTGTCATCTGGGTGCAATGATAAGCCTCAACTTAATTATTTCAGAGTATTGATTCCTTTGGTTGTAAGTGCCAAGGTTACACACTTACTCCTAAAAATATGTGTCTTCATTGTAATTCAACAAGTGCATGATTAACAGAACAGGCTGCACAACCTTATCAATGTATATCAAAATATATGGTTAGTCTTCTGATTGCACTGTCCCAACAGAGCCAACCAACTTACTGCTACACAGCATCAAAGAATATATAGAAATGGATGTATTCTCTCTAAATTTGCTGGTGAATCCATATCCACAGGTAGTTGGTTTTGAGTTTGATCCCTGTGCCCTACATTGCTATAACCTTGCATATAGCTCCATGATGTGGGTACATTGCCAAATGCCCTTATTGAATGTTTCGATTTAGTATTTTAGTTAAGAATCATAGCCAGTTGGTTTTGAGTTTGATCCCAGTGCCTTGCATTACTATAACCTTGCATACAACTCCATGATATGGGTACCTTCCCAAATGCCCTTATTGAATGTTTCAGTTTGTTATTTTAGTTAAGAATCCATATTGACCCTAAATGCTTTAGTTTGTCATATTGGTTGTACAGTGTAAACCCATGTCATCATTTAGTTGGTTTTGAGTTCTATAAGAATTTACCTCGTTTATAATTGATCGAATTTTACATAGAATCTAAATAGGCTTGCGAATTGGGTTACTCTAGGTGGTTGAGAATGTCCTCCCACCCATAATTAAAGAATCTGAATGGACTTGCCAATTGGGTCTAACCTAGGTGGTTGGGTTTAGCCTAGAATGTTGTCTTTCCCAAGAATTAATTCTCACTCAGTGAATTGATGATTGTGCTTTTAATATCCAGTAATGGTACACAACTTATAATGACTCACTGTGTTCGGTATTTTCTGCAGATGGCCTTTCAGACCTTGGCACCGTTGCGTTTCGTTGACAACGAAAGGCTAATATTGGCCCATCGCTACATTGAGTCCCATCAAGGCAGTTCAGTTCGATAAAAGAAGTGGTACAGTACACCTCTATCTAGATGGCTTGCACCCTTGTAATCTTCGCAACAAGCAAGACCCCAACTGTAATTATTTTCCCATTGTTCATCCTGCTCATGATATGGGCTTGCCATTACCCATTACGCAACCTTTTCATAAAAAAAGGCCTTGATAAGCTCGATAGCAAGCTGCCCGACGAGCAACCCAAAATTCAAACCCCAGGCATGAAAATCTTCAATAACCACCATGCCAGGTGCCGCAGTATCCATCGTCGTGCTTCACAAAATTGACAAAATAACAAAGTGGGTCACAGAAAAACCATGGAAGTTGATCAACACCTGATCAGTCTCCGCTGCTATGGAACAATAATAACCCTAACTCAGCTGTTCTCCCACCTGCAACCAAGCGAAGGCTGAACGAACGGAGGAGCAGGCGGAATAAATGAATGAAAAAGACAATAGCTCTGGATTCATCACATCATTGTGATGTGAATCCTCCTCTCCATACAATTATTTTACCTCTTCTGTGCAGATACAAATTGAAAAACCCAAAGAGCAAGAAGAAGAAGAATCCTTTTCTTTTACTGCATCAAGATCAATAATGAAGCAGATGTCAACCCAATTGATCCTCAAGCCTAAAAATAGTTTTGAACTACAAAATCCTATAGAAATGCACTCAAATATACTGTATGATCGAGGACCCAATGATACACCCAATACAAATCCTATTATAAACCTTAGTCCTGCAAGATCAACAAGCAAACCCAAGAGAGGAGATTGTGTGGATTACACCACAGATGATGCGACTATGATAAAAGTGGTGAATAGCCAAAGCTCACCATATCCCAGAGCACAAACACAACAAAATAATGTATTGAGCCAGAGAAAAGAATGCATCACTGCCTGTGCTCCTGCTGTTGTTCCTGAGATTAGGCCATTGCTAAAGCCCATAAAGCATGACATTTTTCCTATGGAAGGGAGGATACAACCCAAGAAAAAGATCAGCAATGTGATTGATGAGACCAGCAGGAGGACGAGGATGATTTTAAACCAGAGAAGATGGCCATCCAACAAACCTATGCCATCTCCAAGTAAAGGCCCTGATGGTGGGTGAACTTTTCCAATGTCGCTGGAGGATTGGATTGTACTGGATACTTGTAAAAATTTTGAATGTTTAATTTTGCAAAAGAGACAACTTTTCATAAGGCTTGATCTGTTCAAATTCTTCATCCTCTACTGTCAAAATGTAATCATGTTATCTTTATTTGTTGATATAAAATAAGCTTGTTTAATTTAAAGGTTATAGTTTGCAGAGATATTCATGATTTATTCTATAAAGATAAACCTTACAAACCTTATGTACCAACCGGTAAAGTATTATTAATATTGCATATGGTAGAGTATATATTATATGATTTAAATTCAGAATAATATATTAATTGATTTGCTATTCAATACTATAGATAATCTACGGATACTAAAATTAATATTGATAATCTACGGATACTAAAATGTTTATGGCCTTTAAGATAAACATTTCATTTCTCATATCCTTAAACTCATTGAAAATTTACAATATTATTTGTATATTTATTAGTTTGATAAGTCAAGTAAATGTGTCCATATAAGCTTATCGGGCTTATATCAATTAGATTTAATAATCTAATTGTCCCAGTAAAGAACACAATTATTATATCAATTACATTTAATAATCTACTTGTTCTAGTAAAGAACACAATTATTATATGATAGTTAGTTTTATAAACGATAAGATAATAATCAATATCAATAATAATTTGAAAAATGAATTTAGCACTTTATCCTTATATGTAAAAAGAAGTTTAAAAATTAAGTTAAATTTTTAGATTTTTAAAAATATTTATCTATATCAACATATTTGATATAAAAATAGTTGGTTAGTTTTTTCTAAAATTATATTATTTTTATAAATTTTAAACATCTTTATAAAAACGTAAAACGTTATGCACTAATCAATCAATGTTTTACAAATTTATTTATTTTTCATAAAAATATCTCTGTGGTTACGATTTTAAAACTAACATTGATTCTCCCAGATCTTTACTCTTTAATAAGCATGGATGCTTGAATTTTTTTGGTTGAACCTTATATATAAATTACGTTTAAGGTACATCCAAAACCAAAACATGATTCAAGCTTTCATAAATTCAGATCCAATCTGATACTGCTCCAACTGCAAATACTGGGCAGATCAAAGGGGGTCAATTTAAGGAATTTAACTTGTGATATGGCCTTCAAACTATCTGCCTCTATCACTGGAGCAGCATGGATTTTATTAGCTTCTTTGGTTTCTGTGTTGTTGTAGGTCTTTGTGTGTTCTTCAACCAGCAACAACCCCATTGACAACTACTGTAACAATGGAAACTGGAAACAAAATTGACAGAAGCTGGCAGATTGCGCCTTAGGCTTCAGAAGCGCAGCCAAAGGACGAAAAGCATGACATATATGCACAGTCATCATCCAGAGGACGATGCCGCAAATCCACCAGCCGACAGTTTGAGATATGGGGTGACACGTAAGAATCCACTGTGGATTGTTTTTGCTAAGGAATGCATTACTTGATAGTCTCTGGTTATCCACAGAAGGCACACCCATCAGAGATGATCAGTCATGAATATATCAGTAAAGCTGACCAGCATGAAATGTTTCTTGGTTTAGGGTTGCTTAGGGTTTTTCATTTTCTTGGTTTAGGTGTGGAACTCGAAAATTTTCAGGGCTTTTCCAGTTTATGATCTCGAAAAGGAATGCATTGCTTGATAGTCTCTGGTTATCCGCAGAAGGCACACCCATCAGAGATGATCAATCATGAATATATCAGTAACGCTGACTAGCATGACATGTTTCTTGGTTTAGGGTTTCTTAGGGTTTTTCATTTTCTTGGTTTAGGTATGGAACTCGAAAAGTTTCAGGGCTTTTCCAATTTATGATCTCGAAAAAAAATCAGTTTATTTAAGTCGTATAGAGAGTCGGGGATAGTATGCTTGTATTGCCTTTCACAACAACTTTAAAAAACTCCTCCTTCACGAAGGTTGATTGCTCCAACTATTTTTTTCTCTACTGATTTTGGATAATGCGAATTTTGTGGCGTTTCCTTGTGTTGAGGTAGTTAGGATTTTTCTTGAAAATAAATTGGTGAATATTGTCATTTTCATTCCTTGATGAAGTTTTGTATGGAGACTCGGGGATAATATGCTTGTAGGTTTTTGCATCTTTTAAAAACATCAGTTGATCTTGTCATCCTTGGAATTCTTTCTCATCTTGTTTTCTGAATGGGCTGTAATTCTACTTCACCCATTTTACTTGTCTTTGGATGCAGGTATATAAGCTTTCATTGAGTCGGAGAGAATTAATCAGATTTTCTTGCTCAGAAATACCTTAACAGATCCCATACGTCAGTGCGTGTTTGGTAGGGTATTGACATAACACCTCAACACATCCAACACAAACTCTATGCTAGGGAACAGGGTTTTAACACTTATATATAT
>APFE030922845.1:41938-54914 GCA_000404065.3 Pinus taeda
ATATATATATATATATGCGCTTGTAACAGTGATAAGGACTTGGCCTCTTCTTCAATACACAAAATAGGGTTCCTTGATTTTACTAATATAGATGACATAGGATGCCCACTGATTGTCTTTTCAAGGCTTGAAAATATATGCATACAAAATCTCGACTTCCTTAAATTATGAAGGGCCTTAGAACTGTCCTTTAAAGGATTCTCAGCTTCCTTACAAATATGTGGAATGAGAAGTCCACCACCTTTCTTCTTTTATAGCCTGGAGATCAAGAAATCACAGCCCCAATGACCTATACTGGTCGGCCAAATTCACAGAGCATGATAGTATATAGCAGTGCTTTATGTGGCATAAGCTTCTTGGCCTTATTACAAGCACAAGGAATAAGCTGGCATCTTCTTAGATAAAACAATCGACATTAACAAAACTTTTTCTCTTCAATAACTCAAAGAACAAAGAGGCATGAATAGGTCAGATTCACTGTCTGAATTGAAGAGCGAGAGAGAATATAAGACAGAGTTCACCGAGCCATAACATTTCTGCCTCCATACCACAAGATCGAGAATAGAGTAATCCTTTCTCCAAGGTTGGCTTCATGAAATGACCTTTGGCATATTCTTGTGTTCTTGCACTTTTCTTGGCCTCTTAGGAGAATAAAGTTCTTTTCAAAAGACTTATCCAAAAGCATACTTATGCCCAGAATGTAAAAGAGAGATACCTCCATTGCATTGCAGATCTTTATCGTTTCTTGTGCTCAGAACAATAGGAACACTTGGCTCCTTCTTAATGGTTCATAGAACTAGGCCAACAACTCGGTTCTTCATTGCTCCATTGGACCCTCTTTAATTCATTGATCAAATCCAAATGAATATATGTATCCCTAGAGTCACTTATTTGATCCTCAACAAATTTGCTTGTTGGACATCTTTGTTTACAAGACTTGAATTTATGTGAGCACAGGTGACTGGATGGAAGGAATACTAGCTTCAGAATTCTGATGCAGAGGTGCCAAAGGGATCAGATCTTCAAACATACTATTGACTACTTTATCTAATGAGAAGATTGGACTCAGATCAACAAATTCTTAAAACAAAACTCTTCATTGACTTCTTATCATGACACGTGGTTTAGCTACTGAAGGAGGACTTTAGCATCTTCAGATTTGATTAATGGCCTTCATGAGCTATTTAGCCCAGCTCTTGCATATACCTAGACTTGTATTATTTTTCAAGACCTCTCATGTTTTCGAAGGCTTGCAACAAGATACTTCAAATACATTAACAGTCCATTGCTTCATCTCTTGAGATTGCATTCCTCCTTTTGCTTGGGCTTGACCTTAGCTAGTTCTAATACCGTGTTAATTTTTGAGTTAACATGTTCTTTGCTTAGGTCAGAGGTCAGTTACTTCATTAATCCATTATCCCATTATTAATTCCATTAATCCATTAGCAATCACGTTGACCATTATCACATGATAGTAACTGATGAAAAAACATCAAACATAAATGCAAAAGACAAGCCAAGGCAAGAGGACACCATGATTTAGAATTAAAGCCAGGGCAAAACACGACAAGGGGGAGAACCCACAGATCTTTTCTTCTTGATAATATCAAATGTTCACAGAGAGAGAAATCCATAAGTACAATGATACATTAGTCAAACTCAATATATTGACTTGCCATAGATGATCCCAATCAAATGTCCAAAAGTCAAAGTCACATATGCAGAAGTCAACAACAGTTAAAGCTATCCTAACCAGTCAGCAATCAACGGTTAACTGCTCAATCAAATCGGCTCAATCTATTTGGTAAAAGGAGAGAGAAATTCACCCTCTCTAGGCAGTCAAAATGCAGTCAAGGCAGCCTTCAAAAGTCTGGTCAAAACTTGGTCAACAGTCTGCGGTTAAACCTGCCTCAGACCTGTGGTCAAACACCTCAGTTTGTGCTCAGTTCCTTTGCTCACAAGTGCGGCCTAGCTAGCAGAGTAATAATCCATCAAAGTCGCAGTCAAACAATTGGTCAAAGTGCTTGGTCAATGCTGCTCTGTGTACTGGAAAAGTCAACCGCAGAAAATTATAGAAATCCGTCCTCCAAAAATTTGCACGTATGGGAGAGAGATGGTTTCTCAAAGAAAGTCGAATCCATCATGAGAGGAAAGAGAAATTCATGTGTGATGATGCCAAAATGGAGTGAACTCAACTTATATTTATACAATTCAATGTGGGTCAAAGATCATGTCTTTTGGGCTTCATCAGCCTACATGACTGTGGGGCTGACCTTGACCAAAACCAACATTGTGGGCTTGACTTCAAATATACATTTCTTCCTGTCAGAATCCATCGTGCTTTAGGTCAAAATTGGTCCTCTCGAGAAGAGGAATCCAATGCCGTCATCATCTCATACAAAGGAGCCGTCCATAGTGGAATTTGACCTTAGTTGACCATTTTAAACAATTGCCTATACAGAACATCTAGTTAAAAGACTAATTTTACTCTCAATAAACATTGGAAAAAAACTTCTCTCAATCCAGTTTGAATCAACTTACTAGAACCACTGCTGCACTTTCTTCATCCACAGAAGCCACTTGAAAATGCTTGAAAATAAACTCTCTGTAAGGGCCATTGTCAATAAAAATATTTGCAGTGGAGGCCCTTAGCCCAACAATCATTTTAGCCAGCCTTGGAAGGCAAATAGTTGAGTTCAAACATGATGAAAACTTAATTCCCTGTATACAAAAGCATGTATTAGGTGTTGATAATGGCTAGAAATATGAACTGAAGATGTATATACCTCCTTATGTACAAAAATGAATAGAAGAGGCAGAGGTATAAGGTTCACCTCGAATTTTCTTGCAAGTGCAATCCACTGTAGGATGTGAAAGGAAGTGGCATAATGCTAAGAGCGAGAAAGATGGGAAGGAAGAAACTAATAATTTCAGAAATTTTAGCTTTCTATCAACCTTGATTTGTTCTAATAAAATAAATATTAATTGTTTGACGGCATCCAAGGAGCTATCTGGTAATAATAATAACATTATTATTAGTATTATAATAATGATAATGACAATGGAAAGGTGGGGAAGGAAGAAACTAATAATTTCATAAATTTGGACCTTTTATCCTAGCTTTATTTATTCTTCAGATCCAACTAATATTTTGTAGATCCAACTTATGGTGAACCAGCAACTTGAAAGCCAATTGCAAGTCATTCAGCCAACAACGATCTATAAGCATGCCATAGTATTATGTCTCTGCATATTCACAATAGTGATTCCACTGTCATATTATTATTCCCCACTTGGACAGAGCGATGGCACAAAGGGTTTCTACATGTTGACCAACCGTGTAAATTGGATCTTATAAATTAAAATACTTGTTTTCTAGCCTTCTATTTCTGTAGATATCAATTGTGTAGTTGATGGCATACTTTTTATAAATTCTTCCACAAACTATCATCATTTACAAAATATTCATTTTTAGAATACACATAACTAACTATTGCAATTGTAACTCATTATCATCCACCCTTGCTTTCAACAATGTCCATTCACATGTCCCTATTCTTCCCCACTCTGTGCTATTCTTCCCCACTCTATACATGTCTCTATTCTTCCCCACTCTATGCCTTACCGCGTTTCCTTTGCAACATAAGGTGCAAATGCTAGTATAAATTTTTATTACATGAAATGAGTTAATTTGGTATATATTTATTATCTCATTATTAAATTTAAAAATAAAAATATAAATAGATTAAATTATTAAGTGAATTGACTTTAATTTATTCTCCATTTGGGTTACTTAAATATTTATCTAACTAACTAGGTTATCCACCTAATTAAACTTATATTAATATTAATATATATGTTGGTTTTAATAATAATAAAAATAAGGATCTACTGATTTATACACACGGTTACAAATGGAAATAAACACACGGTTACAAATGGAAATAAACGTAACTAACATAACTTATTAATTATTTAACTAATTGTTTTCCTCAAATATAGTCGTTGAATGATTTCTCTATTTAACTTGTAGCCATGATCTACTTTCTCCTCGTTGAATGATTTCTCTATTTAACTTGTAGCCATGATCTACTTTCTCCTGGTCAAATATAGCGGTTGAATGATCTGCTTTCTCTATTTAACTTGTAGCCATGATCTGATCTGCTTTCTCTATTTAACTTGTAGCCATGAACTGGTTCTCCGGGTCAAATATAGCGGTTGAATGATCTGCTTTCTCTATTTAACTTGTAGCCATGATCTGGTTCTCCGGATCAAATATAGCGTTAAATGATCTACTTTCTCTATTTCACTTGGAGCCATGATCTAGTTCTTCAACTTACCCTGACAATGAACCACAGTGGTTGACACTGGTTGGTTATTACCATGTAATTTTTGCCAAAAAAATCTTCTCTATAAAATTGATATAGATCACAGAAACCTAAATGAAATACCCATCTCAAAATTTGTTAACAAACCAATTTTATTTCCCATTCACATTATATACCAACTCATTGGGCTATTGCTTTTCAAAATAAATAAAAATAAATTCTAAATATACTATGTTAATTATCACACATCCTGAGCATCACCCCAACAAAGAGCGATCCTGTTTTCCGCAAACAATCCACAGTTAAAAATCGCAACCTCTCTAATAGATTCAAGTCGAGCACCTTCCAAATAAGATATGCAGTTGTCTATAATGAAACTGTTTGAAAGTTTTTCCGGTCAAAATCCGGCAGCAATTTATTGGAATTGCAAGTTTGATAGCTAGTTTCTGCACAATCAAAGGGTCCCAGGGGTTTTTCAGGCTGAATCCAAATATGCAGTTAAAAAACCATTTTAATTACTAAAAATCAAGATTTTACCTCAATTTCTTCTACCGGATTCCGTCACCGGAATCTCCAAAAAATCACATTATAGACAACTCCATAAGATATTATGTTATAACCCCAACAACACACACCGAGGTGCCGTCGCCATTTTAAAGTCTCTCAAGATTCACAAGGCTGGTTAGGGTAATCAACTTATTATATAACTGCATATGATGATTTGATGGTGGGAATCTTTCCAATTCTCTAACATATCAAATCAAAGATGTAAAATAATACACGGTGAGATGTAAAATAATACACGGTGACATATAAAAGAGACTATTTAAAAAAAACGTAATTAAAATATTAAAATGAAATATTTAGAATTTAATATTAAACCTTAAAATATTAAGGAAGATAACAAGCTATAACTTATTTGTACTGGTTAGATTATATCATTAATATTTAGTTTTTGCTTTTCACAATTTGTCTTAAAGTGTAGGCCGCTTCAACATTTTCTTTTGTCAATTCATTGTTCGTTTTACCAATCATTTTGCCGTTTGTGATACTTTTCCTACTTTCCGTTGAAAGTTTGATTTAACTTTTAACCGCATTTGTTTGTTGTTTTAACTTTTTCCTAATAAGTCAGGATCATCTTCTGCACCATTCCTGCTGTAACTTTTTCTAAAGCATTTCTTAGCCATTCAGGATTTCTCTCCTTGATCATTTGTTATTGTTGTTAATATTTTTGGTGATTTCAAGGCACATCTTTGCCAGGGTGAGTTTGTTGTTGGGCAGTTTAAACGGTATCATTTGTCCGTGGATGGTGTTGTTATATTTGTGGATTTTTTTATTTTCAATTCAAGGTTCATTTTAGGGATAATCTGTTGTTGTTGCAGGAATATTTTTAGGGTTTATTTTCAGTATCAAAATATCATTTCATATGGAATGTTTTTGTGATTCATGATTTTTAGTAAAGATTTTATGGAGAAATCACATAGAATTAATAGAGTCTATTCGTGATAGAGGTTCATTATTAAGACAAAGTTGGAGAGCAAGATGATCAGATCACCAATTTTATATCAGAGATGCAACAATAACTTTTAAACCATCAACAAGAAAAATAATATAAAATAAAATGAAATCAAGACAAAGTTGGAGAGCAAGATCATCAAATTACCAATTTTATATCAGAAATGCAATGGTATCTTTTAACTTTTAACGGTCAAAAAGAAAAATAATATAAAATAAAATGAAATGTTAAGGGATCAAATAAAAAAATTAAAATAAGCAATTTATTGACCAAGTAAACATTTAATTAGTTAATTAGAAATTTATTTATTTATTTTATTTATTCTATTCTATATATTAAAAAAATTTATCTCACTTTGATTAAACAAGAATCAAATATTTAGATCTCAATCAGTTAAAATAAAAAATCATTTTAATATTGATGATGATGGTTAATGTCCACTGAGACCAAACTTTACTCTATCGGACCTAAAGAAACGAATTATTTAGTTTTATTCGAGATTTTATTCCTATGCTCAAAAAGCTTGGAGAGAATCCTTCCGAGCTCACTGTAACACTGACATCTTCGTAAAAGGTTAGGAAGGTCAATGTTGCAACAAAGATTTTGACATTGAGGTCCAATGTGGTTGTACACGGGGCACTTTAAGAGGAAGTGATGCGGGGCACTTTAAGAGGAAGTGATTT
The DNA here is from genome assembly GCA_000404065.3 of Pinus taeda. Lineage (NCBI taxonomy): Eukaryota > Viridiplantae > Streptophyta > Pinopsida > Pinales > Pinaceae > Pinus > Pinus taeda. The sequence goes on from APFE030922845.1 coordinate 48,466, forward strand.
TCATCCTCGATGTTCGTATTCTCACAGAGATGGCAGAACCTTTCCATCCATGGTATTTTAGGCACTGTCCAACGACCAGTTTCACTATGGAGCTCATGAGAGTTCGTTCTAATCTTGGCTATATTAATTTTCTTCTTTGAACTAGTTAAAACAGAGAGATACTTTTGATCTTCTAGGGTGGGGTTGATGACCTCCTTATAATATCTTAATTTTTTTTTAGTTGCTAAATCTTTCTCACACCACATTTTTCTTTGAACTTAGAAGTAGCAATATTTTTAAAGTTATTAATGTTTTGCAATGCAACATTCTTGTCGATCTCCCAATGGTTTAACCAGGCCCTGGTGTCTTTATACCGACCTTGCTTGAGCCTTAGGTGGTTTTGGCTAGAATTTAAAGCAAGTTTAGGAAGTCTATGGTCTCCTATGTTATTGAGTTTGTGCTTGTACAACAGAAGCCTAGTCATAGCTAGGCTCTCGATAGGGTAAAGACCCACTTCTATAAGGAGAATAGGATAGGGTGTGTTGCTTTTAATTTTGAGGTTATACGTTATAAAACGCTTCTGGATTTGCTCAATCTTCCTCCAAGATTCTCTAGAGATGCTAGAACCTCAAACCTCACATCCATATAAGATAACCGGAGTGACTAAGGTTTCAAAGAGGAACTTCTTTCTATCCCACATTATGAAGTTTGTCATTTTATAATTATTTTCAAGACCAAAATAAGCTTTCCACCACCCATTAATCCTTTTCTCAATGCTATAGTTCCAATTGAGCTTGTGATGAATATAAATTCCTAGGTACTTGTAGGAAGACACTTCCTCCAAGTTACTATTGTCATACATAAAGTTAGCGTAAGTGTCCTTCTTGGATTTGATAATCATAACTTTTGTTTTGTGAGTATTAACAATCATACCCATGGTAGAGCAGAAATCCTTAAGAAGTCTAAGTTGCTTATCAAGATTAGATGGGTACCTTGCGAGAAGAACGATATCGTCAATATAAAGAAGACAGAGGATGACTATCCCAATTAAGATCATGCCAACACATCCTACTTCCTCTAAACAACCTTCTAGCTTGCCAATGTAAATGCCAAATAGGGTAGGGGAGAGGGGACAACCTTGTTTAACTCCGATATTACACTTAATATCTTTGGACCATCCCTCATTGCTCTTTAACTTGGCAATTACATTCTCCTAACCTTATAGCAGCAGCGCTCAACTCAAAAGAAACCTTTAGCTCTTCTGATCTATTCCATAGATTGTTTCTAGAAACCATATATATTAACTAATAGTTGATTTTATATATAATTAATATATTATTAAAAATAAAAATAAATAAATAAATAACAAAATTCAAATTTTGAATGTTCAAAATATTTTTTTTAGAAATTACATTTGAAATTTTCAATAACTCTTTTCAAACCAACTTGTGTGATTCATCATTATAAATAAAATCAAATATAAAAAAATTAAAACTTTGGAAAAATATACTAAACAAAAAGAAAAAAAATAAAATAAATAAAATCACTTTTAAATATGAATTCAACTTTAAACCCCTCATGTTTATTCAATCCCTAATACCCGACCAACTCTTCTCGCTATAAATTCTCCATTCTCAGAATCTACCAATTCACATTAGAATGCCGAGACCAAGGTGCCCCTTGAATATTATACATACATTATTAATTATGCGTATTGAATATTTACAAAGATGCCCCGTCGTTATACTTATTGGGTTCTCCAGCTCTGGATATACTTCGTGGTTATTAATTTATATGGTGAAATATAAATAAAAGTCAGTTGTGATACCTTTGCTAACAAGGGCAACTGCGTAGCAGCAGTCCCTGCCGATAAGAGAATACTTTATAAAAGCAATACTAAATACATATGAAAAGACAACACCGACTTGCTTGCAGCACATCTTTCAAATACTAAGTACATAAGAAAAGACAACACCGACTTGCTTGCAGCACATCGTTCAAATCTAAATCTTAGCGCTTTGCCTAGCTAAGTTCGTGGCACTGGGTCTTTATTTGCATCTGGTAGAATCTCATTAGAGATTAGAAAACTTAGCGCTTTGCCTAGCTAAGTTCGTGTCACTGGGTCTTTATTTGCATCTGGTAGACCTGGAACGCATAGTTCTCATTAGAGATTAGAATACTGGGTCTTTATTTGCATAAGGCATAGTTCTCATTGGAGATTAGAATTAAGGTGCATTGCATGTAGAGGTTGTGTAATCTGGGAGTGCACATAAATCACAATTAGCCGGTGCATCAATGAGATATATTCTCATGAATGATGGCATGTATTCTCCTCTTCTGGAGTTGGGGACAATTCCCCAGTTATTGAAACTTATGAATAAGGGTGCATTAGCAATTTCCAAAACATGGTACCATTTCCAAAAGACAACGTGAAGTGACACATTGCAATATGGGATGTGGTAATTTTTGTGCGCTTTCTTGCTTTAGTAACCCGCAGATGCGGTATTTTTTGTGAGGTTGTTTGCTTTAGTAACCCGCAGAGATACCTCGAAACACTGCGCTTGATTGATCGCCATCTACTTTTGTTGTGTGTTGTTACTTAAATCTTTCACAAAAGGGCACTGCGTTTGCTATAGGTTTTTAAGGAATCACAAACTGTAATCTAATTCCATAACCATGAGGGAAAAAGTCTCCCTTGGAGATGGAGAATGATAAACAGATTTATGCCTAGATCAATGCTTTCAGTGACACCCACATTAACCTCACAGAAGGACTACACGTTAAGCCAATTTCTTCTTTTTGTTACTATAGTCTCATTTCTTTTTTTGTTAATGTACTGTAGTAGCATATGCATATGCATATCATATAAAACAATCGAGGACAAATTTAAATATCTGGAATCAATGTAATTCCCATGTATGAGATTTAGATATATACCATTTCCATTTACTTCATTTAAAAGTAGTATTGTCCATAATTGAAATGTTATCCCATTTACTTACTACAAGAAGAACACAACCGAGTCAATAATATATTGCAATCTAGGAAATACAAAAAGAACCATAATATACCTTAAAAACCATAGTATACCTTAGTGGAAAGTTGAAACCATTAAACGTTGTTGCATACATATGCATTTCAAACACAAATATTAAGGGATTTGTGCCCCTTGTCTGTCGAAACGGCACATTAACAAGTGTAGAACTGTATGATCTATAATTGCGATTCAGATTGGTCTGATTGTTCTACGCTTAGTAGTACCATGTTTCCGTAATTTTGTAGCGAGATCAACCGCAACAATGCGCATGTGCTCGGATCTGTCTTCAAGGGGAAGCAAATGTTATGACTATATCTCTTGGATACAACATTCTGATCCGTTGAGACACGTGCTAATGGATAATGTTGAAACATCCATAGTTTTATCCTGCACTCACTATAATGCAAGCTCGTGAGGGAAGGAAATTTAATTATAATTTTTTAAATTGGTGATAGATTCGGGTGGAAGAAATTGAAGTTAAATCTTGATTTGTTGCAATTAAAATGGTTTTTTAACTGTATATTTGGATTCAACACCCTGAAAAACCTGGGACACTTTTAATTGTGCAGAAAACTTGCGATTCCAATAAATTGCTGTCCGATTTTGACCAGAAAAACCCACCAAAAAGACTTTGAAAAAATCGCATTATAAACAACTACATTTTTGAACTTGTGCTAATTTAATTGATGGTGCTAATAAGTTTGTGTTTTGAAACAAAGTTTATGATTTTTGAACCCGCTTGGATGAATGATGGTGCGAATAAACCGAGAATATGATGAGAAGTGGTTGCTACGACATATATTGAAATGGCAGGGTTATGATGTAGAGACGTCCTCGAGTCATTTGGTAACACTCGGAACTATGGGATGTCTTATCCTAACGAGTGAGTCATTAAAAATGAAAAAAAAAAAGAGTATTTCTGTTGTAGCGAAATGCAGTTGGGATGGAATTTAATGGCTTTCTATACCTTTGTACTATCATGCCTCCCGACACCAAATAATAGCCTAAAGTGACCGAAACACCTTATTCAACACGTATAGCTTAAAGTGACTGAGATAGAGATAAACATTAAGCTAATTACTATTATATGAAATGTTATATATTTCAACATTACGCTAATCACTATCATATGAACCTGTATTTTACTAAACACTGATTCTTCTGTGGTTTCAGGGTGGCCTCCACAGAAACCTCAGCGGCCTCTTGCATATGTAAAGGCATTGTAGAGGTCTTGCTGGATTTTTTCTTTGGTAAAAAAGAAACACTCATCACTCCACAAATGCCTTCCCAAGTCCCTCCCGGGAATGAGAAAAATGCAATGAAAGAAAAATATGGAAGTCATTGCCGAATTCTTAGTCTGAGAAAAAATCAGTCACTCATCACTCCACAAATGCCTAGAGATAATGAGAACAATGCAACCTTGCAAGTGTCTCGAGATAATGAGAAAAATGCAACCAGCCACGGAAGAGGATTAAGAAGTTGTAGATGGTTATGTAGTAGGGCAAGGGCTAACCAGCCTGCCATAGGGCATTAAATGTCTTGATACATGCAGATTATATAACAAAATAGTACACAACTTTTATTTTTAATTTATGTAGTCATTAGGCTGTGTGTTATTTTGTTATATAGCCTGCATGTACCAGGGCATTTAATGCCCTATGGCAGGCTGGTTAGCCCTTGCCATGTAATGCAGTAGAGAGATAGCGGCGGCAACACGTGTAAACAAAGTTAAAAATGTCGGAAAAAAGAGTTTGCCAATCCAAACTTTGATTAGGAGCTAAATTTAAGTTAATTTTTTTAATCAAAAAGTGAGTTAATAAATTTGGTAGGAGCTAAATTTAAGTTAATTTTTTGATAAAAAGATGAGTTAATAGCTGGTCAACGTTCAAGTGATTGCTCTAGTCCCGGCTCTGCCGTAGGCAGGGACTAACAAGATGCATATTCAGCGTGCATAGATTTGTATAAGTATATTCATTACTGTTGTCATTTTCACTTCGGCTTGTCTTCAAGGCATTTGGAATGCCATCATCATGAAAAAAATGTCGATGGGACATTCTTTAAGACCAACTCTTTAAAACCAACCAATCCATAACTCGCACATATTATATTATATATTTATATTTTATCTTAAATAATTATTAAAGCATGTTTTCTCCTTTTGTAAATTTTGATAATTGAAAAAATAATATAAAGTATAATTTGAGAATGACCTATTTAAGCTTGTGTTTACAAATTTTTCTAAATACAATATACCATTATATCGCTCATATTCTATATTATTCTATATTTTATTTCCAAATATGTTTTTCCATTTATAAACTAATATACGCTGAATATAAGAAATAATAGCATAAAAGAAAAAGTTAAAAGAGGAATGAAATAATTCAAGTCAAATCGAGAAATAAAGAAGAGGCATTAGTGACATAAAAATTGACTTGGATCAAAAAATGCAATGAAGTGTTGAAAAGCTAAAACAACAACCAACTCTGAAGAAGTAGGCAGAGCTGGGTTTGGTATTTGCTCTTTTGTGGGATACTGCAAAGATGAATATTTATCACATTTTTAGTTCTCAATTTTGGATTCATTATAGAGTCCATAGTTATGTGGCTAATGTATATTTTCTCTAGACAAGATGTCTACAACGCTCGTGATCCGATTTTGAAGAAGAGATGTTGGGAATTGCTAGAAGCATTTCAATCCGTTTGGAGGAAGAAAAATGGTTGTTGATAGAGATTTCAATGCAACTCTTATACATTCAGAGAAAAACATAGGCTTAGGATTCAATTCGGCTAACCTAGAGTTTGTGGACTTCGTTTCAACTGGTTGTCTTTGGCATCCAACTCCTATGAGGGATCGCTTCACTTGGACTGATTGAAAGGTGGAGAGGAATCACAATGCAGAAGGGACTGAGAGATTTCTTGCAAATTCCCAGTGCTTTCTAGGTAACTTTTGTTTTGAATCCTAATCCCCAGCAATTCCAAATCTAAGCATAGACTGGTATTAGGAAATTTGGGTACATCTAGCTTGCATATTTTTGCCTTTGATATTTGTAGACATTTAGATATCTCATCCTAACTTCAACAGAGTAGAGGAATGGTGGAATAATCATATTCAGTTTGGATAAAAGAATGTTTGTCATGGCCCAAAGACTTAAACTTTTGAAGGAAAAAATGAGTCATTGAAATAGAGAAGCTTTTGGTGGCATTTTTAAGAATAAAGAAGCCATAGGAAAAAATATGGATGAATTGAAAACAGACATCCAGACTAAGGATTGTCAAAGGACCTTCTCAAAGGCTCGACTCTGAGGACCTTGGCAAAGTTCACAGACAAGAGCAAATTCTCTCAAAATATAAATATAGGATAACCCTAGTTGAAGAAAGGTGACAACACTCAATTTTTTCATAATGTGATTATCCAATATTATTATAAATTT
>APFE030922845.1:83260-97213 GCA_000404065.3 Pinus taeda
AAAGGAGGTCTTGTCATTTGTATCATCTAAGAATTGTTCATTTGTGTAATGTAAAGGAGGTTGCCCCCTCGAAGAGGCTTATTTCTAAGGCGTTGATCTATCTTTTCTATCTTTTTGTGAGCTGGTTTCATAATAGGGAGATAAATATCCATTAAGTTACTTAGATGGAGAAAGATGTTAAGTTTAAGAAAAACATAAAAGCCTTGTGGACGAGAAAGGCAAGCTTTTATGAGGAAAAGCCTCGCGGGAGAGAAAGGTGAGCTTTTATGGGAAAAGGCTAGGCGAATGGATAACAAGATCCATAAAAGCGGGACACCGCTAAAGGAAACCATATCATGAAAGAGGGTGCTAGATACCCATTGAAGAGCTAAACAAGTGGCAATTTATCCATGGCAAGAACTCTCGGCTCGGGGGTGAAGTAGAGGAAGTTAGTTCTAGGTTGGGTGGCGGTGCTCGATTTTCCAAGTGACATTCTTTCAGCTACTATAGTCTGATTTAATTGCATGGGATGTTCTGTATGTTGGCTCCTTACTCTTTATGTTGTCGAATCTCTAAGCATATGAGTATAATTGCATGTGTTATCTTTGTTTATGACATGATTGAATACTGATGCATGTGACAACTATTGAATACAAATTTAATCAAAGTTAAATTTTAGAGATGGGAGCATAGTAGGTGGTTATTAACATTGGGTCAAGGAGGTAAGTGACACATCATGTTCCCCGTTCAAATCCCCTTGAAGTAGGCTCACTATCTACACTAATAATTTTTACAAGGGATGTCATCCATAGATATTGGAAAGCATCACTTGAGTTTTCTTTTAAGATTATCCCTGGAGAATTACATATATACATACATAAGTAAGTTCCCAATTAGAGTCCCCTTGAGTGAGGTTCATTAGACTATGATAACAAGTTTGTTCTTGACTATGGATAGCTTACTAACCACTATTATGGATGGTGGTTGAGGTACCCACTACCCATATATTCCAAGGCGACGAGGAACTCCTGCAATGATTTCCTTGGAAATGCATATATATTTGTGTGCATGTATATTATATTATATTATATTATACTATAAATTTGTATCCAAATCAACCAATGCAAAAACGTTCCTCTCCATGTCCTTGGGTCTATAATGCAAATACTAAATCTTTGTAAAACTCTGTGTGTGTGTGTTTATGCGCGCACACGTGTGTGTGCGCGTGCGTGTGTGTTTTATGCGCACACACACTTGTGTGTGTGTGTGTAGTCTAGTTGTGATATGAATTGGACCACTTTCAGTGACTCAGAAAAATCGGAAGCAAAACAATTACTTTTCACCTTAATTATGAAAATAATCACTTTGGATTTTGAAAATCTTGAATCTTAAAATTTCATGATACACATTTAGTGGGGGTTTTCAAAGGTGATCAATCCATTTATGAATTAAAGGTAGCGATTCAACAATCCAAATCTAAAATTTTGGTAAAGATTACCTAAATGGAATATGGTGAGTGCAAATCCAAATAGTGATTGGCATGGGAAGGACACTTTAGTAGTTTAAATGTAATACTTTCCCTATTGAAAATGTTACGAATAAAGAAAATAACCCTTTTCTTCGTCTAACAATATTTTCAAATAGCTTTCATTTACTTTTTCTTCAAAGTTAAGGGTATTAGAACTAACATATACCTTGGAATTTTTCACTCCCCTTAAAGGAATGCTCAAAAAATATTATCCCATCATTTATGGGAGTTGTTGAAGGATCACGATGAAATGATGCATCATCTACTTTATGTCTAGATGGATTCGTAGATGAAAAAATTGATAAAATATCCCACCTCACATGTTCCTTTTCACCTATTGTCTGGGGCCATATAGCTGGTGAAGAATTTACTCTGAAGACTCGATTGTCTCAGGGCTTAGGTGTATATACCCTAACATCATCATAGAAAATAACGATAAAAAAATAGAAGAGACCATATTGTTTCGATACCATTGTTCCACATTAGTTTGATAAGGAGATGAAAGAAACTATAATATTCCAAAATGTACACAAGATATATTGAAAACTAATTTCAATACTTTTACTCATATATTAGTGAAAATATTACAGGCAAATAATGGCTATAATGGCGATATTTTCCTATGTGAAGAGACATGTCTACTATACTAATCTACAAAAATCCTTTAAAAAGAGGCGGAAACGATAATTTATCCTAATTTCATAATCCCTAAGATGAAAAAATCATAGTATCAATAAACCTTGGCCCAAAGAGTTATGGTGTCAAAGGAAGAAAGTCCCTGAGGAACATAAGTGGAATGTCATTTTTACAAGGCTAAAACTTTCTTTACATTGGGATGGTTGTGATCCTTGATTGGTAAGTTGTATCTCGCCTATTACTCAATGAGATGAATTGGCGTGGGAGTGTCCCATACGACCTTCCCCACTGTCAGATACATGAGGTGAGAGTGTGCCATAGGACCTCCTCATTGTCGTTGGATTCCTGGTTGAGATGTGCTCCCTGATGTGGCTCGAGGTTGAGTTGGGCTCCCTAGTGATATGCTCTCTAATGTTTCCTGGGCAGTAGCATTTGGAACCCTGTTGGCATTGATTTCGGGTGGTAGAAGTGGCTTCCAGATCGATTGAGGGTGGTAGCCTAAGCTCCCCTCTAATGTTGAATTATTCTTCTTTTAGATTCTATAATGTTAAGAATATGAGCAGGGACAATCAATATATAAGCAGAGATGAGCGGAGCTGAGAAGTGATGACATCTGATGACGAGTTAGTTGAAATAGGACATGATTTGATGACAGGATACTTGCAATGATTATGTGATGCAGTTGGAATTTCTCCCTAGCTGAGAGGGAGTGTTAATTTGGAAGCCTAGTGATAAATTCCAAACATGGGACGAGATTCCTCTTTTCGAGAGGACCGATTTTGACTATTGAAGCGCTCAATTTGGACAAGGGAAAGTGTTTTTCTGAATTAAATCCCACATGTGAACAAACGTTAGGGGAATTTTGAGGTCTAAAATGGGCCTCCAAAGAAAAATGTACAACCAAAATAAATTTTATAAGAACCAATAAGATTCAAGATGATGATGTCAACCATGGGGGATGATTCACTATTTTTGGAGTAAAAAAGTAAAAAGATTAAAAAATAATAAATAATAAAACTACTTTTTCAACTTATCTCCCTAAGTTTTTACTCAAACTTCGAGCGCGAGTACTCGTTGGATGTAAAATTTAGTTTTTCGTCCAAGGAGTACCCATGTTTCATACTTAAGATGGACCCTACTACACAAAATATGAGAAATACATGAAAAAACATGATTGCATGTTTTTCATGTATTTCTGAATTTCCGTGTAGTTGGGTCCATTGAAAGTATGTAAGATTGGTACTCCTTGGATGAAGAATCAAATTCCACATCCAACGAGTATTATCACTCAAAATTTGAGTAATCCCATAGGGAGATAAGTTGAAAATACGAGTTGAATTTTTTTTTTTTTTTCCCTCTAAAATTTGATGATGTAATCTAATCTTATTTTATCATTTCCACTATTATTTTATAATTTCCTTAGGAGGCCCATTTTAGACCTCAAAATACCCCTAATGAGGATAGGTCGGCCAAAAAGAGAAATTGGACACCCATGGATGGCTATAAATACGATTCCAGTGATCCTCATTTCGAAATCATCATTATGATCATTCTTCTTTATTTGGGGTTGGCTTGAACAGTTCTAAGGTTGGGTCGTGGAGATTCGTTCGTACAAGCCCGAGATTGTAGGGTCTGAAGCTCGCACGTGTGTTTAGGGTTCTGGTTTCCAGCCACAGACATACTTCATGAAATTTCAGTTGCAACTACAGGCACACACGCTCATTCGTGCGGTTGGAGGCTTTTAGTTGCACGCACATCACTCTCTTTGTGCGGTTAGAAACTAGGTTTTGAGTTTTACAGTTGACCAAAGATTTCGTCTGTTGACCATAGAGTTTAATGGTTAATCACATCCTTTTGATTCAAGGTTTTGATTATTAGCATTGTTTGGTTCATCTCTTGGATGTTGTTTAGTTGATCTTGATGGATAGTTTTGCGGTTAAAGATATGGATCATTTTACTCTCTTTGTTGAAACATTCAATGAAAATCTAATAAGAAGAAGAAATTGAAAGGGTTTTCCCCATAGTGGGTTTTTCCATGGTCTCCGACCAATCATGTCGTCTCTATGTGCAAATGTTTTTTTTCTATTATTCCTTTATGTTCTGTTGCAATGACGATGATATTGTTATTTCTATATAATTGCATATGTTGTTGAATAATGTGGTAAAACTAAATAATGTTATGATGTTGTGGGGTGAATTCAATATGTAAATCAAGAAATGAAATTATCTAAAGCAAATAACAATATAGCCCTAATAAAATATAGAAATACTTAGTACCATTTCTGAGGAGATGCAATACCCAAATGCCTGCAACCAGATCATCCTCCATCATTACTCACTTTTTTTTTCCTTCCTTTGTCTTAGGCATATAATAAATTTTCATCCTCCTCTTTTATTTATCTCGGTTATTTGGATATTTCTTACTATAATTTTTTTATACAACGAAGTTCAAATTTTCAAAAACATGAAGAGACATTTCAAGTATTTGTTTCTTCTTTGATATGCGAATTGTTGTTCCATAAGTGTGAGCACAGTGGAAATCCTCCAGCATGTCCTTCAGGATGAAGTCATGCTTTTCTTGTGATGCTTCCATACAATGCTATATTTCTAATTACCCCTTAAAATGAACCTTTTTCGAGGATAATGGTATTTGATATCATACATTGGCTTCTTGAGGGTCTTCCACAATTGACCATGAAAATTTTCTATCACCAATATTGTACAATCATAATGCTTACAAAGATTTGCATTCAACCTTTTGACCACTTGATTGTAATATTTTAATAATACTTGTACAAATTTAGAGGAACCATTAATTCACACCTAAGAAGCCCCTAATGGCTCCTTCCTTGACTTAATGACTAGATAAAGCAGACCTTAGTTGTATGCTAATATATTGAAATTTATCCCAACTCCATGATCTCTCTAATTGTTAGGCATGAAATCATAAGCATGGAATTTGAACTACAATCCTCCTCCAACCCCTCCTGATCCATAAACTTCCATGGATATTCCAGTGGACAATTCGTCCTAACATATTTGATAAATTTACACTCAAAATCTAAAATCTATACTATGAGGGTTATTTTCCTTAGAATTATAGGTTAATTAAGTTTGAAAATGTAGAAAATAGATAGCATATGAAAGTAAAATTACTCACAACCATAATAGCACAATATATGACCGAGGAAACCTTTTCGAGAGAAAACAAAACTGGAAGTGGAGGATGTTTTTCTCTCTCTTTCTTTGAATTCAAATGGATGCAAGTACAAGGAACTTTGGTCTGTTGGCATGTGTGTTTCTATAGTGCACAAACCATCTCTATTTGTTCTCTCCCTAACAACTCTTGGCTACCCCACTCATCTATGGAACAAAATGCACTCAAATAGAATGGAATCTCCTTTCCTCCTAGTGTCCTAGTTATAACACAACTGGATAGCCTCCTAGATGGTAAGTTTTACTCCTTCAACTCTTAACTATAGCTATAATATAAACTCTTCTAGATTCTTCTTCATCATGATCACATTCCTAGCCCTGTTTCCATGGATGATGGGGATTGATGTTTTATCCTCTCAAATCATGGTGGTCAAAACATAAAGGTCAACCTCTTGGTGGAATAAATTTTTCATACACTTTGATTGAGGAAACTATTGTACCATTGGAAAGGTATTTGTGTGAAAAATAGCTCTAGTGAGTGTCAAACTTAAGTGATAATTTTGTATCCTTGAAAACATTGTTTGATGCCTCGAATTTCTTTCGGAAGGTCTTGGACCCCAATTCATCAAACTAGGACCCACTAGGAAAAATGGTCTTTTGAGTTGATTCCTCCACTTTTTTTGCTCTAAAAGCATCAATATGGATGACAAATAATATAACGATCTATTCTAGATCTCCTTCTCCCTCCCAATATCCTCTTATATATCTACTTAATTTTTTTTAGTTCTTGATATGAGAATTAATCGAAAACTTACAAATGATTGTTCACGACAAATTGTTTACAAGCCATTTCATTGTAAAAATGTAGTAGATTGAACATAACTAAGATTACTTAATTCTAGTTAATTATAATACTTTAGTATATCATCAAATGAAATTTTGTTAAGAAAATGCTAAATGAACGTTCAAAGGAAAATCAAATATCATTATTTGAGATAGAAGGACAAATTGAATTTTTATGTATTTCTCCATAATTGCAATGGACTATGAGTTGGCACACTCTAACTATCCCATGTTTTGGATTTTTATAGCCAAAATCTAGCAATACCATTTTTCTTAAGATTGTGACTTTCTATTGTTTAAAATGCATTTTTTAAACATACACTACATAGCTAAAAAAGCTCGAGCCACTTAGGTTATGTAGACTACATAACTAAAACTTGTGAATCAACAAATCGTTGTTGGATTTATATAAAATTTGATTGAAGAATATATAAAGAGCCAAAACCTATAAGACACAAATTATGCACTATGACTTGAATAACACATTTAATGATAATTTCATATTATAAATTATTTAATTTGTTTTTGAATATTTCTAATTAAGTAGCACAGACAACCAAAAGCACAATGTTGGAATTGATATTTCTAATCAACTTAATGTAATAAACAATGAACCTATTGAAAATTTATTCACTTATAAGAATTCCCAAAGCCATAAATTTTCTCCTACCCATCTTTCATTAATTGCAACCAAAATGTCAATTACAAATTCATGAGAGACTCCAAATAATAAAAATTGTTATTTGAGAGTATAATATGATCCATGTATCAATGGCAAAGAGAAAATTCCAATTTATTTCACAATATATGTTGCATGTGAAAAACGATGATGAGTGAACAACAAAGAGCATTGTCCAATAATGGACATATTAGATAAAATTCACATCAATATACAACAATGTTTGATTGGGTTGAGAATTTTCTCCTACCCATCTTTCATTAATTGCAACCAAAATGTCAATTACAAATTCATGAGAGACTCCAAATAATAAAAATTGTTATTTGAGAGTATAATATGATCCATGTATCAATGGCAAAGAGAAAATTCCAATTTATTTCACAATATATGTTGCATGTGAAAAACGATGATGAGTGAACAACAAAGAGCATTGTCCAATAATGGACATATTAGATAAAATTCACATCAATATACAACAATGTTTGATTGGGTTGAGAATTTTCTCCTACCCATCTTTCATTAATTGCAGCCAAAATGTCAATTACAAATTCATGAGAGACTCCAAATAATAAAAATTGTTATTTGAGAGTATAATATGATCCATGTATCAATGGCAAAGAGAAAATTCCAATTTATTTCACAATATATGTTGCATGTGAAAAACGATGATGAGTGAACAACAAAGAGCATTGTCCAATAATGGACATATTAGATAAAATTCACATCAATATACAACAATGTTTGATTGGGTTGAGAATTTTCTCCTACCCATCTTTCATTAATTGCAGCCAAAATGTCAATTTACAAATTCATGAGAGACTCCAAAATAATAAAAATTGTTATTTGAGAGTATAATATGATCCATGTATCAATGGCAAAGAGAAAATTCCAATTTATTTCACAATATATGTTGCATGTGAAAAACGATGATGAGTGAACAACAAAGAGCATTGTCCAATAATGGACATATTAGATAAAATTCACATCAATATACAACAATGTTTGATTGGGTTGAGAGGCACTTTATACAAATCAGTACGAGGCACTTTATCAATAATATCCATTTTTAAGGTCACAGCCAAGCCAGACACCAAATTGGTGTATAAGACCCCCTTGTTTGTGGGACAAGGGACCCACCTCCGTATCCATTTTTAAGGTCACAGCGAAGCCAGACACCAAATTGGTGTATAAGACCCCCTTGTTTGTGGGACAAGGGACCCACCTCCCCGCAGCGATTTGACTGCTAAGTCTACGAAGGCATACATACTCTACCCCCCTCTGGTTTTGAACCTGTGACCTCTTAGGAGGAAACACATGCTCTTAACCATTAGGCCCACTCAAGCTGTATAGGCCCACTCAAGCTGTATTAAAATACGTATTAAAATACAATTAAAATATTCTCTAAATAGAAAAGCAATGGCGGTATCATAAAAAACAAAAACGAGTATACATGTTTAGTTTAGTTTTAATTAAAAACATCATTAATAACAGTCACTAAATTTATTGTTAATATTACAACCCAATGTGGATAATAATTTTCCACACAATCTTAGTCATAAATAAAATATTTAAATATCTTCCTAACTTAATATAATTTTATGGTAGACCGCGTCTTTTAGGAATGAACCCTAATGCCCCTCAAAAGCACAAAATGTTTTGCATCTCAAAATTTAATTTGAAATTATTCATCCAGAACATTACAAAATCAATTCACACGTTAAAGATAACACGTGTGTACATACCATCCTATTCTGAAGTCGATTGCTCCCTGAGTAGCCTCTTGATCGAGCAAAGAGTTTGAGTATGGCACCATCTAGTTCACCACAAGTGCTATGCCTATGGAACCCTTCTGCTTCCCCTGCAGTTTATTTTCCGACATATGAGTTAAATATTCAAAAGACGATCGTATGTCTTGTTATTGAATTTTAATTGTTAGATTTAAAACAGAACATAACCTCACCTGGTATTTAGTCCTATATAATTTTACGGCGGCACTATGTGCTAGAAGCATATTATGGGTTACTATGTAAGGCTCTGTTGCAGAGTTCCCCGCTGTACAGTTTCCAAATCTGGGCGAACAGCGACCCGGTGCGTGAAGCCCCAGATCGTAGCCATATAATGAGAAGGTAAGCGGTTCGTTTATAGTTGTCCAATACTTCACACGGTCTCCGAAAGCTCGGAAACATTCTTCTGCGAACACGCCAAAATCCTCCCTGAGACAAGACAGTGATATATATCACGTCGGAAACAGAAACAGGCACGATGTTTACATGTTTTAGAGTGAATTAAAGCTGAGAGATGACTCTTTTACTACAGAATCCGCCGTACTCGTCCTCCAGAGCTTGCGGCATGTCCCAATGATACAGTGTCACGAAAGGCTCCATACCTACAAGAACATGAACATGCATGTTTATACACGTGCGTGTGCGTGTGCGTGCAAAATAGATATATATATACACGTGAGTGCGTGTGCAAAATAGAGCTCTACTCAACGCGCGGCGGGCAAATGATTATACCATTCTTCAGCAGCTCGTTGATGAGATTATTGTAATAAGCGATCCCCTCTTCATTGACTCCTCCGTGTCTCGCTGATCCTTCTGAAGACATTTAATCATGGAAATAAGAGTCCAGCCAAAGCCAATTATCACAGAATCCATTGTTGAGTCAGTTACGTGTATTGATTCAACTTACTGGGAAATATGCGTGACCAGGAAATAGAAAAACGATACAGGTCCATTCCCATGTATTTGAGATGCTGAACATCTTCCTGCATGCATGCATAATTCTATCAAGTTACTACAACTACGCTAAAAAAAGGAAGAAGTTGAAAACAAATAGTGCATGAAAACGGCCAAGTACCTTATAGCGGTGGTATTGATCTACTGCAACATCACCATCCTTTCCATCTTCAATTTTACCTGCAAGTTAACGTTCAATAACAACAAATAAACAAAACAGCGAGATGGAAGCCCCTGATCATATTAACAACGACGGTGTAGCTAGCTAGCTATATCAATCTATGTGTGGACTCAACATTACCTTGAATGTGGGAGAATGTATCCCAGATGCTGGGTCCTTTCCCGCCCTCGTGGGCAGCTCCTTCGTCCTGTGAAATCAGTTTCAGTCAGAATTTGTTAAGACTAGGAAAACAAACAATAATAATGCAGTGAATGGGCAGGGACTTGAACCTGATAAGCAGATGACCCGGCACCAAATTTGAAGCCCTTGGGGAAGCTGCTTCTACCGAGATGTGGAGAAGTTCCTGCAACTACGGTCATGAGAAGATAAGTGAAAGCAAACATACGCATAGACCCTGAATTTTAGCCATCTGGCTTTCAATTGAATCACGACGATCCCAATGTATAGCCAGGCGTTTTCGGTTAAATTATTGAATCGAGATGCGAATTTATAGTCTCGTGGAATGGGAAGCCAAAGCGGTGCTTTTGCCGTGAAGCGAATTGCGATCCCGACTTACAGTTTGGTGGAATGGAATTATGGAAGGGGGTTTTGCTTTCAATTGAATTGCGATCGCAATTTATAGTCGCCTGGAAGACGTTTCTGATCAAGAAAACACCGCGCACGATTGATCTTGTAAGGATTTTTCAATTCTGGTTGGCGTTGACGTGGTTAGAGGCGCCATTATTCCACTTCAAACATATATCTATATATAACGTGGATTGATTGACGTTGACTTGGTCAGAGGCACTCACTGCCATTCCACTTCAACTTCTTCAAAAATATATATATATATATATCAGAAGCGCCATTCCACTGCAACAGAAAACACACGGTTTGAATATCTATATATATATATATTTTACGACGCAACAGATAGACGATAGAAGGTTTGAATAAATATATATATCACGACATACATGACCCAACAACAGATGGACCGGACCGTTTGAATAAATCTATAGACAAACAGAAATACATTAAATGATCGATCGGACAAAACGGCACATGTATATATATATATATATATATTAGAATGAGAGACAGCAGTCTAGCGTGGAACCATATCTCCATCTATCACACGCACAAACAAACATATATGAATATCATAATGAAAATATTAGCTATGCCATAAATCACCATCATGCACGCACGCACAAATAAATATTAGTACCAAAATCCAAGTACCCAAACGGGTTGTTACCAGAACCACTGGTACAATTGATATTCATAACCACGCCTTCTTCTTTTTCCCAACGATTATTTGTTTATCCTTCCAAACATACAAGTAAGACACTTTTCTGCTTCACTGATCTGATCACTGATAAGAACATGACAATATTTTGGCAACGTACGAATCCCCGGCCGCTTAACCTTATTAATATGAACACGTTGATACAATAATATTTTGGCAATATACGACTTCGCAGCCCGTCAACTTTTTTAACATGGGTGGGTGGTACCACAAAGGAATTTCCTAGGCCTTGCTATGTTTTGTTTTGTGTAAGCGTTTTGTTCAGGGATCCTCTAAATCTCTCCTTCTTCAAGGTGGGTCTCTAAATCTCTCCTTCTTCAAGGCGGGTCTTTGAATCCTGGTTGTGTCTCTCATGTGTGTTTATTGAATCCAATAAGTGTTACTTATGTTGGCCTAGTTCGACCCTATGATATAATTTAGTTTTTCCTCATGGGATGTGGGACACTATGATATAATTTAGTTTCATCCTTCTTTTATGGATCTTTTGCAAATAAAATGGTGAATTCACTACATTGGAAAATAGAGAGGTGTGGCCTTATGTTTTGTTGGCATTCTCGGCAAAGGGTTTCCACTGTAATTCTTAGTGTGCTTAGAGTGTGTGAACCATTATTTAATTTCTATTTTCCAAAGAATCTATATGCATTACATAACTTTGGAAATTTTAAAACTTGTAGGAGGATGGTGAAATAGAAAGAGGGGAAGAAGAAGGAGATAGAGAGAGATTGAGGAGGGAGAGGAAGATATAATCCTTAAACCTACATTTTTTTTAAATTTATTAGTAGCAATCATTACACAAGATATAGATTATAGGTCCATAGAAAGATTGCCTTTGAAAATTATACTGGGTCTAGATCTTATTTATTGGAAATAACCACAATACATGCAATATTATAAAGGGGAATCTATTTTCCATACCTGTAACCAATACCAACATCTTTCTCCCTAATTTTTATAAGGAAATGTAAATTCCCTTATATTTCCATCAAAAGCATCAAATAGGTATTGGAGAGAGAAATTCGACTCCTTAGCCATCTTACTCACTATAAGCAAGAACAAATGGGGTATGGCTTGATACATTTAAGTGTGCACAAATTTAACATATTCATGAAAATACATACATCCCAACGATTAATCTCATCAAGTTATTATCAATGTCACCAGGAAATTGGCAAGCTTTGTGCCATCATGTAACACCCCTCCGTTGTATGTAACACTTTGTTGCTATCATGCCAGACCTAAGCTAAGACTGAGTCGTAATAGAAAAGCTAGGTCTGAGGTGTAACAATGAAAGTAAATACTTTGTTATTAAATAGATAAAGATAATTTAACCACTTGGAAAACAAGACACCAATAGATGAAATCCTTACCAAATGAAATCCCATTGGTGAATGGGAATGGATAATCCTTTCATGATAAGACTTCTAGATCCAATTCTAGATAAGCTTAATAGATTGGGAGTGTTAGGCCCCTATACCACTAGTGTAACCCCTTATTGTTATTAGTACAACCCCCTTATTATATTGTTGTACCCATGTAGTCCCCATATTGCTACATGGTGCCCCATAGAAGCCCACTATTTCTATTGATGTGCCCTTACATTATAATTGTTATGTCGACTCTGATTATATTATGACCCCTTAGACTCATATATATAGAAAGGAGGTCTTGTCATTTGTATCATCTAAGAATTGTTCATTTGTGTAATGTAAAGGAGGTTGCCCCCTCGAAGAGGCTTATTTTTAACGCGTTGATCTATCTTTTCTATATTTTTGTGAGCTGGTTTCATAACATTTGGTATCGGATCTTTGGATTCTAGGGTTTTCGCTGCTCCAAACAGGTCATCGTGGAATTTTCGCTATAACTTTTTTTTTTGTGACATTTCAGAAGCTAAAAAGAAAACCCATTTGAGAAGTAATCTCACTGAACCTAAGGTCCGAATTTCAGAGCTTGTCTTGCTATATTTTCGGAAATATGACCTAAGGAAGTTATAGTTTGTGTAAGCTCCAGAATTTCATCTAAAACAGGTCATCATGGAAGTTTCACTATAACGTTTTCGCTACAAAGTTTCAGAAGCTAAAACAAAAACCCATTTGAGAAGACATCAGTTTGAACCTCGAGTCCGAATTTCAGATCTTGTCTTGCTATATTTTCAGATATATGATCTGAGAAAGTTAGAGTTTTTGTAGACTCCCGAATTACATCTTAAACATGTGACCTTGGGAAAATCGTCATATCTTTCTCTCTGAACATCAGATTGAAATTTCGTAAGAAGTTACAGAAAGATAATGCACTGTAGCTTTTTGTGTGTATTTGTTAGATCCAAAGGTCAAAACAGCGACACGTGGCATGTCATACAAGTTCGTTATTTTGAAAAGGTGTATAATCAGGTCATCTTGGGAGATTGTGCATAACTCTTTCTTGGAGAATCCAATTTTGATCAGACTGGTGGCATTGGAAAGAGGACGCAGATGACTACTGAAATTCGTGACTTGAGAACTGGAAGATCCAAAATTACATAGTTACAGTCGTTTCAAGATTGAGCTCCTAAAATCGAGAAAAAGCGAGATGAGGAAGTTTGATGGCAAGGATCTGATAAATTGGATACTACAGATGGAGAAATATTTTGATCTACTTGGTGTACCACTGTTACAAAAGGTATGTGTTGCATCTAATTATTTAGAACCGAATCAATTTTTATGGTATAAAGGGCTTTGTTCTCGTAAACCACTTGTCACATGGTCAATTTTCACAGAGGAAATCATAGCACATTATGAGGATACAAAGAGAAACACCTTCTTTAGCCAATTGATAAATCTCAAACAAAAGTGTTCAATGGCAGAGCACATTGAAGACTTTCAAAAATTGAATATAAGGGAAAATGATATTCTAGAGAAGCAGAGGATTGGTGTCTCCATAGGGACT
>APFE030922845.1:99433-120237 GCA_000404065.3 Pinus taeda
GAAGAAGTGTGGCCACTCATTCAAAAGTTGCAGAAGATCCCAATTCAAACAATATTTCTAGAACTTGAAGAGGAAGGAAAAATCATATTGGAACCTGGAGCAGTCTACAAGAACTCGACAACTACGAAATCGATCAATTTCAGAGTATCTCATTAAGTGGAAGAACTTACCTGCTGAATATTCCACATGGGAGGACAAGAATTTTATACAGAAGCATCAAGAACTACTCAAGCGTTGAGGACAACACTTTTTGAAGAAGAGGGGCTTGTTAGGCCTCTATACTACTAGTGTAACCCCTTATTGTTATTGTACAACCCCCTTATTATATTGTTGTACCCATTTAGTCCCCATATTGTTACTATGGTGCCCCATAGAAACCCACTATTGCTATTATTGTGCCCTTACATTATTATTGTTATGTTGGCTCTGATTATATTATGACCCCTTAGACTCCTATATATAGAAAGGGGGTCTTGTCACTTGTATCATCTAAGAATTGTTCATTTCTGTAATGTAAAGGAGGTTGCCCCCTCGAAGAGGCTTATTTATAAGGCGTTGATCTATCTTTCTATCTTTTTGTGAGCTGGTTTCATAATAGGGAGATAAATATCCATTAAGTTACTTAGATGGAGAAAGATGTTAAGTTTAAGAAAAACATAAAAGCCTTGCAGAATAGAAAGGCAAGCTTTTATGAGGAAAAGCCTCGCGGGAGAGAAAGGTGAGCTTTTATGGGAAAAGCCTAGGCGAATGGATAAAAAGATCCATAAAAGCGGGACGCCGCTAAAGGAAAACATATCGTGAAAGAGGGTGCTAAATACCCATTGAAGAGATCAACAAGTGGCAATTTATCCATGGCAAGAACTCTCAGCTCGGGGGTGAACTAGAGGAAGTTAGTTCTAGGTTGGTTGGCGGTGCTTGATTTTCCAAGTGAAATTCTTTCAGCTACTCTAGTCTGATTCAATTGCATGGGATGTTTTGTATGTTGGCTCCTTACTCTTTATGTTGTCGAATATCTAAGCATATGAGTATAATTGCATGTGTTATCTTTGTTTATGAGATGATTGAATACTGATGCATGTGACAACTATTGAATATAAATTTAATCAAAGTTAAATTTTAGAGATGGGAGCATAGTAGGTGGTTATTAACATTGGGTCAAGGAGGTATGTGTCACATCATGTTCCCCATTCAAATCCCCTTGAAGAAGGCTCACTATCTACACTAATAATGTTTACAAGGGATGTCATCCATATATATTGGAAAGCATCACTTGAGTTTTCTTTTAAGATTATCCCTGGAGAATTACATATATACATGCATAAGTAAGTTCCTAATTAGAGTCCCCTTGAGTGAGGTTCATTAGAATATGATAACAAGTTTGTCCTTGAGTATGGCTAGCTTACTAACCACTATTGTGGATGGTGGTTGAGGTACCCACTATCCATATATTCCAAGGCAACGAGGAACTCCTGCAATGATTTCCTTGGAAATGCATATATATTTGTGTGCATGTATATTATATTATACTATAAATTTTGTATCGAAATCAACCAATGCAAAAACGTTTCTCTCCATGTCCTTGGGTCTACAATGCAAATAATAAATCTTTGTGAAACTCTGTGTGTGTGTGTGTGTGTGTTTATGCGCGCACACGTGTGTGTGTGTGTGTAGTCTAGTTGTGATATGAATTGGACCACTTTCAGTGACTCAAAAAAATCGGAAGCAAAAAAATTACTTTTCACCTTAATTATGAAAATGATCACTTTGGATTCTGAAAATTTTGAGTCTTAAAATTTCATGATCCACATTTAGTGGGGGTTTTCAAAGGTGATCAATCCATTTATGAATTAAAGGTAGCGATTCAACAATCCAAATCTAAAATTTTGGTAAAGATTACCTAAATGGAATATGGTGAGTGCAAATCCAAATAGTTATTTACTTTTAAAGGTTCATATATGAATTAGCATACCCACACAATTATATGACTAGTTGGTAAGCAATTTCTCACGTTACCATGAGAGAAACAAAATAAGTATTCATAAATGCAATTTTGAAATTTGATAACACTAACATTCAATCAATTTCACACCACGTGAGCCAAAAAAACCAAACATACATACTGAAAATGAAGATATATTTTATCAAATAATAAAATAACCGTGTAACACTTGTAAATAACTAATACCCTACCACTAGTAAGCCACCACCAAGGGGAAATTTTGACTTTGTATACAACATTCAATAAAAATATATATACACACACATAAAGTAAAGAAATGAATCTAACATCATAACTTGGTTGAACTGGTGCCAATTCCCTCCTCACCTTATAAACCCTCATTCTCACTCATATCACAATCATTATATGATTAAGTCTAAGTATATACAAGTTTTAGAAAACACTTAATCACTTCATACAAGGGTTGTAATATCCCATAATTGTTTTGTAAACATTCTTGAAGGCATATTTTAATTCTTCATTGTAAATTCGAAGGATTCCCATTTATAGTGATTCCACACTTGTGAATAAAAAAATATATCTCATAGGTGATCATTATTCACCTTTTGTTTTTCCTTCCTTGGTGTCTACAACAAATTTTTTTCCCTTATTATTTTTCCCTACCCTTTCTCTTGTTTTCATTATCACGACCTCTAGATTCAAATCCACTTGAATTCATATCTATAACCATGGAGGTAAATAATTAGGGACTTGGCAAAGAATAAAGTACATAATTAGGGACTTGTGAAATGAAATATTCAAAATAAACTACAACAAGTAACACAATCCACAATACACAAATATATTCAAGATAGATCTTTGTTCCAACATTATTACCTTCAAAATATAACTCAACCATATGAAAAGGCATAGCGTTAGATGTTCTGCAATTCTAAAGGAAGTGAGGAAAGAATGGAAGAGAAGAGGGAAGTGAGGGAATGGAATATGGAAGAGTGTTAGTCATGGAATCCCCCCTAAGGCATGTTTTGGGGCTTAAAGCTCGAGTTTTGACCCAATCTTGTTGTAAAGCTCCACGAATTGCGGGCGCGGAGTGTGAAATGTATGATAGAGTCACAGGGTTTTCCACCCTAGTTTTGTAATGTAATGTCGGCTGGATAGACCTACCCATGGTCCGTAGACCATGGGATTGTATAAATAGAGTGAGGCTCTAAGTGTAAAGATAGGAAAGAAGTAGAGAGAGATAGGAAGAGAGTCTAAGGAACGAAGTGAAGTGTGCCTTTGGGTCGTAGAGTAGGAGAAGGCTCTGTAGCTGAGTGCGCAGAGGCCTAGTAGCCCGCAACTGAGTGCGCAGACCCCTGCAGCTGAGTGCGCAGGGCGGAGTCGAGTCTATAACTAAGGAAGGAATTAATAAAGAGAAGCTTGTTATCATTTTGCGTTTTTGTTCTCAAGTTAATGAATGGTTGATATAATTTGCAATATATTGTTTATTTACTGCGCGCACCTGTATGAATGGTTTATGTTGTTAAGTATAACTTAAAGCACGCAAGTAGGCCAAAATAATCAACTAACATTGGAATACTAGTAAGGACTTGGGTAATAACGCAGAAGCACAACGTTCGGCCCCTGAGTAGGGTTGCACGAAGGTAGTATATCAGGCTGCGAGGTATGGAAAAGTGCGCGAAATGACTTGCACGCAAGGTCGAATTTGGACCACTTGAACCCATCAGACATCTCCAGGGTGCGGAAACCTGGTTCTAGCACCCTCCCATACTACTTCAAGTGAGACCTTACTCCGTGCTCCGCGGACTGTTGCCGAAAGCGCCAATAGTACCGAGATTTTTTTAGCTAACTTACTCTGAACATGGGTCAGCCCCCAATAAGCCAAAAAATGGTTCTGTTTCTAGGACCGGGATTTGCATAAGAGATGTCTGATGTCGTATCACTGGAATCCAACAAAAAAAGGAATTGAAGAGTGGTTGGACAGAAATATTCACGAGTTCGCGGCGCAGGAAAGCAGGAAACAGTGGTTATCAAAGGAAGAGTGGTTAGCTTGTTACTTATATACGGAAATCCATGAATTTTTCTTTACATCCTTCCCCTATGACTTGTACGAGTGGATCATGAAGCTAGCAGAGAGTCAAGGAAGGTGTAGGCTTGAAAAACCTATTGTGTGGACTCCAGAGTTGGTGCACAAATTGGAAGCATCAGAAGATATGATCGTGCACGTTGTGGACCATTGGATTGATCGAATTATAGAAGGGTTTATCACCGAGTTCGTGGTAAATACTTCAGTTAGCTATAGCAAGGTGGAACGACACTTCCTCAAAGGACCGTGAGGTAAGTACATTAAATCTTTGAACACTTGGATTAAAATGCTACTGTGTGAAAAGCGGGTTATGCGAATAAATTGATGTTTGGGGCTACGCGAAGTGCGAGGATCTACAGAAACGAAGGTAGCACAAAACTAGAACTAGCCCTTTGATTTCACCTCTGCGGGAAAGCGAGGAAGAGCTCGTGAAAGTTTCACCAAGAAGTGCGATCAGTCTGATAAAGCAGCGAATTCCGCGCATACCACCCCCACCTACACCACCACCAATTTCATCATCTTCACCCCCGTCTTCGCCCACACCACCTCCGCCACCACCATAGTTCAATATCTCAAGCACGATAAAGTTACCGGTGTTCAAAGGAGTAGGGAACAAAGATCTGAACCATTTTTGGTTCGTGG
Source organism: Pinus taeda (assembly GCA_000404065.3). Lineage (NCBI taxonomy): Eukaryota > Viridiplantae > Streptophyta > Pinopsida > Pinales > Pinaceae > Pinus > Pinus taeda. The sequence goes on from APFE030922845.1 coordinate 104,122, forward strand.
TAAAGGCTGTATGGGAAGCACAAGGAGTCATGGATGACAATATAAAGAAATCAACGCTGGTCAGCACCTTGCAGGATCGTGCACTGGTGTGGTAAATTAAGCATTCCAATGAAAATCCAAACGCAGGAATCGCGGATATCCAAGTTGCGCTAAACAGGGAATTTAGCAGGCCAAAATCAGAGACACAGTCGATTATTGGATTTAAGGAAATCACGATGCTTCCAGGTGAGAACCCTGGGAGCTAGATCAAAGACTGAAGTGTATGATTCGTGAAGCCAATATGACCTTGACGGATGGGCAACACCGTGCATGGTTTGTAGCATCGCTAACACCGCATCTGAGGAATGCACTGTCATAGCAGAAGCTATCCACTCAAGTCGAGGCCTTGGAGATCGCAATGCAACTGCATGAGACCCCTATAAAAGATCCTAACCTGGGAGTCCAACAGATCCACGCGCAGTTGAAAAACTTGTGCCTTGATATGTAGAGCTTGAAACGAGACAAGACGGCTCGCCCAGAAGTGCGCAAGGAGGTATGGTGCGTAAAGTGCAAAGGCTTGGGACATGACAAAGACCATTGTCCAATATTCGCGAACTACCTGGCGGGAGGAGGACCAATGCCATTGAGACCAGAGGCACAAGCAGGACCGAGCGCGATGCCTACATTATGGTGCATGATTTGTCAGATAGGAGGAAAGCATGCTATGGATAACTGCCATCTATTACAGAAGTATACGCAGACTTCCAAACAATTGTTGTGTAATTTCTGTAGGTCAGTAGGCCACGATGAGCACACCTATAGAAGTTATGAATTGATGATGGATCAGACTCCTACCTATAGAGTTTAGACCAAAACACGGGCCCTCGATCAAAATGCAAGGATGGTGTGCATTGGATTTTAGGGGCGCAGACAAGGTCGAGGTGGAATGGGACCAGAAGAGGTCGCAGACAACTGATCTGTTACAGTTGCGGAGGGCCAGGGCACTATGCCTGCGATTGTACAAATCCGATGAGACCATCATGCTTATATTGTACCCAGTTTGATCATGAGACGGAGGACTGTTCCACGCTGATAGCGAGGTTGCGCGATAAAGGAGCACTCCAACCTCCCCCGACCCAGAACCTACAAATGATGAGGTCTGAGCCGCATGAGGAAGACCCGAATGTAAACATCGTGGTCCGAAGTGGTATTACGACAGGAGATGACAAAGGAAAGTAGCCCGATGAGAGTGCTTGGGTTCACAAGGCTCCAACAGAGGAACCAAAATTTGATTTGGAGCGTGCTAGGGAGACATTCATGGAAGCCAAGAAGAGCTTCGCGGAGGCCTCCACTTCAGGTAGTAAAGACAAACTGGAACCGAGAATGGACCCATCAATGCTCACTACCTTTTTGGAGACATGCATGAAGTTGTTGCGCGACAACAAGGTTGTGAAGGGGCCGCAAGAACTCATAACTAGATGTGCTGGGACCGTGCCAGGAGAATCGCGTGTAGTTTGGAAGCTCGAGAAGCACACAACGCGAATAGGAAGAGAGATGAGATTGACCACGCAGATCGGGGAATATGAAATGGATCAAGTGATTTTGGATCTAGGATCGGATGTGAACATCCTACCAAAGCAGACATGGGAGTGCATGGGCAGGCATACACTATAATGGTATCCTATTCAATTGCGAATGGCGAACCAGCAAAAGATCCTACCTATGGGAAGATTGTAAGGAATAACGGTAGATATCGAATGTGCGAGCGCGCTTGCAGATTTCGAAGTGATAGAGATTTTTGATGACAACAATCCATATCCCATGCTACTGGGAATAGATTGGGCCACTGACATGAATGGAGTGATAAATCTAAAGAAGCACAAGATGATTTTTGAGAAAAAGTCACTGTGCGTAGTGGTACCTTTAGACCCTACGGAAGGATTGCGCTACACGGAGCTGGTGCGTGACTACGAGAGCGACGACGATCTAGACTGTATCTACAAGATAACTACGTGGGAGCAGGACTAGGTGAATCCAATAGCGGATGGTAGGATTTCGTGGGAGCGTGAAAGCTCCTGCACCTCAAATTCGGACGAGGAAATAGAGCGATGGCAGAACCGGTTACACGAGGTAACCACGCTCAACTGTAACATGATGACAAGGTCGCTGTGCTGCGTGACAACATAGGTAAGAGATTTGCCTATGTATGACGGCTTGAGTGAGGTGGATGATTTCCTAAACAAATTTGAAAAATAAGTACTGGAACAACAACAGTTTGATGCTCTGAAATGGGTACTGCACGTTGTGCCCGCAAGGTGGTCAGGTACGCATCAAAGAAGTTTTGAGGACTGGTGCGAATGTAGAAGGATGATGCTCATGTAGTTTGGAAAGACTCAGATGTGGATGAAAGCCGGGTATGATGGACGAAACAGCCTGCACGCCCACCTCTCCATATGGGTATAGGCATATGGTGCGCACCCTGCACAGACGCACACTGTCCTCACGATAGGAAACACGACCAACAAGCAAGAGCGGGCAAGATGATGGCGCGAACGACAACCAGGAAGTATGATGAGACCAAGCGCGCCGAAGATTATCCGCGTGGAAGCCTTTGACAAAGTATGTGAAGAACTGAATGCGGCCCACCATGTGAAGCGAATTGACTGGGACCTGCGCATACCAGTAGTTCTATGGGCTTATAGGACCATGCGCAAAACCCTGACAGCACGAGCACTTTTGAAGCTGAAGTATGAAGCAGATGCTGTAATCCCTATGGAGCATACAAAGCCTAGTCCACGTAGAGTAGCACTCATAGATACGATCGTTCACAAAGCCAGGACAGGAGGGATTGTACAACCACAAGAAACAAAACGCATGGGACTCGAGGAAGAAATCCAACAAGGAAACCTTAGACTCCAAGAACTTGAAGAAGACAGGGTACGATTAAGAAAGAAAAGCGCATTGGCAGACACGGAAGTCAAGAAGCTGGAGGATGAGATAAAGAAATATTTTCTCAGCAAAATGACTAGAATGGTAAGACAGGAGGTGCACGATCACGATAACAGAGTTACGGCCTATCGCCACGAGTTGATCAGTCTGATGCCTTGGCTTGGACCACATATTGCTAAGCATAGTGACCAGGGTAGCGCGTTGCAAATGGTGAAGTGCGTGATGCCAACTGTAACAATACAAGGTACGGATTCTCCACGAACCATGACGGAGGACAATATGGAACCCTACACGGGTGGTGCGACCACTTGACTAGCCAAGGGAAGGATAGTCTTAACGCTCCAGGTAGTTGGAAGGAAGTGCGAGACTTTAAAATATTCTGCCCAGGAGTTGTGCAATGTTGGAGATGCGTGCAGAAGCAGAGAGTCACAGGGTCTGCGACCGCGCACTAAGGGTTGCGTTGCCGCGCGGGTTGGCCAGGAAGTGACCGTTGAAGTCGCTATTCACGATGGGATGCTCGATTTGAGGCCAAATGGAGTGGGCAGTGGGCATTTAAGACACGATTTATGGGCAATATTTGGGAAAATCTGCCGCCAAGAAAGCATTAATGAACCAGAATTGGGAACGGTCGAATTCAAATTCAAAAAGTGAAATCAAACACAAAGGGTTGCCCAACAAACAACACTTGGTCATTTGTGAATTGAGCGATTGAGCAAAGCCATGAGTGTTGTGAGTCAAGCGTTGATTGAGCCCCTGAATTCGCGAGTGATAGATTGTTGCACGACTAAAATGACAACAACTAAGGATGGTATGGGGATAAAAGAGGTGACTCTCGACGAGGCCGCGAAGGCCCTAACTGTGGAGGATGTTCCAGAAGGTGTCGGGATTGTGGCGGAGATCCTGAAATCACCGCGTATGCCAAGACCCAAGAAGGATAAACAAGCAATGGCTCTTGTACGCGTGTCTCCGCGAAACCGCTACACAACAAACTGTTGATGGAGGATAAAGGGAAAGATGTCACGTACAGAAACAGACGAAGAAGAAGAAGATCTATAGGTCCTTATCATCGCAGAGGAAGAAGATGAAGGTATTGAGGTGGATAATCAACCTATGCCCTCTGCGACAAAATTTCTCGCCTATGTCCCCCCGCAAAAAGGGAAGGCCAAGGTGCCCGAGGACCTGGACGAGACCAAGAGTTCGCTCCAAACCCCGCTCCTCCTAGATGGCATTATGTTTGAAGGCACGCATCTGGCCCGCGTGTCGACCATGAAATTTGAAGATTGGGACCACGCTAACTGTGAGAAGTTCCCTCACCTTGAGACCAACAACCTCATGAAGCAGAACACTGTGGAGGTGGTGACAACATTAGAGCCGCGGAAGTGGTTGCGCAGTGTGGAAAAGGTCGGGCTTTTGAACCTACTATGGGTGTCGCATTTCCATCGCGCCTCGATAACCATTTTCGTCATCAGGCAGTTGCTCTGCCTGGTGCATGATGGGTATTTATGGCTGGAGGATCCCATCCCCATCACGGCAAACCTGATTCATCGCATTTCTCGACTTCCATACAAAGGAAAAGACCCCGCGACCATATCGGAAGGAAAGGGAAGTGATTTGGCCATCGTGGAGGCCATGAAGACGAAGTACAAGCTAGAAAAGAAGAAGAGGGGCTACGCCATCTCCAACATCAAGGACAAATCAATACGCATAGCAACCCAAATCCTTGCAGGCAAAGTTATGTGCAAGTGCCGCGCCAACTAGGTACCTGCGCCAGTGGTCGCACTTGCCGAGCAGTGCAAGGAGGGGTTCCAGTTTAACTGGTCCAAATTCCTCTGCACAAAATTCTTAGAGAATTATCATGAAGCCTAGGAGTAGGGTAAAACCTTCCACTATGCATGGTTGTTGTTGTCCATAGTGCTTGTAGCAGGGGAATTGCCAGAGGACAGTCAATTTCCCATAATTGACAGAGAATTACCGGAGGCCGCAAAGTACGCTTCGCTCTGGGTCACGAAGGATGCTAAAAGGATACACAACATCAAGATCTTCTAGGTGCACATGGAGATGAACATCCGAATGTGGATCAACTCTAAACCGCGCTTGTTGCCCATAGTGTACAATAGTCTGTAGAGTTTTGCAGAAATTAGGGTAGACATGCACAACATATATATCAAGGCGTGCAAGGATCCGACAAAGCAGTGGACAAAGCTACCCTTTGTAGCCACTGATGACACCATTTTCACTGTCTTGGAGGCATGGCCTCCAGAATGGCGCGCCCCAGACATTGCAGAACTCGAGAGGTCGACAGCGCAAAAGAAGAAAGACGATGCCAAGTTGCATCGCACAGTTGGCCGAGAAAAGGCGGAAGGAAACAGCAACAGCTGAGTTGCGGGCAGCGCAGGAAGCAACACAGAAGGTAGCCGAGCAGGAAAAGGCTGCAACAGCAGCAACATCACAGGTAGTAACTGTGAAGACGGCCGAGGGCCAAACAACACCTTCGCAAGGGAAGGTAGCCGAGGAAGCAGAAATAGAGGAAGGAGGCGAGGACCCACAAATCGCGTCCACACAATTGAAGTGCCAACATCTGGCAGAGCGAGCAGGATCGAGGAAGAAGGTCAAGGCGTCGAAATTGTTCATTGACCCGATCACCGTAACCAAGGGTGATCTGCATGACATCAACGAGACGATGCGCGATGTCATAAATGAGGCTCTCCAATATTTCATGCAGGAGAACCAGATTGTGTTGGGGGCCCTCAGAGCACAGTTGTAGGAATTACAGGTGCGCCCCCCTTAGGTTGGTACCCTCGCAGTCGAATCCACGGCAGCAGAGTAAATCGTGCACGCGCGGATGGCAAACACAATAGTGTTGCCGGAAGGGGCTCTAGTGACATCAGATGAGGTCGACAGGTTTTCGGTTAGCACGATGAAAGGTCTCGGTGTTAATCTAGCTGCCCTTCTGCACAAGACATTATATCTATTGTAGGATGGGATAACGGCAGAGCTACGCGCTAGGGAGAGCCGCACACTCCAAGTCATCAGCGAGTAGAAGATAAATATGGACAACTTAGCTTGCATCATGATGAATTGGTGTCGCAAAATCAACAGCTGGTGCAGGTGATAGCCGATGCTTGCCAAAGCATCCTGGGGTTAGCCATCCCAGCAGATCTACCAGCGGAGGTGTGGATCCGTAGGCTAACAGTAGGAGTCCACGAGGCTAGGGAAGAAACGACCAAGGTTCAACTGGAGCTGAATCTTCAGATCGTCGAGCTGTAGTCAAAGGCGCAACGATCCACTCCACCGGAAGTCAAAGAACAGCGCGTTAGCACTATCACAGTAGGATTGAAGGAAATTGGAGGTACGGTGCGTGACTGCACCAGCACGTTGGAAGAATCACTTGAGGTCCTCACCACTTTGCAAGAGGACCCCAACATGTAGCGCTTAGAGACAGAAGCACGAGAAATCTAACAACAATATGACAGTGTCCAAGGAACTGTGCAGAAAGTGGTCCTCACCCAGTGGCTTGTGAGGATGCAGCAGGCTAAAGCACTGAAGGAGCAGGTGGACGCGACATGACATAAAGAGGCAGTTCTAAAAGTGCACGTCCAACCTTGGATCGACGAGGCCTTCACCATCATGACAAACATCGAAGGAAAGCTTGCGCACATATAGGGGATGCACACATTAATGCAGAGAAGCACTCCAGACACAGAGGTCTCAGAACAACATATGCAGCAGATCCAGCAAGCAGCAGCTCAGTGCGCTGCTGACCTTTGCGCAATTTGAGAATAGTTGGAGGGACTCTGTGCAAAGATCGTCGTGCCAACAGAGTGACTCGAGGGCAAGTCACAATGTTTGTGTTGGGGGCCTATTGGGCATGGAATCCCTCCCAAGGCATGTTTTGGGGCTTAAAGCCCAAGTTTTGACCCAATCTTGCTGTAAAGCTCTGCGAATTGCGGGCGCGGAGCACGAAATGTATGATAGAGTCACAGGGTTGTCCACCCTAATTTTGTAATGTAATGTCAGTTGGATAGATGTACCCATGGTCCACGGACCATGGGATTGTATAAATAGAGCGAGGCTCTAAGTGTAAAGATAGGAAAGAAGTAGAGAGAGATAGGAAGAGAGTCTAAGGAACAAAGTGAAGTGTGTCTTTGGGTCGTAAAGTAGGAGAAGGCTCTACAGCTGAGTGCACAGAGGCCTAGTATTCCGTAGCTGAGTGCGCGGACCCCTGTAGTTGAGTGTGCAGGGCAGAGTCAAGTCTGTAACCGAGGAAGGAATTAATAAAGAGAAGTTCGTTATCATTTTGTGTATCTATTCTTAAGTTAATGAATGATTGATATAATTTGCAAATATACTGTTTATTTACCGCGCGCACCTGTATGAATGGTTTATGTTGTTAAGTATAACTTAAAGCACACAAGTAAGCTAAAATAATCAAATAACATTGGAATACCATTAAGGACTTGGGTAATAACGCAGAAGCGCAGTGTTCAGCCCTCGAGTAGGGTTGTGCGAAGGCAATATATCAGGCTGTGAGGTACGGAAAAGTATACGAAGCGACTTGTGCACATGGTCCAGGTTTTCCCAAAAGGAAGGATCTCGTGGAATAGATTTTAAAGGGACCAAAAGGCAATGAACTCATCAGACATCTCTAGGGTGTGGAAACCTGGTTCTACCACCCTCCCATACTACTTCGGGTGAGACCTCAATCCACGCTTCGCAGATTGTTGCCAAAAGGGCCAGTAGTACTGGGATTTGTTTGGCTAACTTACTCTGAACCTAGGTCAGGCCCTAATAAGCCAACAAAGAGAAGGAGAAAGGGGAAGAAAAACCTAAAGAAGAAAGAAGGAGGGGAGAGAAGGGGAGAAGAAGGAGAAAGAAGAGAAGAAGAAGTAGAAGAAGAGGATCTCAAAGACAAAGAAGAGGAGGAAGGAGGAATCTAAAAATAGAAGAAGTAGAAAAAGTGGAGTAAATGGAGGGGAAGTGAAAGGGAAAGGTAGGAGTAGGAGGAGATATAGCCTTGGGTAGTATTCCATTCTCAAGGAAATTGGGAAAGGAGGGAGGAGATGAAATGGAGGGGGGGAAAGAGAAACAAGAGGGAAGTGATGAAGGTAATATGGAAGAGAAGGAGAAAGAAGAAGATGAAACTTAAAAAGAAGGAATGATGCATGAGAAGTTGGTGAAGAGGGGGAGGAGGAGAAAGGAGGGGAGATCAAACAAAAAGGAGGAGGAAAGAGGACTCTCGAAATAGGTTGAGTATAAATTGAGGAGGAAGAGAAGGGAAAATAGGAGGAAGTGGAAAAACATAATCTTGGGTTTTGTTCAATTCTCAAGGAAGCGGAGAAAGGAGGAAAGAGGGAAAAAATAGTAGAGGAGACAAGACAAGAGGAAAGTGAGGGAAGGGAATGTAGAAGTGAAGGAGAAAGAGGAAGACGAAATAAAAGGAAGGAAGAAGGGGGAATCAGGTGGGGAAGAACAAAAGGAAAAGAGAAAGGAAGGAAGAGGAAGAGGAAGAATGGGATATCAAAAAAGAAGTGAAGCAAGGAGGAATCTCAAAATGGGAGTAGAAAAAGAGGATGAATAGAAAGGGAATGGAGGGATTAGAAGGAGACAAGGCGTAAGGAGGAATCAAGAAAAAGTGAAGGATAATTTTGGGAAAATAGGAAGAGGAAGAAGTGACAAAGAGGAAGAGGGGGAAGAGAAAAAGACGATGGCGAGGAGTAGGAAAGAGGCAATGGCCAATAGGAAGAGGAGGATAATAAAAGAACAGGGCGATAAAGGATGAGTAGAAAAGCAAGAAATAGAAGAGGAGGAGGAAGGATGGGTAGAAAGGAAATAATATGAACGAGTAGTAAAAAAACAAGAGGAGTTTAAGGAATAACCATTCAACTAATCATTTGATATTTCCACCATCTCAAAATCATATTTGACCTTGTAGCCATATTTACAAATAAATTTCATTTTTGGCACATATTTCAAGTCATAAACAAGATTTCTAATATTTTCATTGAAATCAGGGTAGAATTTGAAGGAATCCTCTAGTTTGTGTTCTCCCTTTCTGTAAATATTATCAAGACGTTTCCAAGAAGAGAAATAGAACCCAAAAGCAAACTTCATATGATAAAGTTATGGTCCTGGATAGTTGATGTAGCAACTACACTCCTTGTGGCCCATTATATCATCACTAACTTAGCTCCTATACTTATATTCTTTTTATTTTCAGATTTTTTCCTCTTGGGGACTTGGGACACTAATAGTAGAAATTGAATATTTTGTAAGTGGGTCATGATCCCTAGTATAAAATCCCACGTTTTACCTCTTGTTCTTTAAATTCAGGGTGGTTGGGTGGTGCAACATAGGTGTTTGAAGTCACCTTCAGGTTGTAGCCTGAAATTACTTCAAGGTGGTGCTAGTGCAAGTTGGAGCTTGCAGGGTGTTGGAGCAACATATTAATGGTAGCTGATAAAAATGGGGCATTGGAGTGTCCTTCCAATTTGAGCTAAAAATTGAACATTTTTCTAGAGTACTATGGAGTTGGGGCTTCCCTTTTTAGTTGGAGCTTAAGCATATTATGTACTCATAAAATTATTAGAAAAGCATTCGGTGGTTTTTCTCCGGGAAGGATTTCCACCTAAAATTTATTGTGCATCGTTCTCTTGATGTATTGACGTTTTATATGTTTTTAATGCTCTGAATAATTTAAAAATTTAAAAATTATTAAGAAATATTGATTCACCCCCTCTCGAAATTTCCAACACTATGCACATGAGTCCCTAATAGAGGCTAAAAGAACAAAATATTGAGATCAAATCCAGGGCATGAGAGAGAGTGGGAAAGGATGAGAAATTTAACAAAATATTTTTTTTTGCAGAGAAAGAAGATATGCATAGCATATATGTATGCTACAATTCGCTCAAAGCCACAGGAGAAGAGATGTTGAGAAAATCCAAATGTTGTGATAATATTTGGGCTAGAGGTGAAGAAATGTAGTTTAGAGATAAAGTCTAACTACAAAAGAATGTTAAAGAATTGGTGTATGGGATCTCTGCATATGCAGGTATGTTCATATCTAAAGGAGTCAGTAAAGAACTAAGGACTAGAGCATATCTGAGAAGGAACCCTTGAGAAAGACCAAGGTGGAGCAACAAGCAAGAAGTTATATGAGAAAGTTTGTTTTAAAAATCTTGTGGATCTAAGTTTGAAAATGTGATGAAAGAGGGATATGATAGGCATACCAAGCAGGTGCTTGTAGAATAGGGGATTTGAGTATCCTTCATGTTGGCATCTGTAAATAAAAGGGGTTAGGTGCCTCTAGTAAGCTGGTGCCTAGAAACAATGGAAGTTGGTGCCTCCAACAACTAGTTTCTTGCAAAGAGATAGGGGTTGGTGCCTACAAACAGTCGGAGTGGGTACTTCCATCAAGTGGTTTCTTGCAAAAAAATAGGGGTTGGTGCCTATAGAATCTTACCTAAATTTAAGTTGGTGCTTACATTATAATTAATAGAATATTAGTGGTTTTATCCCATGTGGATATCCTCATAAATATATTGTGTTCAAGATCTATGTGATTGGTGCACCATTGTATTGTTTAATGTGTTTAACAGGCCAAATATTTGTTAAATTTTATAAAATACTTATTCATCCCCCATCTCAATATTTTCCTAGTTTCCAACAGGGAAGACTTAATAACTAAAGGAGGCTCAATGAATTATTGCCTTTGATAGTTTCCTCAAATTGAACTTCCAACTCTTACATATCCTTTTTCTTTTATTCCTTGAAATTAAACAAAAAATTTCTCTCCTCTAATGTTTTCACCACATCAACATCACCTTCATGGATCTTTTCACCACATCAACATCATCTTCATGGATCTTGTTGGAGGGAATTCCATTAGAATATGAACATGAAAAAAAAACACGTTTAGATAAGAAAGATGGGACCAATATGGTGGAAGCACATTTATATAAGAAAACAAAGTGTTGGATTGAGTGATCATATTGAAAAAACACAATATAAGCCATTTTATGTAGATCAACCTCACAGTTGATGAGGCTTGAAAAGAACGTTTATATTAATAGTTACCTATCGTAGATCTATCTTTCTCTTTTTCTCCTTTCTTGCAAAGGAGCATGGGGTTTAAAAGGGTAAACAAACTTTATTGAAAGGTTAGAACTATTTTTTTTTTTGTGGGAATAAGAAACTCACTAAGGCATCCATTTCCATTCCCCTTCCCATTATAGGGGCATAGGTACTCAAGTGCAATCATGTCCACCATTTCCAATATTCACTATTTTATCGTAAAAGCATCATCACTGTGAGCTTACCCACCTAGCCACTAACTTCATTTATCTCCTCCTCCATGTCCCTTTTAATTGTGCTAGTAAATTACCCTTAATCACATCTCTAATCGATGAGTAATTATCTATTGTAATCATCCTACTCCAATAATGCCTAGTACTCTTCATTAGTTCAAGTTTTCAGCATTGGACGTTTATAGGAGGATCTTGTTTTCTTACTTTTTATATTTTAATAAATTTTTCATAATAGATTCATTATTTAACATCATTTATGCCATTTGTTAATGCAATAAAAATACTAGCTATAGTTAGTGAAACTTCTCCTAATAATGGTTCTCTCTAAATGTTGAATCAAAGTTTTTTAACCATTTATTTTCATAATTACAAAAAATTGTGTTTCATGTGGTATGTTTTATTGAATATATATGTCGATTTTCAAGATTAAGAAGAATCCATTGACAAGTAAACCAAGCCTAACATGATGGGAACAAGGATGTGATATTTAATGCTTTTCTACATTTGTTTATTTCACGAATCTATTTATTTTTATACTTACAAAAAAATGTGTCTCATGTGGTATGTTTTATTGATTGTATATATATGTGTGTGTGTGTCTTGATTTTCAAGATTAAAAAGAATCCATTGACTTGTAAACCGAGCCTAACATGATCCAAACAAGGATGTGATATTTAATGCTTTTCTACTTTTGTTTATTTCAAGAATTTTGAAATTAAAACAAAATTAATGAAGGATATTGTTGGGTACTTTAAATGTACTTTGGAATTGTGTGTGATACACTCACAAAATATAGGAGTGATTTTTACTCAAATATCTAGCATAGAGTGTTCAAAATTGGATAAACTTAGTACAATAAGCTATCCATGGATTATCGTTAAACAAATCAATTAGTTAATCACTTTTTACAATGATTACTTATTTACTTTCCATTTATCAATGTTTTTTACTAGACTAAACACTAACACTTCTATTGTAGATTAGGGTCCATTATGGATAAGAGATTTGAATTTCACAACAAAGAAAGTTCTTATACGTTTCTCCAATGTGAAATCCTCTTAAATATGTTGATTAGTTAGTGAAATCTAGGAAAGTAGTATACGAAGTTAACATGTCAATAAAATGAAATTGCTATTATTTATTTAATTAGAGACTCGATTTGATTTTCCCATGCATCTTAATGAAGAACAATATACAATCCTAGCAAACCAAAATGGAGAGTTCGAGATATTCAAAACAACTGAAAGGCCTTGAATTCCATTTACTTTCTAAGGAGATGACTTATAATTATTGAAAAGAGAAGGTTATACAAACTTGGTTTTAATTGATTGATGAATTGCTTAACTCTACTAGCCAACCTAATCCAACCCACCCAAGTTCAAACTTAACATTTTTTGGGTTAAAATACCTAACCCTACAACCCAACCCAATCCAACCCATGTAGATCAAACCCAAGATGAGCTAGGTTAAGATTATTTACACATTGTGAATTTTAATATTTGTAAAATCTATAAATATTTCATTTGATGAAGATGGTGTTATGGCTTATCAATTTAATATATATAATGACAATTTGTATTTCCTCTTTATGAGATGTAGTAATGGAATAAGGAGAAAAATAAATCCAAATGAAGATCATTTCTTGTTTCCTCCTTCTCATTCATATTTGCATATCCACCCAATATTTTCGTAAAATATCATCTTTCTCGTTGAAATGAACATGCACCACTCACATATTTGTTGTTAGGTCCCTATAATACTAGTGATTCCCCCATTAATATTGTCATTGTAGCCCTTATTGTTATTGTTGTGCCCCTATTGTCGCCATATTGTTATTATTGTGCCCCATAGAAGCCCACTATTGTTATTGTTGTGCCCTTATATTATTATTGTTATGACGGCTTTGACTATATTGCGAACCCTTAGACTCCTATATATAGAAAGGAGGTTTTGTCATTTGTATCATCCAAGAATTGTTCATTTGTGTAATGTAAAGGAGGTTGCCCCCTCGAAGAGGCTAATTTTGAAGTCGTTGCTCTATCTTTTCTTCCATTTTGTGATCTGGTTACATAACAATTGGTATCAAAGCTTTGGATTCTAGGGTTTTGCTACTTCAAATAGGTCATTGTGGCATTTTCACTATAATTCTTTTTCTACGATGTTTCAGAAGCTAAAATTAAAACCCATTAGATTATAAATCTTGCTGAACCTTGGGTGAGAATTTCAGATCTTGTCTCGCTATATTTTCGGAGATATGATCTAATGAAATTAGGGTTTTTGTAGGCTCCTGAATTATATCTCAAACATGTGACCTGGGGAAAATCGTCACAACTTTCTCTCTGAGCATCAGATTGAAATTGTGTAACAAGTTACAGAAAGAGGACGGCCTGTAGTTTTCTGTGTATCGGTTTCAAGATCTAAGGTCAAAATAGTGACACGTGGAACTTCGTACAAGTTCGCTCTACTAAACCAATCTATAATCAGGTCATCGTGAGAGATTTGGCATAACTCTTCCTTGGAGAATTCAATCTTGATCAGACTTGCGGGTTGGAAAGAGGACTCAGAGGGATACCGTAGGAAGCAATTTCAGACCTTCGAGATCTGCAATTACAAAGATACAACAGATTCAATATCGAGCTCCTACAAAGTGAAAAAAGGTGTGTAGTTTTTTTTTTTTTTTTAATTTTTTTTAATTTTGCATAAGTTTGGTTTGAAAAATTAGTTTAAAGGAATTCAAAGGGCATAGTGAAGCATAATTATCATTAATTGATGCCCCGAATAAAGAAAATGGAAACGCCTAATAAGCAACCTGAAAGCTCTAACATGACTAAGGAAGAAGAGGAAGAAATGCAACATGGTATATCAAAATTACGAGACCAAGTGCAAAAAATTTCACTCTCACAAAATGTAACAGAAGCTAAGATGGATAGCTTAAAGAAAGGCGTGGAAGCTAATATGGATGATTTAAAGAAAGACGTGGAAGCTAAGATGGATAGCGTGGAAGCTAAGATGAATGGGGTGGAATCTAAGATGGATGGTGTGGAAGCTAAGATGGATGGCATGGAAGCTAAGATGGATGGTATAGAAGAAAAAATTAAAGGAAACATGGAAGATTTGAAGATAGATTTGACAAAGTTGCTACAATAAATGCTTACTAGTGACGAAAGGGTAGTAAAGGAAATTCATGATAAGAACAAAATAAATGTTAATCATGATTTCGTAGACTCTAACGTTGGATTGAAGAGTCACCATGTTCCAAAGATCAATATGAGGAAGTTTGATGGCAAGGATCCTGTAACATGGATACTAAAGATGGAGCAATATTTCGATCTCCATAATGTGCAAAACACACAAAACGTACACATTGAAACTTTATATTTGGAAACCAATTAGTTTGTATGGTATCGATGGATTTTCTCTCGTAAACAAATTGTCACTTGGGTAATTTTTACGGAAGAAATGATGGCACATTATGAGGATACAAAAAGCAACACCTTTTTTGGCTAATTGATAAATCTCAAACAAAAAGGTTCAATGATGGAGCACATTGAGGACTTCCAAAAATTGAATATAAGGGTAAAAGGTATTCCAAAGGAGCATAGGATTGATGTGTTCATAAGGACTTTAAAGGATAACCTCCAACATGAGGTTCGTCTTTGAGAACCTGATCCATTGGAGAAGGCATTCAGGTTGGCAAGAAAAATGGAAAGAAAATTTATGGCAATAAGGAAGCCTACCAATCACAATTATAAAGATGGAAGTGTTGTTTCCCCTAGCCTTCCACAACCTACAAGGTTGACACCACAACAATTGGAAGAAAAAAGAGCAAAAGGGCTTTGTTACAGTTGTGATAGCAAATACACTAAAGGTCATAAGTGTGTTGAGAAGAAATTAATTTACATATATTTTGAAGAGGAGAAAGAAAAGGAACAATAAACTTCAAAAGAAGAGGACATACACCAGGAACAAACCCTAGAGAAAGAAGAAATGAATTCGACCATATTTTGTAATGCATTGGTCAGAATTACTACTCCTCAAACTATCAAGATAGAATGACATATCAAGAAGAAAAAGGCAATAGTGTTTATTGATTCAGGCAATACCCATAATTTTATTCATTGTAAGATAGCCAAAGAATTGAATTTCTTCCTATATCCAACACCAAAGTGTCAAGTGATGATTGCAAGTTGAGGAACCATAAATTGCTCTAGAAAGTGCCATAATAACGAGTTATCCATGAGAGAATATGTGTTAAATATCCCAATGCTTTCCATTCCAATGGGTGGTGTTGATGTTGTAGTAGGAGTCCAATGGCTACAATATTTGGGTACGATAACTTTTAATTTTTAAAAACTTTTCATGAATTTTTTTTCGAAAGGAAAGGAAGTTGAATTAAGAGGTATCACAGGAAAACATGGAAAGATAATTAGCTCTAACGGAATGACAAAGCTTCTAAATAAAGAACAACGAAGCGTAATTGCACAATTATGTTCGCTAGAGGTTCCCACATCGAAATCATATATTTCTCCAGATCTCCAAAAAGCCTTGGACAATAAAATCCAAGGTATTTGAGACTCCCAAAGACCTCCCACCAATTCGTGATCATGATCATGCTATTCATTTGATTCTAGGAAGTGTTCCTCCAAACACCAGGCCTTACAGATATCCCTATGCCCAAAAGAGTGAAATTGAATGTAACGTTGCAGAAATGCTAGAGGTTGTTATAATTCAACCTAGTCAAAGTTCTTTCTCTGCTCCAGTAGTATTGGTTCACAAGAAGGATGGATCATGGTTCATATGTCCGTATTATAGGGAGCTCAACAAGCTCACTATTAAAGATAAATTTCCCATTCCTATCATTGATGAATTATTGGATGAATTG
>APFE030922845.1:120618-222605 GCA_000404065.3 Pinus taeda
AATGCACCTTCTACATTTCAAGGTTTGATGAATTCCATTTTCAAACCCTTCCTTAGAAAATTTTTGTTAGTATTTTTTGATGATATACTAATCTACAACAAGTCCTGGAAGGATCATGTTCAACATGTTGACAGGGTGCTCAAACTATTGGAGGAGAAACAACTATATGCAAAAATATCCAAATGTTTCTTTGGAGTACAAGAGGTGGAATATCTGGGTCATATCGTATCTCATGAAGGTGTTAAGGTAGACCCTAGCAAAATTAAAGCCATTAAGGAATGGAAATCCCCACATCCATAAAGCATCATCAGGGATTTTTCAGGTTGACAAGGTATTATCGCAAGCTTGTTAAGAATTATGGGAGAATAGCAGCACCTCTAACAACATTATTGAAGAAATATGCATTTTATACAAAAGCATCCAAAACTACTCAAGCGTTGAGGACAACACTTTTTTGAAGGAGAAGGGCATGTTAGGTCCCTATAATACTAGTGATTCGCCCATTACTATTGTCATTGTAGCCCTTGTTGTTATTGTTGTTCCCCTATTGTACCCATATTGTTAATATTGTGCCCCATAGAAGCCCATTATTGTTATTGTTGTGACCTTATATTATTATTGTTATGTTGGCTTTGACTATATTGTGACCCCTTAGACTCCTATATATAGAAAGGGGGTTTTGTCATTTGTATCATCCAAGAATTGTTCATTTGTGTAATGTAAAGGAGGTTGCCCCCTTGAAGAGGCTAATTTTGAAATCGTTGCTCTATCTTTTCTTCTATTTTGTGATCTGGTTGCATAACGTTTGTTTTCTCCCACACTAGAATTCTCTCCTAGGTAACTGTTTTCACTATCATACACAAGTTATAATTCAATCCAAATCTCACTCTTAAATTTTCTTTTGTTGGTGATGTAATTTTTATTATGCATTAGAGCTAGATAAATTTACTACCAGCGGATCATGGTAGGCATCTGAGTGTGTTGAGGTTTGTACTTGATAATATACCACTAGAAAAATATCAAGCCCACACAATAACATTGGGCTCTCAATTTTTCCTCTTGAATTGTAATACTTCTTAGGTTCCTAGCCAATGAGACTCAGAGTTTTATAGCTAATTTGAGTGCTACAAATCAAGGTTTTATTTGTAAGAAAATACCTATAAATAGAGCATGATGTAAGGTTTTAAGAAGATTATGCATCAAGTGATGTTTTATGAGATAATATCAATTAGATGGATTTGGTGATGTAATGAGCATATTGGTCAATGTAGATCAAGGTTAGTGTTCATTGTAATTTTGTTGTATATTTGGTAAAGGATATAAACAACAGTGAAACACAAAGATTGGTTTGTTTTCCTAGTTAAACATTTCCAAGATAAAAATATCTATGTATTGTGTATGTGTTTGTCATTATTTATTTTTTATTTTATTTTTCTATTGTAAATGTTTAGATAATTGTATCTAATAGAGCTCATATTAGAATATAGTTTCCTAAAACATTTGGGATCGGAGCTTGGTTAGCAACTCATTATTCTCAACACGTAGCAATGATGTTGGTGAAACCATATAAACCAAAATACTAGTAAATACTTATTTAAAGCTAAGTTATAAGTAGATATAAAATAATAATAAAAATGAAGCAATAATAACAAAAAAAAAATTGAAATATGATTCTCATAAATTATTATTAATCATATCAGCGTCATGATATCCTAATTAATCTAGTTATCATTATGGCTTTTTCATCCACCTTGTCCCATTATTCATGGTTTGGGACAATCCAATCCATTTACCTTCTCTAAATTAACTTAATACAAAAAGTCATCGAGACTATGATCACCACAATTAGTTGATAATTAATCTAATTATCATTATAGCCTTTTCATCCCCTTGTCCCATTATTCATGGTTTGGGACAATCCCATCCATTTACCTTCTCTAAATTAACTTAATACAAAAAATAACCGAGATTGTAATCACCACAATTAGTTGATAATTGATAAAAATACATCGATAAGAAGTGATTTAGACAAATCAATTATATTTAAAAAAGAAAAATAAGAAAATAAAAAATACATTAGTACCCCTAACTTCTTAATATATTGTAAGCATATGTGTATTTAAGGATAAAAATAACATATATATTTTATCATTGCTTCAATGTTTAACTTAAAATACCTAGGATTATGTTGGAAGAAGTATACAATGAGCCCAAGTATTAATTTATTGAATTAAAATTTGAATTAATAGTGACACA
This sequence comes from Pinus taeda, assembly GCA_000404065.3. Classification (NCBI taxonomy): domain Eukaryota; kingdom Viridiplantae; phylum Streptophyta; class Pinopsida; order Pinales; family Pinaceae; genus Pinus; species Pinus taeda. The sequence goes on from APFE030922845.1 coordinate 122,875, forward strand.
CTATTATAATATGTTTCTTCACTATGTTAAATTAAAAACCATTTTAAATAAACAATACTCTTCTTGACGAGAAAGAGTTATACAAGACCAAACAATAAATGAAATTCCTTTCAACAAATATTTTAATCGAGTCAATTTATTCTTGAAGAAGAATAGGGACCTTTACTTATAAACCTGAATTGGAGTGCCCAAGGGGTTAGCTTAAACAATTGTTCTCAATGTTGTTGGGAATTTTCTTAGTTCTAACCCAATAAGTACCTAGTTTGACTTCTCGTGGGTTAGGCATGCTAGTTTAAACTAGCAAGTTTACTAAAGATGTTATCCATGGATGTCGAGAAAAATGCCTTGGGTTACCCGAGATATTTTCCTAGGAGAGAAAATATGAATTGACATTTTGTAATGTAGTTTTAATCAACATAATATTTTCTTTGTATATCTTTTTAAGCATTTGATTTATTTTAGGAGGGTAGGATTGGGAGTCTTTGGACTTACTAATATGGAATTAAGATGTATTTTCTCACTAGGAGATTAGGCTAGGATTTGTTAGTATTCTATTTTCAAAGATAGGTAAAACTCTCTTTGTTATGTATTAAATTTTTAAGATGCTAATGTATTCTTAATAGGATTTCAAAACATCCACACATAGTATGGTTTGGAAAATTATAAGTATTTATGTTTATTCTCGACTTCATGGATGAGATTCATATATTTCTCATTAGATGCTTAACATTCCCAAGTTTCTTTAGAATTCAATTGTTAAAATGTGGCTTCTTTATCAATATCTATAAATTTAAAGACTTTCTTCATTTCTTATAGAGTTTGACATATGTGTTTAAATACTAACTCAATATGGTGGCCCCTTTCAAATTCAACATAGTCCATATTTTCATCAGCATGAATGCTAGTAAACTATAAATGAAACCAAATAGAAGTTATCCATGTTATGAATTGTGAAAATTCCTTGAAATGTAGAAACTGGAATTTATTCTTTTAACTAATTAATTATGTGGTTTATTTTGTTACAACAAAATAACAGATAAATCACATTGTAATTTATTCACCATAAAAATACTGCGGAAAATAAAATCTAGAACTAAGAAAATAGAGCGCACACATAATAAAATTGACACCGTTATTTTTGGACAAATGTCCCCGGAAAAACCCAATGTGGGAAAATCAGTGCAGCAGATGAGAGTTTTATTATTATTCTTTAGTAAAAAAAATTCTGAGTACAAATTTGGATATCAAACTGGAAATCCTCTCTAAAGAAATCACTAAAAAAATTATTAAGGGAAAATTTCCCTTCTCCACAAGCAATTTGGCAATAATTTGGCCACTCGAACTGGTTATCCAGGACCCCTGTGTAGACCTCTACACAGATGTTGTGCAGTCTCTCACACGCACTCCCCAAATCTACCTCTGATCAAGACGTTTTTCCCACTGTTGCCTCTGGAAGTGATTCTCCGACCCTCTGGAAAATTATCCTAGTCTCCAGCACCTAAATCAACCTTCCATCTCGCTGAATCGAACTACCTTCTTGAGGAATAAATCAAACTGCCTGCGCAACCTTTATGGAATAAATTGATCTCCTCTGGGTGACTCGTCTGGCATTGGAAAACTCCACTGGAATCTATATTGTTGCTCCTCTTCCTTTGCTACTGATCTCAAGCTCGAATTCTCTTCCCGACAAAATCTATGTTCTCTAGGAAATTTGATCTACCTAGATCACCCGCTAGCTCGATGTGTCTATCTCCATCCCATCGTCCTACTCTTATAATCTATTGTTGGTGAACCAACGACCATGATTAGACCTCCACCAATGGCTAAGATCATCTCAAACTCGATATTTGTGAGTTTCTAGAGCATTCTCACTTTTCTTAATTTATTCCCTTTAATTAATTGATTTCCCTATGTTAGACTTAGGAATTTTTTAATTATTGATCAAATAATTTAATTGAGTTTTCTTTGGGTGTTTTCTCCCAAAATGTTTTCTGGGTTTTTTAGATCTTGTGTTTTTGAGCCTCTATGACCAAAGTTGAGACTAAAACACTTGTCTGATGCTACAAAAAATAGCATTCCCTGTTAGCGATGAAGGTGTTCTCTCCCATAACATCTTCCCTCATGTTATTGATGCCTGACAACCGTGACAATTGCCACTGTCCACCAAGCCACTACGCATACTTTGATTCGTCTGCCACTTTGTAGTTGAACCACCCTGTATTTGTGCTGTTGTTGGCACTTCCCTATGCCTCTTGCACTGTTGTTGCCTCTTCTCCGCACTGTAATTGTTCTCATGTTGTTGCTTCTATTGCAACTAATTGAACTGAGAAATAAACTATGAATCAATTGTCCCTATAATGCCACTTTGTAGTTGAACCACCCTGCATCTGTATTGTTGTTGACACTGCACTGTGGCTCCTGCACTGTTTTTGCCTCTACTCTGCACTACAATTGTTCTCATGTTGTTGCTTCTACTACAACTACTTGAGCTGAGAAATAAGTTTTGAATCAACTATGTCCCTATAATTCCATTGTCTCCCGAGTCTCTGACTGCAACTAGCCTCTGCACTATCTACTGAGTCTCTATCTGCACCCATCAATAACTAACTACAACTAGTTCTGCAACTGTCCCTCAAGATCTGATTGTGCCATTCTGACATTGATCCATCTACTAGTTCAATTTTGTGGGCCCCTATAGCTAAGGTAATGATCATTAAGAAAACATCTATCTAATGTTATCCTCCATGGATCCTACCAAAATCTCCGCAAATTTGGGAACTAGAGCTCAAGATCTCCCCACCTCTCTCCTGGAGGTATAGTTGCATACAAAGAAAATTCGTCCTTCAACTTGTTGGACAAACTATCAATCTTTGTCGAAGTTGTTGCATGCTCTTGCTTTTCCTTCTTGTCCTTCTTCTTCTTGGGACACTGGGTATTGTAGTGATCAAACTCACCACATCTAAAGAGCTTGATCTTCGATAGATATTCCTTCTTCTTTTCTTCTCCGTTTGAGATTTGTCCTAGACTAAGACCTTTCTTTTCTTTTCCCTTCGATGCAAGGGCTACATTCTCCTCGTCTTTCACACTCTTCGATTCTTTGCTGCTTCTTCCATTGATATTACTCTCAACCATATCAAGCGTCATCTCTTCCTCAGTGAAATCAACCCACAATCAATCCCATCCAGGTAGGTTATATCATCCAGTAATACCTTGGAGGAAAGTTTCACACTCCTTGGTGAAACCATTGAGAGTTGTATGCACTAGCTCACTCTCGAGAGGTGTCTCTCCAACGATTGCAGGCTCATCTTGGGCATTCTGAATTCTATTGAGATAAGGAGTGACCCCTTCACCCTTATGCATTTTGGTGGTCCTCAGCTTCTCTTTCAAGAACAACTTCTGATTCTTGGAAGGATTCTGGAAAAGCATAGCGAATGCGTCCCACATTTCTTTTGTCGTATTCTTGGCAGTTAAATGCAAGATTATATGAACTTGAACTCATTCGAGGAACATCCTCTTCGCCTTGGCCATCTCCTTATTTTAGTTCTCTCGCTGTTGCGAGCCGGTAGGTATGGTTATAACCCTTTCTGCATACATCTTTAGACTATGCTCATCTAGTAGGAAATTCATTCTAGCTATCCAGATACAATAATTTGCGGCTCCATATAGCATATCATGATCTTGAAGTCTTTTTTAGGCCATTTTTGCAAAACTCAAATCTGGGAAAATAAACTAGAATCTCCTCCCTTTCCTGCTTGGATTCCTTCTCTACTACTCGCACTCTCTCCTGGAATGCACATATCTACTTTGTTGCTTCCTTCTGTGACTGGAAATCACAGATTTCCTCCTACTAGCTAGATTTGGAAACCCTCAGAGAAATTCCTTTGTGTGCGCTTTTCTCTTCCTTTCCTAGTGTTGATTTTGCTATTGCAAAACTGCTACAAAATCACTGTGCTCAAATCTACTTAACAAACTCATTAATATTCTCATAGGAACTGCTTTCCGGCAACATTATTGCCTATTGGAACTGGCACTGGCCTTTTCAAATGTTTCCTACACCTACAACTACAAATCAAACCCATGTTCTGTTAATTTGCACTCTTGGTTGGCCTCTGCGCAAATCTAGAAGAAATTCACTCAGATCTCCCTCTGAATTGTGAAATTATCTCCCTCTCTCTACTGAGCTCCTGATCTGATCAAAATTACTTTGATACCATGTGAAAATTCCTTGAAATGCAGCAACTAGAATTTATTCTTCTAACTAATTAATTTTGTAGTTTATCTTTTTACGACAAAATAGCAAATAAATCACACTGCAATTTCTTCACCATAAAAATACTGCAGAAAGTAAAAACTAGAATTGAGAAAATAGAGCCTGCGCACACAATAAAATTCACACCGTTATTTTTGGACAAATGTCCCCAGAAAAACCTAATGTGGGAAAATAGGGGCAGGAGATGAGGGTTTTATTATTATTATTCAATAACAAAAATTCGAAGTACAAATCTGGATGCCAAACTAGCAATCCTCTCCAAAGAAATTACTGGAAAAAATATTACGGTAATTTTCCCCTTCCCCACAAGCAACCCGACAACAATCTAACCACTCGAATTGGCTATCCAAGACCCCTACAAAGGCCTCTGTGCAAATGTTGGGTAGTCCCTCATACGCACTCCTTGAATTTTCCTCTGATCAAGACATCCTACCTGTTGTTACCTCTAGAAGTGACTCTTTGGCCCTATGAAAAATTATCCTGGTCTCCAGCACCTAAATTGACCTTCCCTCTGGCTGAATCGAACTACCTTCTTGAGGCTCTATGCAAGCCCCTACGTAGCCTCTTGTGGAATAATTCAACCTCCTATGTCTGACTCTTATGGCACTGGAAAAATCCACCAGAATCTCTGTTGTTTCTCATCTGCCTCTGCTACTAATCTCTAGCTCAAATTCTCTTCTTGATTGAATCTTTGCTCTCTAGGAAATTTGGTCTACCTAGATTACCCACTAGCTCGATGCGTCTATCTCCATCACAGCATCCTACCCTTATAATCTCTCATTGGTGAACCAACGGCTGTGATTAGATTTCCATCAACGACTAAGATTATTTCAAACTCAACCTGTGTGAGTTTCTAGAGCATTCTCACTCTCCTCAATTAATTCCCTTTAATTAATTGATTTCCCTAAGTTAGACTTAGGGATTTTTTAATTATCAATCAATTAATTTAATTGAGTTGTCTCTCGGTGTTTTCTCTTGAAACTTTTTATGGGGTTTGGAGATCTTGTGTTTCTTAGCCTCTCTAAGCAAAGTCGATGTTGGTCACCTAATCCTTTAAGGGTTGGTGTGGAAGCTGAACAACCAAAGGGAGTCTAAGGGACCACTTGGAATATGAAACCAAGGGTCACTCCTATGTATTATAAATGTATATCATGTCAATAATAGATGGACTCTCATGCTTATCATTCATATTTTGTTGCTACCATGTATGCGTTTGATATGGTATCAAAGCAGGGGAATTCCTATCGTGCTCCAATTTGAGCAACTATTTTTTGTGGTCATTTTCTGTGAGTTTGTTTCTAAACCTGGGCGTTATCTAGACTCTCTGAAATATGCACCCGTTAGAATGCAGGACCTAAATTTGGCTCTCTACCCCATTAAATCCTGGTATATATGTTCTTTCTCTGTGCGTTAATTGAAGTTCAAGGTTTATATGTGAAGTTGTAGCGTTACTCCTGCATTAAATTTCATTTTATATGAGGGTCGTATTTATATATGCGTTGAGATTATTGTGAGCACTGGTTCATGTCACTTTATGTTCATTATATCATATGGTTCATAGCTGCTCCAATCTGAGTTTGGTTTGGAATTGATTTGTGGTCTTTCTATTTGCATTCTCGACATAGAAAAAAAATAGCTAGTCTCCTCATACTCAGCGTAAAGTTTGGGAAAGCCAGCAAGAAATGAATGGTCGTGGACGTTATTGTCAGTGACTCTCTCCTCTCAGCTCCCACATTTTTAGCTTGGGCACTCAGCGCTACCATCCACACCTAATTAAAAGTTGTCAGATCTGCCTCTAAGCTACAAAAGCATTAGGTTTGCAGGACCCTAGTTTAAGCTTCTTCTTTAATAGCGTTGGCATGTGTTGCATATAGATCTAAAAATCAAATGAAAAACACTCCCTGTCCGTCAGCGAGGTCCCCAATTTTAGTAATCTCGCCCTCTTCTCTCCTTAGCCTACGATTTTATTATCTTTGAGGCACATTACCTCTTCCCAATATTCAAACTTGTCTCCAAAATGCACAGGAGAATATTGAGTTTTTGCAGCTTGAGACAAAGCTACAACAAGAAGAGCTACAACATCGTAAGCACCATTATGTTTAGAACATTGAGATAAACTCCCATCAACAACAAGTCAATATTGTTGAAGTTCATGTATATTTAGTACCCAATGAAGTAGCAGTTGTACATGCATATACAAAAATTCAGTATGCACATCCCAACCCATCATCAAACCTTAGGAAGAGCTTGTCCACGACAAGCACATAACTAGTTTGGATATGAAAAGGACATGTCCTTTCATATTCCAGATTACTCAAAGCCCATTCAGTTTCATAGTGTTGGATTCCTTCATGACAATTCACCTTCAGTTGTTTCAAATTCTATTCATTTTCCACAACAGCAACAACAAAATGTTAAATGCCAACATTGTGACCGAGTTGGCCATAAGAAAGATCATTGTTTTGATCTTCATCCATGTGAGCACTTTCATAAAACCACTCATTCTTCAAAAACAAGCCTCCTGCAAGAACAAAGATTCATCTTGGATGGATCACTTCTTGGCAATGGGCTTCAACAGCGAAGAAGATATTTCAGTGATGTCAGAACTTGTTCTCGAATATTGAAAAGTCTTGCAGTTGAGATCTCTTCATCTTCTCACCTTATATCTGACAAGGGGGGAAGTGATGGTCATCTACAAGCTTCAAAGCCACATCAAGTGAGCCTGAGCCACAACCTGCCATAGCGGATTCAGAGTTGTAGCCAGAGACAAAGATGCCCCTGAGCATGCCTTCAGTTGGTGATGCCTCTTCAAAGAATTGGGGACACTTCCTCTAGCAAAAGACTTCAACTTCTTTCCAGTTTTGGAAACTTTCCAGGAATTGCATTAAGCATTCCAGAGTTGTTGGTCATCCTTAAACCATCACAGGTTGAGACCTCCCTTTTCAAGTTGAGGTTCTCCCTTTTTATGCGGGGTGAGACCTCCCTTTCATGGTTGAAGGTTTCCCTCTTCAAAACATCAGGAGCACTTCCTCTAGTAGAAAACCTCAGCTTCATGCCAAATTTGGAAGAGTTTCGAGAACTGCACTAAGCATTCGAGTGTACGTGGTCATCCTTAAACCACCTCCCTTATACCAACATTTCAGGGAGCACATTCAGTGTAGCGTTGCCATGCATTTTTGCATGTTTTGTATTACAGATTTCTTGGACTCATACATAACCCTTCGGATTGAGGGGGGAAATGTTGGACACCTAATACTCTAAGGGTTGTTGTGGAAGTTGAACAACCAAAGGGAGTCCAAGGGACCACTTGGAATATGAAACCAAGGGTCACTCCTATGTATTATAAATGTATATCATGTCAATACTAGATGTACTCTCATGCTTATCATTCATATTCTGTTGCTGCCATGTATGTGTTTGACAGTTGAGACTAGAACACCTGTCTGATGCTACAAAAACTAATATGAATAATGTTCATCCTTTCACCATCAAGCTTAGGGAAGCTACTTTTCTATGTCAAGCATTAATCTATCCCTCTACCATTAAACTTAAGGAATGCTACTTTCTATATCTTTAATGTCAAGTTTCCATTTGAAGGACTTTAAATCATTTTCCTTCTATTGTAAATAATAACTTTTATTATGGATTTGAGAGATCTGTGGTTTGCATCTTTTGAATCATTTACCGGAGAATCCACAGTATGAAGATTTTTGTGCCAACGTTTCAAATCCCAAATGGGATCCATCTTCAGGACATTGAGTGATGGCTTGGTTCACAAGCTCTAATAAGTTTCAATTCTATTGTCAAGGTTTTTAAACATAACTTCTAAGGATTTAGCTCACTTCTAGATGTATAGCATTCATTCTTTTCCCTTGCGCCATGGATCAACATCCAACTCCTACCACCATAATTGATATAGGACTAGAGAAATATTATGAAGAGTACCTTAGGGTAAGCAATGATGATGCACATAAGATTGATATGCAATGGCAATAAATGAGAATGCAAGTATGCACTCAAAAGAAACTCGAATGCTAATGAATCTATAAATAGTTAACGTATAAGCCTCTAAAAGACATGAAATAATTCATTAGGCTATTTAGTACTTTGAGCCATATGTAATTACCTTAAATTGTTTTCGATCATATTTCCATTCATGCAACCACAATACTTTTGGTGCAAAGATAAAGTATTATAATAAGATGATATGCACGTAGAGGAAGTCAAGGGGTAAATGATAAGTGAACACCATGGAATATATAAATATTTGATGCGTAAGCATTTCAAAGATATGAAATAGTTCTTTGAGATATACTTACTTATATGAGCCATATGAAATTACATTAATTGTTACTGATTGATTTTCCAATTACACAACCATAGTACTTCCGTGTAAGAGAAAATATTATAAAAACATGATGCACCTAGAAGTCTTGGAGTGAGTGATGATTAACTAATGCCTAAGGGTGAGTGATGATTGATAAATTTCCTAGAAATCATTTTGTATTAAGCATGATTGTATAGGGTACCAAGTCTCTCATGCACATTTTCATTCATCGTCTAACCCTTTTTTACATAGATATAATCAATTAATAGTTGTAGCTAACTTATGGCACAACATGGTAATATTCCTCAATAATGAAAGAATCATTATAATAAATAGCATCTACATTTAATAGGGGATATGCAAGGCGCAATCTCACTAATAGACAAAATGGTATTTTTTGTTGTAATGTGGGGATACAATTTTGGGTGAGATTGTGATTTTTTCTTGTTTAGATGTATTTTTGAAGGCATAAATGGATTCAATTCCTCAAAACCCATGGGGAACTCAAAATTTTCCGATTAAACAGCTTAACCTTATGGGTACCTAAAAGTCTTTGTTGGATATCAAGAAAAAATTCTATGGAAAAAAAATCTATAAAAGGGTCATTTCATCTATTTGTCAGACTATGTTGATTCGTATACATCTATAATGCAACAAAAATGATTCATTATTGCTTAATTTTTAAGCTTTCTAAGTTAAAGACTATCAGCAAGACCCTTTTATCAATGTACATGATGGCAAGGTATTAAAATACGAAAAGAAAGGGTTCTACAAAACTTCAAACTTATCATTGATACTAAAAACTCATTGTTCTTTGAATTGATCAATAATGCCATTATAGTAGAGTGCTAGAAAAGAAGTGAAAGGATTAATTGCCTAAAACATTAACTTGCACACATTTTCAACACAACTCTAGTCCAAAAGTATGATGAATAATATGACAAGCCTTGAAAACCTACACGATTCAATTTTATGTTCGAGCAAACAGGGTATTCCATACATGATGAATACCTTTAGTAACCACTCACACAACCAGATCAAAGATCACAACACCAATATTTTTACGTGTTTAATACCCTTAGAGAGGGAAACAGACCACGGGCATTTCCAACATGACCACTTAAGGAAAAAGAAAACAAATTACATAAGAGGATTCTTGCAATCAATCATCAACCATGACCCTCATGCCCTTTCAATAGAGGTCATGGACCAATTAGGTGTCAAGCCATTAGTATTAAGGAGAATATGAGCCATCAAATCACTCTATGTCTATAACATATCATGATCATTGAATTACAATGCAATCAATACATACTAAAGAAACACACTAAAATATACACTTTCACCTAATAGACATATTAGACCAAGATGAATTTAACAACTCTTAAGTATATAAATATCTTAACATTTTAATTATTCATGAAAATTGACTTTTTCTCTCCCTTATGATGGAAAATATTATTTACCTAAAGCATCAATTTACAAAACAAATTCCACAAATTCAATCCATAAGCATGCTAAACGTTATAACAACCTACAAAAGCCTAGTATTATTTAGTTTTTGTTTTTTCCATTGACGTTGATAATATCACCTTTAATGTTGGTCTCCAAACAATTTCAATACAAATCTGAATCAAAAGCATAATGAATATTGTGAAAACATATGACACCCACATTATTTGAATGTAATCATTTATGGAGGGGAAATTTTGAATTCTTTCTGGTGGGTCATAATGATGGTGGGTCATAGCATTACATGAATGTCAACTTAGCATAAATTTTCAACACAACTCTCATCGAAAAGCATGATGAACATTATGACATTTGAAACCCTACATGGTTTAACTTTACTCGTCATGGAGAGAAAATTTTGCTTTTTTCCAAAATGATGGGAAACGGTACATCGAGAAAATCAATCTACAAAAGAATGTTCACACAATTGGATTAAAGCAAATTGCCCATTACAACACACCTTGAAAGTCCACATGATTCACATTCAACTCTGCGACATTATTCAATTTTAATTCTTTAAAAGATGAAATTTTAGTTTTCTACAATAATGGTAACAATATCATCTATAATGTTGATCTAAAAAAGTTCAATATAAATCTATTTCAAAACATTATGAAACCTACACAATACCCTATATGATAAAGTGGTGACATTTTCTAAATTTTATTATAATCTCTATTTAGTAAAATATAGTAGTAAACACCTCGAGAATGTTGTTGCAATTACATAAGCTTTAAGTTTATGGGCCCTTTTGTTTAAAGTCACTTCAACAAGTCTAGAGTGAAAGGCTAGGGCTATGAAACTCATATTGTGCTTATTGACACCTTCAACTCCTTATCATTCATTTACATGCTCATATTTGAAGACTATCAAAGGTACGAAATCAATTTTTTTAGTTTGTCTATGAAATTAATTTGACAATTCTAAATATTTGCTTTAACTACTTTTAATTGAGATGGAAAATGAATCTTATCATCAGTATTCAATATAAGGTCCATGTCCATATGGTAAAAAAATGAAAATTATAAGCTCGTGAACTGTTTCCAATGAGAATGAGAATCTATATATATACTCATTCTAAATAGGCAAAGTAACATGCATTTTCTTTTATTGTACTTATTCTAGAGAGTAAAGTAATAATTAAGAATGTATTTCTGTGTAAGAGTCAAAAATTCAAATCCAAAAGGATGTAGAATATGTACACTTTAGAAATAAAGTCAAATGGTTGCATCAAAAAAAATCCCTTATCGCACAAACAATAAGGTCACATACACTGTAAGATTATAAGGAGTCCCTTTCCCCTCACTATCAGCCTCGCTCCACGCCCAAACCCTCAGCACTCACGCTCCTCTCTCCATGCTCAACGTTCAGCCCTCACCGCTTCGTTTCACAGCTCCTCACAACTCTTTGCAGCTCCCAGTACTCCCCGCAGCTTCACACAGCGCCACTCACACAGCTCCCACCTCACCGCAGCTCTCACCTCACGGCTCCCTCGCCTCTTCCCTCACGGCAGCTCTCACTGTAGCTCTCACCTCACGGCTCCCTCGCCTCTCCCCTCACAGCTCCCCTCAGTTCTCACCGCAGCCCTCACAACCTCACCTTACCGCAGCTCCCCTCGCCGCAGCTCTCACCTCACAGCTCCCTCGCCTCTGCCCTCACCGCAGCTCCCCTCACAGCGACTCCCCTCACAGCTCCCCCTCAATTTGAACAAGTGAGGACGACGTGTGAAGGGCGTTGAGCCGCCAAATGAAGGAGAGCGTTCATCTCATCTCATTTATTTTCCCACCATCGTCCAAAGGGCAGAACGACTCCTCAACTGGAGGAGTGGGACAAAGCTTTGAATTAGCCAGCAAGGCACTCTCTTTATATACACAAAGGCCCAACGTACATGGCAATCGAGAGAACGAAAGCTTTCAACTAGCCACCATGACAATCGGGAGAACGAAAGCTTTCAACTAGCCAGCAGGGCATTCTCTTTATATACACAAAGGCCCGATGTACATGAAAATTGGGAACACAAGCTTTCAGATAACTAATTAGGCCTTCCTGTGTAGCATCTTCATTATGGCGATCATTAACGAGTCATCATAAAAGGATAATTCCATCCAGTCAAGCAACGTGTAAATCACTGGAAGCAAACCAAATTATGAGAAAAATACATAATAGTGAGCATATGGGGATAACACACGGGATATGCTTTGGGACTAGTAATGAAGGAGGCCTTCATAGGTCATCGGCCTTCTTTGATTAAGCAACTGAACCTGCCTAGGTAAGTATAATGATGATAATAACGCAGGAAATCAAACAATGGTATGATGAAATTTTACTCTTAACTACAATATACGCGAGTGTGTGCTAGTGTTTTCTTGTCTTAAAATTTGCATATTTAGCAATTTTCAGTGCTCGTAAGATCTGTCTTAACAACCAAATGTTGATATTCGGAGAAGATTCAAAATTGATATATAAGGAATATGTAAAATAGTATATACAACTTACATCCTGCTAATAAAATATCATTTGACTCAGTTAAGACGCAAACGTCTAGTTTCTGGTGGGCCATTACCTCAAATTATTCGTAGGAAATTTCATCAAGAATTATCCAACCGTAATCAATCAATAAATTGTCCAAAAAAGCAATAACATTTTTCAAAGCCAGCATTCATTAAGCATTTCCAAGTAGACTTTTTCTTCTTGAACTTACAGTTTATTTATCACTTGGCCCTGCTTAATGCAGTTACAACAGAACTGTGCTCAAGTAGACAAGTATATCAATGGTATGTTTATCAAACAATAGTGACTCTAAAACCATGCATGGACGTCAAATTATTCAATAATAGGATAGAGAATATAATATTTACATAAATATATCCTGGAAATAATTTAAACCTTTTAATTCACAATCTTGAAATTTTAACCTGTTGCTTGAGAAGTGGACGAATGTGTTCCTCATAACCTTCGGGTACAACTGTCTCATTCAAAGGATCCTTGAAAGCTTCCTCATATAGATGTGGATAGACATTTCCATCATGTCGTCCAAGTATAGATCCCAGAAAGTGATCTGTATAATTAAATGCATCTACAAAAGCCACAGCATTTGGACGAACCTGCAACCAAGCATAACATTATTTATGGCATTCTTAAAATCATTATAGAAATGCTAAGAGTGAACAATCTAGAAATCATGTGTAATAGTCATTTAAAAAGAAATTGATATAAAAACCTGTGAGTAGAGTGCACGTAACTGATCAGTTGCAAGTGCTGATTGTTCGCTATCAAGGTAACCAGTGGAAAGGAAATCACCAAGATGGTTGTGCAGCAATGATAGTGCATACACACTGCATAACAACTCAAGCTGATGTTTGATTCCCTCTCCTGGAATGTCTTGCTGTACTTTCTCTATAAATCTGGTGAAAAAGAATTAACCTCACGTGTAAATTCTCAAAAACTACCTAACCCTCTACATGTATAACATGGTTTGTATATGTAAACACTACATAGCCACAGTTTTAACTGTGATACATTCTAATTTATAATAATACAATGTAAATAGCATTGAGAACGAAGGAAATGTCAACCAAGTAGTTTAATCTTAATATAAAAAGACGGCGCACTGCAACTGGATAATCTCAAGATCATGAATTCGTATAGCAAATTCAATGATTCCGTGGGATGGAGCCACACCAAATTTGAGATGAATACTTAGAATAACGCCATGCAGCTTCTAATTTTTAACTACTAGGGATCACCATCACTTTATGGGCATGTCATATTCTCCCAGTCTCCCACTAAGGAACAACTAGCAACAAGTCAAACTGGTCCATATAAGGGAAACGCTCACTTTGGAATTTTAAAGTTGTTGGAATTTTAAAGTTGTTGTGCAGCGTTCTTTAAACAAAATTTAGATTGATCTTTGTGCATATTCGATGAATAAATGTTAATTGAGTAATACAACATAGTACGCTCGACATATCTTCATATAAACTACCATAGTATTCTTGAGAAGATACCAAGGAGACGTGTTGCAGACATGACAAGGAGATGGCATTACCTCTAGACTTCAACTTGAAGTGACTTCAAAGAATCACAAAAGGTTCTTCCATATCATAAATCACACCATGAATCTTATTATCTAGGTAGGTAGTGCATTTCATTGTTATCAAAATCATCTTCAAGCTCTTTAATGTGCATTCCTAAGTAACACGACACATTCTCGCCCCGCACGCCCACCCCCACCCCCCTCGTGTCATGTATTTTTCGTGTTGGACACGACATTCGTGTGACGCATGTCCGACACAAGTTTCACTGGTGTCTAACACGAACCCTACTAGTATCCCGAAATTTAGACATGTGTCTAGTGAAAAAGCATCTTAAAACGTTTTACTGCCACATTCTCACACAATTCACTCGCATGTTTGAACCTCTCAAAGGTTTTGGAGTGTAGCAAAGGGCGATTAAGCAATATTAGAAGGGATTTCCATTGTTGGGAAGTGAATTTGTCACAGCCCTACTAATTCTATGCAATTAATGGTAATGTTAAATTCTTAATGGATGGAAATGAAAGATAAAGAGAATTACTTAAATTTTTAACATGGAGAAAGTAAATTTTAGATCCCACTCAAAACCCATTGGTAGTCAGAATTTGAGGTTTTGGGGGTTTGCAACATTTTTTTCATTGGAGTCTGTTATGTATGAGGGTATGGAACTAGCATTTAAGTAAGAGGACTAAGCCCTCTATGTACCTCAATGTTGGCGGCATTGATTGTTCAACTCCTCTATCATGACCTTAGTAAAAATGTATGCATCCCAGGGTTGCGGGGGAGCAGCTCCCTGTTGAGAAATCTAGGGGGCAACAAGTGTAGATGATTTCTCTTACTTTGATAACTACTTATGATGTAATTTTACTTTTCTTGATTAACGTCTTCTTTTCTTATTATTATTAGTGTTCTCTATCATCAAACAACTACCAAATCATAAAGAACAATGAGACAATAGGACACAAGATATAGGCGATCAATGAGGGCCAAAACCTCTCCAACTAAAAGAGGAAAACCCACCAGAATCCTTCTATTATTATAGAACTTCAATTGACGAATTCCAAGACCTATGACCCTTGACCAAGACCCTTAAAGATCATGTCATCCTTCCTTTTTGATGAAAGTTTTCTTTCACAGTGTCCAACAACAAACTTCGACCTTCCAGCGACTTTGACCCGAGCAACAATTTATGCAACTTCAACCTAGCAGCTCCATAGCTTCGACCTTGATGTAGCTTCAGCAACTTCGACCTAATAGCCTCACAGCTTCAACCTAACAGCCTCATGACTTCAATCTAGAGGCAACTTCAAAACTTCGATCTTGCAACTTCACAGCTTCGACCTTGCAACTTCACAACTTCAACCTTGTAGCTTCGCATCTTCGATGCAACTTCAAAATTTCGTCTAGCCCAAAAGCTGTAGAAACCCTAAGAGAGAGAGAGGCCCAAAAACTTTGATCTAGATCTTCTTTTTCTTCTTCGTCCATTTCTAGCTTCTATCTTGAGGAGATCGAACTTTCTTGAGTGAGTGTGCAAATGAGGTCAAATTCCTTCTTATTTATAGGCTTGTGAAGGGTACGAATTGCTCTTTTGTGGCTGACTTGTCCTTTCATGTAGGTCGACTTGATCTTTGTGCCATGACGAGGTCTTGGAGGGTCTTTTGATTCTATTTTGACTCAATAATTTTTTCTTTACAATAAGTAACATGCCCAAATGGGTCTTCAACACATGATAATGACTCAATTGACTTTATGACAATCTTAAAAGCACTCAATGGGTGCTTGACCTAAAAATAAATTTCCCTTGAACATGAAACCCATGCCTCAAGAATACAAGTAATAAATTTATTTTTCTCTTTTCATTAAATCCATAAAATCACGATTACGTACGACATTATGAAGATCGAACCTAGTTACATATTTCAACACTCCCTCTTAACTAGGGAGGTATTCATAATCCATACAAGGTGCTTAGACATTCTCAATTTGAAAAATTCTCATAAGAAGAATCGGATTGGTAACCCATCTGTATAGCATGATATCACCCAACATTGTCACATAACAAGGCCTTCTCTAACAGCTCTATCTCTCCACAAGATCAGAGCACAAAGCTAGCGAGACCAATGATTATAAACACCCTCATCATTGTCTCTCTCGAAACATACCCCACCCAAGTTCTCCCAGAGTATGTTCCACCAGGACTATTGTTATCTTGGATTCCTAGACCTCAAGGAATATCAGTCCTCTACAACCACTCTTATCTTGGATGCCCTACCACATCCCCAAAGAGTATCAGATGCCAGATACTTACCCAATCCTCCATTCTATCTTCCCAGGTGAAGACAAGAATGATGTGTCTATCTATCCATCTCAATTAGAGAGAATATTCCCATTCCAGTTAAGTAATGTACCCATTCCTATAAAAGGAATGTACCCAAGCTCCCTCTTAATCAGGGACTTGACCAACCTCCCTCTTGACTAGGGACTTCCTTCCAACAGTTGTTTAGGTGGAGATCATGGGACAACCAGCTGCTTGAAGAGCTCCTCCTTTCGATGTCATGAACTTCTTTTCGTAGGGCATCGACCATCAATCGCTTTCATTCATGAATCATGTCAATGATGTCATCCTTTCTTTCATTGGAAGTGATCCATTAGTTCATGTCTGGTCTTTCCTTTATACCTTGCTACCTTCTTCGCATCAGGTTTCCTTCAGGATCTTTCATCCTACCACATGACTGTCAGTTGTAAATGACATCTACAGCTCTTCCTTCGGTAGCCCTGCATTAGCCCATGCAGATATTGTTCAAAAATAGAAAATGAACATTCAATCAAAAATACCTTTGTGATTGTCTTTAATCATGACATCTCCTTGCTAGCATCAACATCTTGCATATATATTGACACATCTCCAAAAAGATATACAATGTCAAGGGTTTTTTTCTTTTTCAGACTTTATTAGGATCTTCATATATTTCCCATGGAGATATCATAGTCAAATCTTCTAGTCCTTGGATGTTGATTGTCTTCTCCATAGTTGCATTTTTCATGATTTCTTCCTTTCTTTATTCACAAATTTCCTCCCAGGAACTTCCAATCATAGTTCCTTCTACTTTGTCAACCACCTCATATTTCATATGAGGACATATTATGTTGATTTCATCTAGTCAATGTGTGAAACATGCCTTCATGCATTCTTTCACAGGAGGAGATCCTTTCTTTTGATCATGCTCTTCAGGTAGAGCACTCATTCATGATATCTGCAACCATATGCCATGACTCTATTTTATCAAGTACAAGCATACATACCTCATATCTTTCCTTTGGTCATCTAGACTTCCTTTGGCAACTCCCATGATTGAAAGAACTTCAATCCCTTGACCTACTTCACTTCTTTTGGCATCATAGCATCATCCCATGAATCCCATACAAGTTGGAATTCCTAGCAAGACACTTGCTTCTTGCAGAAGGTGAACCTTCCAATAAAGATTCCAACGGAATAACTTGATCATCCTCATCCTGCAATTACTCCTTTTGAATGATGTATAATGAGCTCTATACTAGATGACTTTATGCTTCTAATGAGCTTACCAAGAGCTACATCCTTCTATAGGTGACATCCATAGACTTCTATTTCAGCTATCTTTCATGCTTCTTTATGATGATGTCACGAGCTTTTTCTTTCAATCATATGCTTCTATGATGCCATCTCCTAACATGACGCATCCTATCACACTTCTAATGATTCCTTCCATGATAGTTATACTTTACAACAGATAACTTGAAACAGAAACATGAAAAGGACTAGGTGAGGAAAACTATCTCAATCATAGTAGAGATCTTTGACTTCATCCTTCTTGGATTTCTTCTTTTCAACTTCTTCCACTTCTTCAGTGATATGGGCTTCTTCCCTCCCTCTTTTGTTGTTGTCCTTCTTGAGCTTTGGACAATCTCTCTTGTAGTGCCCATATTCATGACAACCATAACATTGAACCTTCGACATGTTCTTCTTTTTCTTAAGGGCCAAGCTTCCCTTTTCTTCTAGCCATGGCAACAAATGCTTGAGCTTGCTCACTTGATCCTACATCAACTTTTTTCTTTTAGCCTGGTTTCTTCGATTTTGCACAATGATCATAGTTCATTGAATGGAGTAGCTTCCTTCTTCCCATAGATGCTTGATGAGAAGTTGCCCCATTCCTTTGGTAGTGCATTGAGCACTAAGATAGTCATTTCCTTGTCAAACATTATTTCCCCCAACTCTTGGAATTGGTCTCTTATTTCTTACACCCTCATAAGTATGAGGCTATTCTTTCTTCTTTTGATATCTTCATCTTGTAGAGCTTGAGATTCTTCTTTCGGCGGTCCGACAATTAAACCCTTAACATGACAAACGACTTCATTTTCTATGAGGATCAAATATATCCTCTTTTTCCATGAAAGAAAGTTTGATGACCCAACCAATTTGTTGCTCTCTTTGCAATCTGAAGTCATTTTGACATATTCAAATATAGATATAAAAATACTTGTCAAGTGAAGATACTCCTAGATGATGAAATTTTCAACTTGATGCCTTCTTGATTTTGATGATGATGTAGATAATAGAAGATGTCTTCTTGGTGAAGATGTGTTTCTTCAAAAGTGATCCTTGGCTCAAAGGGAGATCACATTGATTCCTTGACGATGTTGACAACGTTTTTCTTGCTTTTCTTCTGTCAAGACAACGCTAGTTAAACTTGTTTCACAACCTCAAATTTTGGCCCTTCTTCAAAATTTCGGTTTGATGTAGCAATTTTGCAATTTCGGCCTTTTCTGCAATAACCCTAGCTTACATGTATGGCTAGAAGATGGACAAATTTTCCTCCTTTCTACTTCACTTGACTTGACTTCTTCCTCTTGTTATTTTGGCTTGCAAAGAAGACCTTTCTTGGCACATAACTTGATCCTTGATGGTGGTTGCAATTCAATGCTTGTTGCTGCAAAAGGATGTCTTAATACTTCTCGCGTGTGGAGAATATAGCCTAGAAAAACAAACCCAAAAGTGCTTCGCTCTTCCTTCCTCGTGATAATGATTGTAGAATGTGTGAGCTTCCCAAGAATGCTTCAAGTGTGGAACCCTTCTTTGGATGAACTAGGGTTTTGAGGTCTTCTTTGATGCTCTTAATTATTTCCTTTCAATATAATAAGAGGGTTAGTCCTTCTTGATGATTGATGCTCTTGATGTTTCCAAGATGACCTCTTTATACTTCGGTCCTAGAGTATCCTTCTTCAAGTTGCCCTTCCTTGATGTAGTCACCTTAGCTTTGATACCATGTTGAGAAATCTAGGGGGCACCAAGTGTAGGTGATTTCTCTTACTTTGATAACTGTTTGTGATGTATTTTTACTTTACTTCATTAACTTCTTCTTTTCTTATTATTATTAGTGTTCTCTATCATCAAAAAGTAATCATAAAGAACAATGAGACAATAGGACACAATATATAAGCAATCAGTCAGGGCCAAAACCTCTCTCACTGAGAGGAAAACCCACCATAATTTTTCTCTTCTTATAGAACTTCAATTTACGAATTCCAAGACCTATGACCCATGACCAACACCCTCTAAGACCAAGTCATCCTTCCTTCTTGATGAGATTTTCTTACACAACGTCCAGCCACAATTTCTGCAACTTCAGCCTAGCAACTTCAACAACTTCGACCTTGATGCAACTTCAACAGCTTCGACCTAACAACTTCACAACTTCAGCCTTGATGCAGCTTCAGCCTAACAGCTTCACAGCTTCGATCTAGAGGCAGCTTCAGAGCTTCGATCTAGAGGCAGCATCAGAGCTTCAATCTAGAGGCAGCTTCAGAGCTTCGATCTTGCAACTTCACAACTTTGACCTTGCAGCTTCACATCTTCGACGCAACTTCATAATTTCGTCTAGCCCAGAAACTGTAGAAACCCTAATGAGAGAGAGAGAGGCCCAAAAACTTCGATCTCGATCATCTTCTTCTTCGTCGTCCTTTTCCAGCTTCTATCTCGAGGAGATCGAACATCCTTGAGTAAGTGTGCAAATGAGGTTGAATTCATTTTTATTTATAGGCTTGTGAGGGGTACGAATTGCTATCTTGAGGCTGACTTGTCCTTTCATGTAGGCCAACTTGATATGTGTGCCATGACTTGGAGGGTCTTTTGACTCTCTTTTGACTCAATAATTTTTTCTTTGCAATATGTAACATGCCCAAATGGGTCTTCAATACATGAAAATGACTCAACTGACTTTATGACAATCCTAGAAGCACTCAATGGGTGCTTGACCTAAAAATAAATTTCCCTTGAGCATGAAACCCATGCCTCGAGAATACAAATAATAAATTTATTTTTCTCTTTTCATTAAATACATAAAATCACGATTACATATGCCATTATGAAGACCGAACCTCGTTACATATTTCAACATTCCCCCCCCCTTTCGAATCACTCCCAGAGCACACTCAGAGCGGGAGCCAATCGGAAGCTACCCAAGAGCACACTCCCGCAAAAATAATTTGCTCCTTGGTTTTTTCTTAAAATTTGTCACGAAAATGTTCCAAATGCAAAAAAAATTCAAAGAAACAAGAGTTTCTGAATAGGCCAGCCTAATATTCAAGCTTATGTGCCTAGTATTGATATGCAATTCATGGTAATGTTAAATTCTTAAAGTAAAAAGATGAAAATGAAAGATAGAGGAGAATGTCTCACTTTTACTTCAATTTTTAACATTACCATGAAATGACTCAAGACGTTTGAGTGGTTTTGACCTCATTGGATTTCATATGGAGAAAGTAGAATTTTAGATCTCACTCAAAAACCAGCGCACTTATCAATTTTTCAGGATTTCAGGATTAGGGTCATTACAATGTTTCCATTGGATTTTGTCATGCACTTAGGGTATGGGACTCGTATTTAATCAAGAGCACCAAGCTCTCTATGTACCTTGATGTTAGCGACATTGGTTGTTGAACTCCTCTATCATGACCCTACTAAACATGTACTCATCACTCAAACAAAATTTTGACTTCACATTGTACATATTTTATTTCTTATCTTAATTGCTTAGAGGGCTCTATTAATGACAAAGATCCCAAGATAGAGTAGTAGTAGATTTGAGAGGGATTTCTTATTGTTCATTTGGGCTTAGCTAGTTTTCCTTGAGCAAGCACAGGTGCACTCTTTCCAGCACCTCACTGTACCCTCTTCATGTTATAATAAAATGGCTCAGCAACGCAGTTTTTTGGTGCAATTTCATGGATTGATTCACGTGTTTGATTTTCATGGTTTTTATGTCTATGTTTGCTTTGTTATTTATTGTAAAAATTCCCTAGGAATATTACAGTCTACTCCCTCCTTCTAGGAGAACCCTCTCACCACGAACCTCGCCTTATACTTTTCAATACTACCATTTGTTGCATGTTTGATCTTATAGATCAATCGAGAAGTGACCATTGATTTCCCCTTGGGACTTGATACAATTTCCTAGACATCATTGTTCATGATGGAGTTGTACTCCACCATTGCATCCCTCCAAACTTGATGGTCGACTGCATCCTCAAAAGTAGAACGTTCGAACTCACTGATGTTTCTCATCAAGGCCATGTAATCAAAAAATCTCCTTTGTGGTCTACTCTCCCTGAAGGTGTTGTTAGGAGCATTAGATGCTCCTCTGCATCCCTCAAAGTCTGCATGGCCCATCTTGGCCTCCACCTGACAAAGCACGAAAGAATATCTCGATCCTCCTCTTAATGAGAAGATTGTGTCCCTGCTACTAGTGTTGTTGGTCACTCCTCAGTCTTCAGAGCCTCTCATTCCTAATCCTTTGCCACTGATAGATCCAACCCACATGGCCTCCTAAAGGTCCTACCCTCTTCAAATCTAACATCCCTACTAGCCATTGTCTTCCTCCATACTGGAATGTAGACCCCATAGGCCTTTGAGTCTCGTTGCATCCAACAAAGATGCCCTCTTCTGCTAAGGGCTCAAACTTAGTGCCCTTCTGGTATGTCAACATAATTTATACTCCTGCGACAACCTCTTCATGAATCTTGTCCTCCAAAACTTTGTCAGGACTCCTGCTTTGCAAATAGACAATCATGTTGCATGCCTCTACCCACAAGAACATAGGCAAATCCCAATCATGGATCATATCTCTGGCTACTCCGATGATGGCCATATTCTTCCTCAATGCCACTCCATTTCGCTGCGAATTATATGGCATTGTCAACCCTTTTATATTCTTGCCTCCTTGCAAACATTCTTGAACTCATTGGAGACATACTCACCACCATTGTCTGATGTGAGAAATTTGATCTTCTTCTGCATCTGCTTCTCCAAAAAATCCTTAAACTCTTGAAACCAATTGAAAACATCATCTTTGGCCTTCAAGAATTATATACATGTCCTCCTAAAGAAATCATCTATGAATATTACATGATAGCAATACCTCGTCACAAACTCCACTGACCTAGGGCCACATACATCTAAATATATCAAGTCCAACACACCCTTGGACTTGCTCTGACTGCTTGGAAATTCAACCTTAGCGTACTTGCCAAGTGCACATCCGTTTCACACTTTGTCCTACTTTAACTAAACTCTAGAAGACCAATGACCATCTCCCGCAACAATGGTAAAGCTCTATAGTGCAAGTGATCAAGCCTCCTATGCCACAGCTCACACAAGTTGCAACTATCATGCACTACAAATCGTATAATGATCCTCTCAACAAGTTACCCTCTGTGCCACCTGTAAAGTTGATCTTAAAACCCTTTTCATCCATAGTCAAGATTGAGAATAAGTTCTTCTCAACCCTTGGTACATACAACACTTCATTCACCTTCATAGCACTCCCTAAATCCATCTGGAAATGTATGCTACCCACACCATTTATTGCAAACTTAGCATTGTCACAAAGCTCCACAAGTAGGTCTTTGTGCTCCTTAGCCATACTAGTGAAGAGGTCGTGAGGTCCCTGTTACCCACAACCTATGTGTGACACCCATAGGAGAAATTTTTCTCCTAGATTGTCTTCAATCAACAACTAGCAGCTCCTTGCAGCCGCCAGATAGCTCGATGTGCCACCGTCTCTGCCACCTGAGCCAGCTATTATGAATCCTCGCCCATCTGTTATGATCATATGTTTGAAGGTGGGCCTTCCAACCTCGAAGGTATGGCTTTCATTGTGTAGTTGGATATCTTTGCATACTTATCAATGGAAACTTATGGGCATGGATTGGTGGGAGAAATCGGCAGAACGAATGGGCTTGGTTTGTACTCTTGTCCCCATGTCCAACTTGGCGGTTAACCTTGTATCCTAGTCCCGTGGGATCTCCTTTATTGGCTACTAGCTTTAGGAGTGGCACTAAATTCCTTGTGTCATGCAATTAAAGAAAAGCATGGCACCTTGCTTGAAGAAATCATACAAGATTTGGATGACCAAGAAAGAAAAGAAGATGCA
This sequence comes from Pinus taeda, assembly GCA_000404065.3. Taxonomy (NCBI): domain Eukaryota; kingdom Viridiplantae; phylum Streptophyta; class Pinopsida; order Pinales; family Pinaceae; genus Pinus; species Pinus taeda. The sequence goes on from APFE030922845.1 coordinate 146,485, forward strand.
GAGGAATTGTTAGGTGCAAATGTGGAAAATAACAACAATGATCTTAAAAACATCTCGTCCAAGGAAGATGGGGATTTTGATCCGAAGAGCCTCAAAGTATTGCAAGAAAGAACGGTGGAATATGGTGAGTCTTGCAAGCAACTTATGGCAGCATATAGCACCAAGGAGGTTTTCACCCACTTATATGACCAAGAAAAGAGGCTCTATTATATGAAATGTGAATATAATAAGAACCCTACGGATGCCCTCCTTCTAGAAGCATACTACCAGAATTATGTAGTAAATACCTTGAGTAATATTCTTCAACAAAAGAAGGAAGAGGAAGAATCTTCCTCCCTAACAAGGAAGAGGAAGATTTGCAGCTTAGCCAACATTAAATACATAGTGAAGAATTGGATGATTCTGAAGAAGATCGTAATCATCAATTGGATGAAGAATCTATGAGTGATTTTTGGGCTGTTGATTGGGGAATTGGGTATGATTATGGTAAAAATGAAGGCACCTTAGTATCTCAATTCCATGAACCTAAGGAAGAAGAAAATATTTTGCCCCTTTTGATTGACAATATTGATCCTTATGAAGCCCTTCCTAATGATTCGAAAGGTTTCTTTATGTTTCAATATGACAACAATTTGGTCAAAGAGGAGCTTTCCACCATTGTGGATAATCCCAATAGCTCTCATGCAAAATGGATCAAGAAAGATGCTTCCTATAGCCATGCCACCGATAAAGGGCTTTTCTTCATGTTTGAGCAGTCCTCCCCTTATTGTGTTCCTGACTCGGAAGTGGATGCTTGCAATGAAGTTCATTTTCCTAGTTTTGAGGAAGAGTTGGTTTCCCATATGAAAAGTGGAGAATCATGGTTTTTCCCTAGGTGTAATGATGGTTCCACCCCTTGTTTTCCCAATAATCAAGATGATATCATTTTGAATTTGTTTGAGCCATTCACTCCTTCGCACCTTGAGGATGACAGGCCCGAGATAGTTCTTCATCAAAGGTTCACGTACTTGATTAGTGACATTTCCATTTTTTGGTTAGAGGGGAAAATTCAGTCTTGTTAGTTGGTATCCTTCCCTTCCTCTAAGGTTCCTTTCCACGACATATGGGTCTCCTATTTTCCCACATCCCACCCTCATAACCCTTCATATTTTTCTTCCCATTTTTGCTTTTATGTGTGTTGTGTGAATAATCATAGAGGCAAGTGTTCTTATATTGATCAATTGACATATTTATTGCATTGGATCTATGATTATACTTAGCACTTCCATAATGTAATATGCATGTTGGAGTAGGGTGCATTGCATTTTGTTTTTTGTATTAGCACTAACATCATATTCTTTCATCATGCTAGAGTAGGTGCATTTAGAATAGAAATGCATTTAGAGTAAAATTTTATTTCTTGCTCATTTTGATGGCCTAACATAAGCATGGGCAATCATAAGATGCCGCGGAAATGTGTTGCCCCATGTGCTTAGTCTTTGATGTGCAGGTAACATGTTTGTGATCCCAAGAGATTGTTGGTGCTCTCATGACCTACCTGTTTGAGTACGTACGTGCACTCTATTGAGGTATCATGTCCCAATTGGAGCGAAATGTTACCCACCACCTGTAGGCTGTGGGTGACACCCATAGGAGAAATTTTTCTCCTAGATTGTCTTCAGTCAGCAGTCAGCAGCCCCTTGCAGCCACCAAATAGCTCGATGTGCCATCATCTCCACCATGTGAGTCGGCTATTATGTATCGTCACCCATTTATTATGATTGTATGTTTGAAGGTGGGTCTTCCAATCCCAAAGGTATGGCTTTCATTATGTAGTTGGATATCTTTGCTTACTTATCATGGACACTTCTAGGCATGGATTGGTGGGGGGATTCAACAGAACAAATGGGCTTTGTTTGTACTCTTGTCCCCTTGTCCAACTTGGTGGTTAACCTTGTATCCTAGTCCCGTGGGATCTCTTTTATTGGCTACTAGCTTTAGGAGTGGCACTACATGGGAAATTTTGACTTTGGTTGTGTGGTCCCACTTCCCAACACCACATACATCACTCCCCTCCGCTCATTATAACTCCTTTCCACATACTTCCTATCTGGGTCCACATTTGTCCATTGGGTCCACAAGGAGTTAGCCTCCTCTTGCCCTTGTCCACACTTTGGGTCGGGCCTAGAACGATGCCCCAGAAGTTGATGCAGCTAAAAAGAAAGTAAAAAGGCATAATTTGGCCCATCTCAACATGAAATGTACCATAAAATGCAAAAGATGGCAACGACATACAAATTTAGCACATGGGCAAAAGCCAACATGGACTCTAGCCCCTATAATTATGGCCATTACCCTGGTTTCTAGGGCCTCTATAGTGCTCCCTGCATCATTAAGGAACACATGATCGTCCCAACCCATGGTGAGCGATGAACTGCCCAGCCTTAAACAGGTTATCCACTTCTATATCATTCGCATCATGCTCTCATCCCTTGGAGCCCCGAGCAGTTATAAAAGAAAAACCAATAAAAGACAAAACACATACAAATAAGGGTGGAAAACAAAGGCAGGTGTAACTCATGTACCATGATTGCTCCCTCCTACATCTACGCACCAAAGTGTGGAATTCCCTCATCATAGCTACCCTTATACCATGGCATCTGGCTTGGAGCCTTCCCATGATGCCCCACTTTGTTCCATCACTATATCACATGACACCAACCATATGACGAATGTATCATGGACCTGTCACTCCCTTAGAGGTTGAAACCACCTAATAGGGTCCTTGATTAACCTCCTTCTTGAGGATCTAGGCTCTCAGCCAAGAAAAAACCCTTCATCTAGGGGAAAACCCAAAATTTTCTTCTCTTCTTCAAGAACCAAATCCAATGAGACAACCAAGACCCTTTGACCAAGACAATAACATCCTCTAATACACCAAGTCGGCCAATCAACAAAGCCCTTCCAAGATGGCAAGATCTGCTTCAAGTCAACGAAAGTCAATCCTCTTCAATACTGCATCAAACACAGATTTCAGCGTCATGCATCAAGATTTCGGCCTCTACTGCAAACCTGTAATTTCGGTCCCCTCCTACAACCCAGAATCTCGCACGTGTGAGCCAGACACGAGAGAAAATGAGCTCCTTTCCTTCGCTAGGGTTTCTCCTTCTTCAAGTATTTCTCGTTCCTTCTTTAGGCCTTAACACTTCCTTTTGATTGCAGATCGATCTTCACTTGGATGAATGCCACAATAGGTCAAATGCCTAGCATATTTAGAGTCTCTTCAAGGTGGTTGAATCCCTTCAATGAGGCCGACTTGACTACACTTGAGGCCGACTTGGTGGATGCACAACATACATTTTTGACACAAAATAAATTTCTTCTTTGATACAATAAGCCTAAGAAAGGTATAATACAAGATGACAAGGACTATGACTCATGAGACAAACCCTAGAAGCACATAATGGGTGCTTAGAAGTAGAAACAAAATAAATTGAGCATGAAGCCCATGCTTATAATAATAATTTTCTTTTCATCTTTACAATAATTTTTCTTTTTCTATCTTTTTGACAAATACATAAGAATTACATTATGTCATGAGCTAGACAACAATTATGAAGATCGATATTAGTTACATTTCTCAACGCTCCCTCTTAACTAGGGAGGTACTCATAATTGTTCAACCGATACAAGGTTGACCTCAATTTGAAATGTTTGAAGAAGAGTACAACAGCATACGAAATGCTAGGGATACCAAAACTACCAAGCTATCCTCCCAACAGGAACTAAGGTGTCATCAAGGAAACTTGCCACTATAGGTACCATCAGGCTACAACTTTGGTATCAATCCAACTAGATATAGATACCATCTAGGCCTCCATGCCAAGACACCAACCCTAACAGGGATCTAGGTATCATCAAGGTCAAAAACTAAAACAGAGCTCCATAAGTCCAAGATACCCTCCCACATTAGGATCTAGACATCATCAAGGCCAAATTATTACTAAGATCTCAACACGAACCAAGCCAAGATGTCCTCCCAAGTACCATCATACGGGCAATTTATGGTACTCATCTCTCCCTCTCAACCAAATCAAAGATATCCACCAATCTAAGCATGCTTCATCAAATATTCAAACTTCTCAGAGATAGATCAAGACACCAACTACTTGTTCATTCATCTGAACATATGGTAGCCTCATGACCCCAATCACTTTCAATATATTGGTTCTTATTATCAATATTCTAGCACAATCTCTAGGGTCCTAGACCATTCTCATGCTGCTTAGTTCATCATAATATCAAACAAATCTCGACAAAAGCTTCCTTTTCCAATCTTCTCAAACAGCACCAAACTCAGCCTCAACACTTCCCAAAACAATTGAATCTTTGACACATTAATACCAACCATCAGCAGTGCCTTAGCTATTCTACGATATCATTCTCTCCTTAACGATATTTTCCAAGATCATGTTCTCTCTCTTAACTATGGTGAATTTATAATTTTGTCCATCAAGCTCCCTTTCAACATAGGGAGATCAACAACTTTATTCTTCCAACTACACAAGCTTTTTGCATCATAATATCATCAAAGATCTTCATTCATTCATATGGCGACAAGGTCATCATTCAATCATTAATGTAAACTTCAAAGTCATCACGGTTCTTGCAGGTCCCTCTTGCCATCAGGCTCATCATTAGACCTTGTTCATTCTGATGTGTGTGGGCATATGTCTGACAAAGCACTTCGAGGTCATCTTTACTATGTGACATTCATTGATGATCACTCTAGAAACACATGGCTCTACCTTCTCAAGAAAAAGGATGAAGTATTTGAAAAATTCAAGGAGATTATATCTGAAGTGGAAACATTAACCGAAAGAAAAATAAAGACTTTGAGATCTAACAATGGTAGGGAATACACTTCTAAAGAATTGATTGCATATTGTAAAGAAGTATGAGCTTACTGTGCGCTACTATCCCAAACAAAATGGAGTGGCTGACTTACCAAAATTTGAAGAAGGTATACAAACAATGCTCCTTGATCAAGACTTACCAAAATTTCTATGGGGAGAAGCAGCAATGGCAGTAGTATATATTCAAAATAGAATTCTTGAAAATATGACACCTGACGAAGCATTCACAGGGAAGAAGCCAAGTGTGGACCATCTCCAAATCTTTGGGAGTCTTGCCTATATCCACATTCCAAAGGACAAATGAAAGAAGTTAAATTCTACAAGCATCAAAGGGATTTTTGTTGGCTATAGTTTCTCTGCAAAGGCATATAGAATCTACATCAAGGAAAGAAGACATATTGAAGTAAGCATGGACATTATATTTGATGAAAATCGTGCCTACAAAAGATCCAAGGACATTCCTATTGATTCCAATGACGAAGATCTACCTATAATCCAAGAAGAAGTACAACACGAAAATCCATCTACAATTCAAGAAGAAGAAGAAAGACCAAGTGAGCTTATTCAACGTGTGATCATATCAAACACAAGGAAGTGGCCAAATTGGTTAAAAGCTACTCTTGAAGATGTTGAAGGACATGGAGCTACAAAAGGAACCTTTAGAGAAAGTAAAAGGCCAAAAAGATATTTTGGATATGCTGCATATATGATTAAATTGATTGAAGCTAAATCATCTACATTTGAAAAAGTTGCTCATCAAGAAGTATGGAAGAAGGCAATGCAAGAAGAATATCAATCCATCATGAAGAATGGGGTTTGGGAAATCGTTCCTAGAACTAATGACAAATCGGTTGTCACCTCCAGATGGATCTACAAGATCAAGCACGTTGTTGATGGAAGTATAGACAAATACAAAGCTAGATCTGTTGCAAGGGGTTTCTCTCAAAAGGAAGGCATAGATTATGAAGAAACCTTTGCACCCACTGCAAGGTATACTACCATTAGATCTTTGGTTTCATTAGATGCTACAATGGGATGGAATATCTATCAAATGGATGTGAAGGCAACATTTCTGAGACATCGATGAGGAAGTATACATTGAGCAACCCGAAGGCTTTGAAGTAAATATCAAAGATACTCATGTTTGTAGACTCGAGAAGGCCCTACATGGTTTGAAGCAAGCTCCTATGGCATGCCATGCAAGAATGGATGCATACCTTCTAAGAATTTGGTTTGTAAAGAGTTTTGTTGATCCAAATCTCTACATCAAGGTTGTGGATAATGAGCCAGTCATTATTCTACTATATGTGGATCATTTATTCATTACAAGTGTGGAGCGAATGATACAAGAATGCAAGAAGATGTTGGCAGCCGAATTTGACATGAAGGATCTAGAACTAATGCACTATTACCTAAGTCTGGAAGTATGGAAAAAGCATGGGGAGATATGTTTGGGGCAAGGAAAGTATATCATCAAGTTGTTGCAAAAATTTGGGATGATGGATTCCAAGCCCATGACTACTCCTATGATCACCAATCTCAAGAAGTTGAGAAGCTCTGACTCAAGTCTCATAGATCCTATCTTCCGTTGGTGGGTTCTCTAATGTGTCTGGTAAATGCTAGGCCGAATATATGCTTTGTTGTGAACATTCTTAGGCAGTTTCAGTTGGAGCCTTGTCATGATACTAGATTGCTAACAAGCATATATTGAGATATCTTCGTGGCACTGTACATCACTGCCTAAAGTATGATAGCAAGAAAGTCAAGTTGATTGGCTTCACAGAGTCTGATTGGGTGGCAATGAGACCGATGGAAGAAGCACACCAGGTGGACGCATTAGTTTGGGATCTGCCATGATCTCATGGATGAGTAGAAAGCAAGATCTCGTTGCTTTGAGTAGTGTTGAAGTAGAGTATGTGGTTGCATGTGAAGTAGGAAAGAAGGTTGTATGATTGAGGAAGCCTCGGAATCCTACTGTGATAAACTGTGATAATCAAAGTTGCATCAAGATGTTTGGACATCCCGTGTTTCATGCTAGGACAAACCATATCAACAATAAGTTCCACTACACTAGGAACTTGGTGCAGGATGGGATCGTGAAGCTATAGTATGTCCCGACACTGCGACAGACAATCAAGTACTTGATATACTAACAAAGTCTCTTCCTAATAGGAAGTTTGAATATCTTAGAAGCATGCTTAGTTTAGTTGATATTGTTGATCTTGTTGATGATGATAAAAGTTAGGAAGATATTTGTTGAGGCTCAAAGAAAATAGCAAGGAGTAAGCACAAAGAAACACCTACAGAGAAGGAGGACCAAGAGAGCTATCATGGAGACATGAAGTAGATCATGGACCAAACAAAAAGAAGACATGGCATGATGACTCAAAGGATTCCAATGTTGATCAAAGACCCTTTGAAGGGTGAAGGTGAAGGACAAAGTAGATATTCCATGAAGATGAAGTATAGATCAGATCTACCATCAACAATGCAAGATGAAGCAGCAAGGAATACAGCTTGGCATTAACACCTCATCCTGAAGTCCATGTCATCATTATCAAGTTGTAACTTGTACAAGTGTCTTCATAATAGTCAATGTGTGTTCATGTGTCATTCCACATCATCATGTGGAATGTAATGATGTATTTTCAAGGAAAAGGACAAAATGTAATGTGTGGAAGTCCAAGAATCATATGTGGAACATGAAGAGTCACATAATCATATATGAACTAAAAAGTCTTTAGGAGAAGTCCAAAGGTTATTTGTAGAATTCCAAAAGTCATTTAGAAGTTCGATAGTTGTTTAGAAGTCCAAGAGTCGGGAGGGTAGTCCAAGAGTGATGGGGATATGAAAAGTCATTCCTCTTGTTATAGTGGCAACCTCATAACTCAAGCAAGGGGCTTTTGGAGGCTTAAGCTTTGGAGAGCTAGTCTTGGCTTCTCTACTGGCAATAAGAGAGAAAACTATTATTTGGAGAAGCAAGAAGTGACTTAATGTTCCACTACTGGAACTAGTGCCTCATCATTGTAACTGTGTGCTTGGATCTTTCACCTAATTGAAGCTCAATGAGCCAACACATTTTCATGCATGTATTGCGAATGTTTTAGGACTATTCTTGGGATGTTTATGTTATATCTTGTGTTCATATGTACTAGAGAAATTGAACTATTTCGGTGGCTTTGGTAATGATCTTGTTGAATGTGTGTTGTATTCACTTTAATAATCATTATGTGAACTATTTTGCTAACGAATATTTTCATGCTCTCCTGTGTCTCTCTTAGGTTAGTATTATTACTTCTTTCCAGAGACTCACTCCCATCTCCTGATCGTGAAGGTCTCCTTTTAAACATTGTAATCGATGTTTCACAATGTCAATGTACTTGCTTATTCAAGGTTTATATATATAATCTCTTATGTTATCCGTTGAAACCAAGGTGAACCTTAAGTTATGGTGGCCAGGCCGATACTCCGGATGGGGCTCCTATTCCAAATGGTATGAGGTCTAATTGGCAATTCACATCGGGGAAACCCCCTATATGTTGGCAGTGTCCAGCACAGCCAACAGCTTCCTACCATCACAAGAATCTCTTCGTCTCCCAAAGGGGACAGGAGTTAAGTTCTTATCTCATACACTCCCCTAAAATATTTCAACACACCATCTTCCTCACATCCCCCTCCTCCCTATCAACTCAAAATCCATGTTTTCTCATATCTCCTCCCTTTATGATGTCCCTATACAGAGCCTACTCTACATTCCACCCCACCCCCTTTCTTACCTCTTATTCTCCTACCATGATATCCAAGAGGTTGTTTAGATGATGAACACTAGCAGAACAACAAATGACTTAGGGTTGCAAGTAGAACTCTTCAAGAAACATCAGTATGGATAATCAGTTCGCCAATTTGTTGAACCATGTCACCTATATTGTTTTCCATAGTTTTGGTCACATCACACTATTCACTCAATTCACAAATCATACTCTATTGTTGATCCCAACAATTATAGGACAAATCATTGTAGCCCACATGTTTCCAAAACTCTACACCATAGTGCTCTATTTGAGGCTCTCTACGAAGCTTAAGCAAAGGAAATATAAAGCTAGAGGACAAGCTTGATTTAGAACTACACATTGGATCATTAATTACATCATTATGCTCTAAGTCATTGTAAAAGAGGCTGGGCATCACTCTTCAAAAATTTATTGTTGTTTTGTGGACTTTGGAAAGGCATTTGACTTAGTCCCCCAAGAGATTTTCTTCTATATGCTTTGAGACATTGGTATTTCAAAGACATTATTCATTGTCATCATGCACCTATATAATTAAGTCCCTAGTCATCTCCACACATCCCACGAGGCATCAGATTGTGTCAATAATATTGTTGGAGTCAAACAAGAATGCCCCCTATCCATCACATTATTTGGGATCTACATCGACAACCTAGAGCCCTTCTTACATGAGCACATCCAAGACAGAAATGGGTGCATCTCCACTCGTCTACCTAGGAATTGTAGAGACAACTAAATTCCCTAGCCTTTTTCTTGTGATCTTTGTTAGTGGATGGTCAACTTAGGTAAAACCAAGGCCATGATTTTCAACAAGTTGACAAATGCCCTCTTTGATCACCATTTCTTTTTCAGAGGAGAAGATATTGAGATCACTACCTCCTATACCTGTTTGGAGGTGAAATTCACAAGACCTCACTTTAATCTGTGGCACACACTTCAACCCTAAGCCAACAAGAGGTACAAATCCTTGGCCTTTACTTAGAGGCAATGTTTCCAAAACCATTTTCAATACATATTATCTAAGATGTCTCTCATGGAGACCCCTTTCCTAACCCACAATTTTATATGGTTTCAAAGTTTGGGACATGGTTCTCAAGTATAGTTGGTCCTTAGAAAGAAAGTACATATCATCCTCCTTTGCCACATGATCAGATGCAAGTAGACAATCCCTCAACCATAAACCTTACAAAGATTGGTGCTTGGCCCTTATAGCTTGAGTTAGTGTTTGGTCTAATGTCATTACGGAAGCACATTCAGTGTTTTGATGACTAGGTGAAGGCATTAGACCATTATCGATACTTGGCCTACTATTCATTAGCCAATCCTCTAAATTACTCTCATAGCTGGTATGTTGGGATCTTAGACCTTCTTACATTTGTTGGTATTACAACATACCACCTTCCTCCATTTAGATACTCCCTTGCTACACCACGCTACCTCTTACCTACCGGACATGACACGAACAGGATTATCCAAAATGATATCTACAAACATTTTGAATGGTTCACTTGGATAAAAAGTCAAGGTAAGTTACATCTAAAGATGGCCTTCTATCCTGAACACTTCATGGATCTAAGGAATGAACTCTTTGTTCGACCCCATTACACACTTCGCCATAGGATGCATATTCTTTGCATCCTCCTAAGCTAGTTCAAGTGGGCTCTCATAGAATGCTGAGATATTCCCACTTAGCAATATTGCTAAGGAGAAATATCAATTTTGCCTAATTTTGGATAAATTTGCACTTGCACTTAGGAAATGTAGGTTTAGGCCCGACATGAATTTTTGAGTAAAGGGAAGCCCAAAAAGAGGAGGCAATCATTTTTGGTCATTCATGATTTTTTGAGTTTCTCACTTAGAGTAGCACACTTGAGCTGAAGCCAAGTCTGCAGGTGATGTTGAGCACAAGAGGTTTCCAGGCGGAAATCTCACCCCTTGCTTCGGTGGACTTCAAGTGTCAGCCTAAGGAGGGAGTCTCATCCTTTCCAGTTCAATCCAAGAGCAACAAAGTGTGAGTGTGGGGAAGTTCCAGCAGCAGGAACGCAGGCACTAGATAGTCCTTGGAGGTGTCACATGTGGGGGTTGAGGAGAGTAGGGAATTTTGGGTTGTAACTTGGGGAGGAGTTCGAGGAGGAGATTTGTTGGTGATTGCAGTGATTTTGGGGGCATTCAAGAGCAGGTTTATCAGGGGGGTCAAATTACTCAGCAGTAGTGCCATTGAGGGAAATTGGGCCAAATTTTCAAAGTCGGCATTTGGCCAATTCCTTCGTGGGTTTTTCTGGGTATTTGGTGGAGAGCCCAGTGTTAATTTCCCAGAATATTCTGAGCACTGGAGGACGCCCTTGCAGCTATTCTTCATAGCTAGTAACTCATTTTCTGGGCATTTCAGCGCAGATCCAAAGGAAGATCACCCAATACGCTTAGGGGATTTCACCTTCATCACTTGGGCTTAGCTACCTTGCCTTGGGCAAGCCTAGGTGCATACTTTCCAAGCACCCATTGTAACCTCATGTTTTATCAATAAAATGGCTCAACAACGCAGTTTTTGGCTCTATTTCATGTTCTAATTTGTGGGCAAGTTTTCTGTGTGTTTTTCTCTATGCATGCTTTGTTTATTACTACAAGTTTTCCTTAGGGATATTAAAATGGTATCAAAGCTCATATCTTGGCTCAGCCTGTGGGGAGCAGCATCAGTCTATGACACCAGATGACCAACAAAATGTAACTTACAGGAGACAGAGGTACAAAAGTAGAGAGAGGCAGCTACAAATTACCCCAGATCCAGTGATAGTTAAACCAGAGGTCGAAAGGCCAAACATGGGGTATAACGAGGGAGACCGAAGGAGTAAAGAGGAGTAGTTTGGCCAACATCTTCTCAAGGTTGTGCAAGATTCATCTAAAGGTATTGAGGAGTTGAGGCAACAAAATTGCAGTAACAACAGGGGCAAAGGGATTCAAGGGGAATTCCTAATTGGTGAGGGCTTTGGTACTTCGCATCACCAAGGGGGTCATGGGCCCAACGCACCCCTCCTTCCCAACACACCACCTAGGTCTAATATTCCCACATTTATAGCATTTGGTGTTGGAGGGCTGCAAACACAAGAGGAGATGCCCATGGGGGACTATTTTGTGGAGTATCAGTCCTATGGGCCTGATTTTAGAGAGGCCATTACCTTCAGGGACTTTTGTCAGCTGAAAGGTAATAACAGGGGAAAAGGACAAGGTGGCGGAAGCTGCACTCATCGCACCGATTTACAGTGCACCACAGGGAGATTGTTCCTCCTAACTTTCAATGGGTCGTCCAAGAGCTCAAAGAAAGAATGGGGTGAGAAGTTGTACGTCTACTTCCAACTTAATTAGAAGACAGAAGGAGAGGCAATTAAAATTGCCACTTTTCATTTAGAAGGGGAAGCCCATGACTGGTGGTTCCATGGGCTAACTACAATGGGGCATGTCAGAGTGGAAACCTACGAGGATTTGACTAGGAGGGCGTTAGAGCGTTTCGAGAGGAGAGACCCAGATGAGCATTTGGGGAGCTAACAAGGCTCAAATAGACGAGAAGCATTGAGGCTTACATCTCAGAGTTTCTGAGATTGCCAGTTATGGTACCTGATCTATCAGAGGCCAAGAAGGTCTTCATGTTTGAAGAGGGGCTAGCAGAGCCATTGAAGGGATTGGTGAGGTCCAACAGGCCCACTACCTTGCAGAACGCGGGTAGGGACGACCCGAGATCTACAGGATGCCCTACCCAAGGCTAGAGCACCGTTACCACTTAGACAAGGATTTCAACAAAGGGGAAAAGACACACGGGCTCCAACACCGAGAGCCAACCAGGGGCAAGGGTAGCTAGATGAGGAGACCAAGGGAGACCTCTGGAGGAGGAAGTTCTGTTTCACCTGTCAAAAACCATGGGTATAGGCCCATAGATGCACAGCAGGCAAGGCCCATTACATTGAGGTATTTTCCGACAGTGACCTGGAAGACGATGTAGAGCTGGAAGTGGGTGGAGATGACACGTAGCACGTGTGGAGAGGGCACCACCACCACCACCACCACCAGGGGGAGCTCCTTTCACACAAGCAGGAGGGGTCCTTGCATCTTTGCGAAGGGTACCCAAGTTTCTGACCTTGAGGATCAGGGGCAACATGTTTCAGTTTTTGTGGACAGTGGGGCTACCCACAACTTCATCCATGCACACATATGGTTTAGAGGAGGGGCATCACAACAATGTTTGAGGGATTTTCGGTTCTTGTGTCGGGAGATAGAACTATGTAGTGCACTCGCTATGTTCCCGCCTTGACAGTCACCATGGGGAACTATTTTGTGACAAACTTCTTTGTGGTAGATGTGTTGGACACGAACGTGGTGATGGGTGTTCAGTGGCTCTAATCGCTTGGCCGAGTCACTACAGATTGGAGGAAGTTGGAGATGGAATTCACAGGGTCAGATGGCAAATTGGTTTTACTGAGGGGTATGCATTCTCACCCTCCACAAATTGTTTGGGCCTATAAGATGGAGGTTAATCTGAGGCATGGTGATATTGAGTGGGCGGTGGATTTGAGGATTTCTAAGGCTAGAGGTCAGCCCAAGCCTCCACACCTAGACATACATGTTATCTTGGACAAGTACCAGGTGGTGTTTAGAGACATATTGCCCATGCAACCACCTAATCAGGGTTTTGAGCATACTTTTGAGTTGGAGTCCAGGGTACAAGCAGTGATCACAACACCTTACAGACATTACAAGGCATACATGGATGAGATTGAGAGGGCCGTTCACGAGTTGTTGGCACTTGGGCACATTAGGCCTAGTTCCAACCCTTTTGCTTCATCAGTTGTCCTGGTGAAGAAGAAGGATGGGTCCTTACGCACGTGCATAGATTACTTGGCCCTCAACAAGAGGGCCATGAAGAACTGTTACCCCATCCCACACATATATGAGTTGATGGACGCGCTAAGGGGGGCTAAGTTCTTCTCCAAGATTGATTTGTGTTTGGGGTACCATCAGATCAGGGTGAGGGGCCAGGATGTCCCTAAGACAGCTTTCAAGTGCCACTATGGGCACTTCGAGTTCTTGGTTATGCCCTTCGGGTCGACATATGCACCAGTCACCTTCCAATCTTGCATGAACCACGTGTTTCGTGGGCAGTTGCAGAAATTTGTTTTGGTGTTCTTCAATGATATATTGATCTACAGTCGGACCTGGGAGGAACACTTGCATCATTTAGAGACAGTGTTGCGTATTTTGGAGGAGCAGCAGTTTTACGTGACGTTGTCCAAGTAAGTTCGGTTTGACGGAGATGCTCTATCTAGGGCACATTATTGGTGAGAACAGTGTGAGAGTCCATGAGGAGAATATCAGGTCCATCCAGGATTGGTCAAAGCCCTAGAATATGACGGAGTTGAGGGGTTTTGTGGGCATTTATACCTACTACCAAAGGTTTGTGAAGGGCTTCTCGCACCTAGCAGCTCCCCTCATTGGTTTGACGAAGAAGGGGGTGTTTTAACAGACAGATGGGGCGTAGGAGGCTTTTAAGCGCCTCAAACAGGGCATGAGCAGCTGCCGGGTGTTGGCACTCCCGAATTTCACACAACCTTTTGTGCTTGAGTGTGATGCATCAGGGGAAGGTGTAGGAGCAATCTTGATGCAAGGGAGACACCCGATAGCTTTCGAGAGCTTGAAGCTATTGCCTCACTAGAGGTTGTACTCCATTTACGATAAGGAGATGCTAGCCATCATGCATGCGCTAGCCAAGTTCAATTAGTACTCGGTGCGAAACAGGTTCCGAGTCAAAACAGATCACAACATTCTCAAACTCTTTTTGGAACAGAAGCAGTCGCAGGAGAGGCAACAAAAGTGGGTGAGCAAGCTCCCGACATACGACCTTGACATTGAGTATGTCAAAGGGAAGCACAACGTGGTAGCCGATGTGTTTTCCAAGAGGCCAGCTACCCTTTCGTTGATGAGCATTGCACATGATTGAAGGGCACAGTTGTTGGTGGAGTATTCCAAGGACCGTTTTGCATGTGAGGTCCTTGATGATATAGTGGTGGATGAGCGGTACAAGGTGATGAAGGAGGTGATTTACTTCCAGGACCAGATTTATTTAGTACCCAGCTCCCAATTGAAGGGGAAGATGATGCAGGCATCCCATGAGTCACCTTTATCAAGGCAACATGGGTTTACCAAGACATACAAGACCATCAGGGAGCGCTTTGCATGGAAGGGCCTTAAGGATGATATTCTGGGGCATGTCAGAGAGTGTGACACATGCCAAAGGAACAAGGGGGAGTAGACACACCCTGCTGGGTTACTACAGCCTCTTCCTATTCCTGAGGGGAAGTGGGAGAGCGTGTCGATGGATTTTATCACTGGGTTGCTCAAAGCGCAAAGCAAGGACTGCATATACGTGGTGGTAGACCGATTGACGAAGTTTGCACACTTTTTCGCCATCTCAGCCTGATCCTCAACCTCATAGGTGGCCGAATTGTTTTTCAGGGAAGTATTCCGACTTCACGGTCTCCCGAACACCATTGTCAGTGATCAGGTCAACAGGTTCATGGGAGGATTTTGGCAGTAACTATTTTGACTAGTGGGCACAGAGCTCACTCTGATCACCAGTTACCTACGTAACTATGTGACAGGCTAGCAGCGTGCATGGATATGGTGGTTGCACATGGGCGAGTACTACTTCAACATCACATACCACATGTCCATAGGTATGTCCTCATTCAGAGCCTTGTATGGTTAAGATAAATTATCTTTTGCTGACGTAATGCTTGGAGACAGCAAGGCCCATAGGGCCAAGGATTGGATACAGGAGAACCAAGATATCTTGCAGGGTCTCAAAGATAACATGCAGACTACGCAAAACCAACAGAAGCTCTATGCAGACGGGCCGAGTGGAGAGGCAATTTGAGGTTGGAGATTTAGTCTTCTTGACGCTCTAGCTATATAAGCAATCATCACTCAAGCAGAAGGGGGTAGAGAAGCTCAAGCCTCGCTTCTATGGGTCATACCAAGTCACTAGGAGAGTCAAGGAAGTAGCATATGAGCTGGAGCTACCCCAGGGGAGTCGAGTACACAACATTTTTCATGTGTCTTGCCTGAAAAAGGCACTGGGGCAACAACTGACCTGCATCTGCAGAGCTACCACCACTAGATGACTTGGGGCACTTAGTTCTGGAGCCAAAGGCTATTTTGGACACCCATAAGAGACACTTGCGGAACAAGGTTAGCAAGGAATTTGTTATCAGATGGAAGAACCTACCGGATATGGATGCCACTTGGGAGGGAGAGCAAATACTTCAGCATCCTTCATTACAGTTGCTTGAGGACAAGCAATGTTTTGGCGAAGAGGACTATGATATTCCCACTTAGCAATATTGCTAAGGGGAAATATCAATTTTGCCCAATTTTGGATAAATTCGCACTTGCACTTAGGAAATGTGGGTTTAGAGGTTCCACACGTATAAAGCAGTGTTCCACGGGGACGCGACCCCCAGGGTGGGGTGCGCGCAACCCTCGCACCCCACGCACCCGGGACGGGGAGACTCTTGGGGGTGCATTTCCCCACGTCCCCCTTTTGGGGAGACTCAGGGAGACGCAAAGGGGTGCGTTTCCCCAGTGTGGGAGACTCAACTCCCCGAAAGGGGTACTTCTGGGCGTCCCCCCCAAAAATGGGGTTCTTCTGGGCGTCCCCCCGAAAATGGGGTTCTTCTAGGCGTCCCCCTTCATTTTTGTCTAATTACCCTTTATTAAAAAAAAATGAAAATTAATTTAAAAATAAGAAAAAAAAAAAAGAAAAAAAGAAAAAAAAAAGAAAAAAAACTAAACTAACAATTACAAATGATGACTTCATGCAGCAGATGGATGTAGAGGACCAATCATTGAGATTGAGTCCTTGAAGTTGATTTTATTTTTCAGTGCTCATTTTCCATTTTTACTTTTTAGTTTTACTTTTAAGTTTTAACATTTGAGTTGTGACACTAGATATTGATGACTGACTCTTCACTCTTAGCTATTTTTGAGTTTGAACCTTTGAGTTATATAAATTGAAAATTTTAATTTAGTGTTCAATTTAGAATCTAGAAGACTAGAATTCAGAATTTTCAATTTTCAATTTAATTTTTAAATCAATCATTCAATGTAGATTATAGAATGATGATTGATGAATGATGAATGATATGGATCAATGTACTTTGTATTTGAATATTTCATATTGAATTTTATTATTGAATCTTATGGTATTGAATCTTGATGAATTAGCATTTAGAACATTATAATGAGTATGTCATATGAATGATGTATGTATCAAAATGAATGATGAGGACGGACCAAGATTCAATTACAATATGTTATTATTTAATTCAATTGTGAATTTAAATTTTATGTATGGATCAAATTTGAAATTTCAATGTATTGGTATTACTATAACTAATTAGTCTATTTAATATGCTTTCATTATTGAACAATGAATATGAACATGAAAATTTCAAAATTATATACATATATATAATATATATAATTAAAAATTATATTATATATACCTCGACATCCCCCCTGTCTCCCCTAAGTTTCCCTAAAATTTGAGGATACTCCCACACGTCCCCTTTGTGCGTCTCCCCGCACCCGCGTCTCCTCGTCCCGGAGACTTGGTGGAACATTGGTGTAAAGGGAAGCCCAAACCTTTGAGGAAGGAGGATAAAAATCGAGTTGCTAGTGGTAAGTGGGGGCCATCCATAGAGAAATACGGCCCACAATGAAACACGCACTCATTGAAGGGAGATTAGTGGGGGAAAGTCGAAGTTGGGTCCACATGGGCATTTGGGAGGCTCTTTCACAAAAAGAGAAGGTAATCATTTTTGGTCATTCATGATTATTTGAGTTTTCTCTTAGACTAGCACGCTTGAGTTGAAGCCAAGTTTGCGAGTGTTGTTGAGCACAAGAGGTTTCCAAGCCGAAATCTCACCCCTTGCTCTGTTGGACTTGAGTGCTAGTCCAAGGAGGGAGTCTCATCCTTTCCAGTTCAATCTAGGAGCAGCGAATTGTGAGTGTGGAGAAGTTCTAGCAATAGAAGCACAGGCATTGCGCAGTCCTTGGAGGTGTCACACATGGGGGTTGAGGAGAGAATGGAATTTTGAATTGAAACTTGTGGAGGAGTCCAGGGAGGAGATTGTTGGTGATTGTAGTCATTTTGGGGGCATTCAACAACAGGATTATCAGGAGGGTCGAATTACCCAGCAACAGTGCCTTTGACGGAAATTGGGCCAAAATTTCAAAATCAACATTTGGCCAATTCCTTTGTGGGTTTTTATGGGTATTTGGTGGAGAGCCTAGGGTTAATTTCCCAAAATTTTCTAAGCACCGGAGGAAGCCCCAACAACGATTCTTCATAGCCAGCAACTCATTTTCTAGGCATTTTAGCGCAGATCCAAAGGAAGATCGGCCAATATACTTGGTGTTGAAGAAAGCATAACTAGGCTCGGTCTTCATAATGACCTGATCTTTGTATTTGATGTAATAAGAGAAATAAATTATGTTTGTAATCTTGCTGCATGGGTTTCATGAGCAAGAAGTGTCATTAGATGAAAGACTTCTTCTTGATGTCTTTAGGATTTATTTCCATGTCAAAGAATCATGTCATGAGTCTTAATCAAGTGTAACAGCCCTCCAAGACCAAGATCAAAGCCTCAAGATCGAGTAATAGAAGTTTGCAAGCGAAAATATTAAATAGAGATCATTTCGGCTCAAATAAATGAATTAAATATGTATAAATATATGACACGTCGGCTTGAATTAGAGTCATGTCAGTTCATGGTTATATGTCGCGGCTCAAATATAGTGCCAACCACTATATAGTATAAATACCCCATTGGGGTATCCGCAATTGGACAGAACAGAACTCGCATGAAGAGCAGCCACAGAATTCGCATATACTTCTGAGATCTTCGCATAAGGGAGCCGCAGTCAAGGGTAATGAAGCCACAGTCAGGGTAATGGAGCCGCAGTCAAGGTAATGGACCCGCAGTCAAGGTGGTTGGAGCCACAGTAAGGGTTGATGGAGCCGCAGTAAGGGTTTATGGAGCCGCAGTCAAGGTCAAGGCGCCACAGTCAATAGCTGCAATCAGATCCGCATTGAGGTAAGGCATGTCTATCTCGGCATACCTGTGATGTCCTCGAATTTGGCAGCGTAGATCAGGCAGCGTGTGATCTGGCAGAGTAGATCAAGTAGCTTGTGATCCGGGCACTCAAGTGAAGTGAGGATTCTCGGCATGAGGACGCAGTCACCATGAATAGAATACCCTCGACATACCTGTAGCAGCCTCGACACAATGTATTGCAATAGTGAGGATGATCTATACTATCTCAATGAGTTTCTATGATGGAAGAAACCCTCGGCAGACCTATGAGAAAAGACATACAGTCTCATTGGTTACCACAGCACTCATATTGAATATGATGTAGTCTTGACATGCTACAAAGCACAGTAATCACAAAAACTATATATATTGATCTAATAGATCAGTGATCTCAGTTTCAGTTTGATGAAAAGGAGCAGCCTAGTCAAGATGAGAGAGGAAGAGTGTCAAGGTCTTGGTATCTCAACATGATATCACAAACTCGATGAAGGCTATAGCAGTAAAGAAGATCCTAATGAAGCAATCATGGTGCAGTAGTGATCTAGCTGGAGGAACAACAAGATGATGATCTCAGCAGTGCTCGAGGAAGAGGATTGATGGCTTGGTCTTGGAGAGGCATATTGTGTCAAGGGTCATGGTCTTGGTATTCGTTAATGGAATCTCTATAAGAAGAATTTTACGCATGGGTTTTCCTCTCCAAGAGGGAGAGGTTTTGGCCCTGGCAGATAGCCAACCATTTGTGTTCTTGTCTCTTTTGTTTGATGGCAATTTGATGAAGTTAAATTACACATGCTAATAATGAAGTAAACAATCAAGCTAAGGAAAATTGCATTAACACTTCACAAATTGCTATCATGTAACGAAGAATCAACCTAACTGTGCCTGCCCTAGATTCTTCAACACTTGTGGGACTTCACTTTCATCACTTGGGATTAGCTACCTTGCCTTGGGCAAGCCCAGGTGAATACTTTCCAAGCACCCATTGTAACATCATGTTTTATCAATAAAATGGCTCAGCGACATAGTTTTTGGCTGTATTTCTTGTTCTGATTTGTGGGCAAATTTTCTGTGCGTTTTTCTCTATGCATGCTTTGTTTATTACTGTAAATTTTTCTTAGGGATATTACAAATGCAAATGAAGGAAAACCACTAGATTAACTAACTAGACAAGACATGCTAGTTGTACCATTTCAAAGAGGTTGAGACAAAGCAACACATCATCTTCCACTTCCCAATTTACTACAAGATCCAAGGAAGTTTCCATTGTCTTTTCAAACATCACTAGACACTAGGCAATTTATTTAAGTTCCCTAACCAAAGATGCATAGCCCTGTATATGTGAAAGGCCCTCCATCTCCACTCTGTCATCCTCTAGGCACACCCGCATCCTAAACAAGCTTCCCCCTAGCAAATCACTTCCCTTTCTATATTACTCCCATATACTATAGGCATCAAGCAATAGATGGATAATGATCATGTCCCTAACCCTAACTCAGTGTGGACTCAGAGAACTATTTCTACTTCCATGAGACGACAATGGAATTAGTAATATAGACCTCCTATTAGCAGATAGACCAATATCCACATGATATCTTCCAAACCACATAAACAAGCTCTTCCTTCCAAGGAATAGCACAACACTCAATCCAACTCCTATTCCAATTCTTCTTCCAAATAGACATCTATTTTGGGCCTCCTCCATTTGGCCTTAGATGTTAGGAGAGATGGTTCCAGTGTACTAGGATAGGATTTTACCATTGGTAGCATAAATTCTAGATCCACTCACCTTGTACATCTCTCCATCTTTGGAATTGCCATTCCAAGATCGAGATTAGACTCTTATTTTCCTTTTTGCATCTTGCTTCTATATAGGAGCGAATTTAGTGCTTTCACTTTACGTGGACATCATTGCACCTAACAATCACATTAACCTACTTTAGTGGTCATCTATAACATAAATAATATTAACATATTTTATCTTATCTTGGTTCATGGAGTGTCATAACTATTTCTATTTGTTGCATGACTATGGTCTTTGGGGACAATTTACTCTCTCATCTAGTGGAGTACTCCCTTAATCTTTGTGTCTCGACACATTATGGAGGCGTAACCACCCATTTGCACATCTATCAAGGGAACCCTCTTTTGGAGAAGCATTGTGATCCAAAGTCCTCTTCCTTGCACACAATTTAACGACGCAACCCTTCTAAGGATATCGTAAAATTTAATAATTTGATCAAAGGATTTCGTAGAGAGCACCCTAGCTAGAGCTATAACACTTTGCATTTCTTTGTAAACCCAAGAAAACATGGAACCACATCATGTGGAGTACTCCGTTGATCTATTGGATTAATGGCACATTTTGAGAGAACTTGTGGTGAACACTCTAGAGAATGACGTGGCAAATTACTCAAGATGTCATTAACATGGTCAACCAAGATCAATTATAAAGGTCATTTTTCACAACGAAAAAACAAGTTACAACCCCACCTATTTGTCCCTTTATTTTATCATGTCTTATCGCCTTGTCTTTGGAGGTTGTTCTGAGATATTATATTTTATATTTCTCTGGAGAGATCAGGGATTTAGAATTTATTTAATATTATTTTATTGTTGATGGTTTTGAACTCAAGCTCTAAATAAAAGAAGCTCCCTCACTTGTAATGGTTGTTGAAGAATTCAAAGAAGAGCTCATTGCCTAAAAGCATTAAAGATCTTTTGAAGGTGCCTAAGGGTATTTATTCATGTGCAATTCTTGATTTTGCATCCATATCATTGTTTCTACTGCCTAGATATTACATTTAATTGCCATTGCAAAGAAATTTGATTCAATGCCAAAATATATCATCGAAAAGGGATTTGATTGGCATAGTTTTAAAAATTGGAACTGGTCTTCGAAATGACCACCTATCAAACTAGGATTTGAACTGGAATCAAATCAACCTAGATCAAGCTAGGGTCAATGAACCAGTTTTTAAAAAAATACATAAAATAATTAATTTTTATTGAAATAAAAAATTCCAACCCATTAGAAACAAAATATACAAAGCTTGCTCATTTAAAAACCATGCAAGGGTGAATAATACCAAAATGGTACCGAGTGCAATACATATCAGCAACAAAATACATAATCAATGAGGTTCTAAATGGCTTGTAGAATCCAAAAACCATGCTACAACATTTTGTGCCACTGGCCTACTTTAAGCCATTGATCAACATGATCACCCATCAAACTCATCGCCGCTACTAAATGGGATCATCAAAAAGAGCTACAAAAACATCATCTAACTCAACGTCTTTAGACTCCTTTGATTCCTCAACCTTATAATATGGTAGAAATTGAAAAAACTAACATGCCTAACCAATGATTTTGATTTGAGGGAATGGTTCATCTACTCAACCTTATAATATTTAGAAAAAACTTAACATGAATAACCAATTATTTTCATTTAAGCGAAGGGTATTGTTACCCAACAAAAGTGGGTAACCCCCTAGGATACAATATTTCTCCCCCTTGGTCAGTCAACTAGCCAACAACCTTGCTCTCCACAAATAGTTTAACTTCAGAGCTCTCCACCTATGCTCCAACCAGTGCTTTCTCCCATTAAGCATAGTTATTGAAGGAAGGTAGGTAATCCATTAAAAGGTACATTAACCATTTCTGTAATCATGCTCTATCATTTAATATTTGGGGCATACTGAGATGGATCACATACCAAGTTGGATAATTGACCACTCTTCATTGTACCTTTGTTCCCATGCTTCACCTAGGAGATTATCCTCTGCCCCTAGTCCAATGTAACCTCCCCTGAGGACATTTTTCTTCCACTATTAGGAGGGGCACTAATAGGAGGCATTGATTGATGTAGTCTACCCAAGGTAATCCATAGTTGTCACCTTACATGTTTCCCTTATACCCACTTCCATTCTATGGGTTGATTGGCATCGGTCGTTGGGACTAGCACACTATATTCTCATCTTTGAGTCAAGGCCCAGAAATTTTTCGTAAGAGGTTGATGCAGCTGAAAGAAAGATAAATGCATATGAAGCCACAATGAAAGAAAATGAAAAAAGCAAAATATGGATGGGACATATACAAGCACGTTGGCAAAACCTGGCATGAGCTCTACCCCCTCCATAGCCATCACCTAGTTCCTAAGCATTCCATGCTCCATCCAAATAAAGGAACTTACGAATGTTCCTACCCCAATGAGAAATAATTGCTACATATTTAAGGAGTATTGGAAAAGCATAAAGCAAGTTGGGTCACCTAAGTTATGCAAGAAAGAAAAACAAACAATTAAAGTAGAAAGTGCACCAGAGGGATGGAATAAGTACGCCATGAAAAGGGGTAACTCATGCCTCCATGACTAGTCCCTCTTCTCATCATTACGCTCAAGATGTTGAACCTCCATCATCTAGTACCATCGCTATGGCCATCTTCCTTGAAGTCTTTCCTAGCCCATGAGCACATTTATCACATGCATCTATTATGCATTAATGGGTCTACCTATGAAATGTCCTTCCCCTTAGGGGATGGAAGCAACCAATAGGGCTAATTGCATAGTCATCCCCAACTCAAGTGTGGCAACTTGCCTACAAATCCTAAGCTAGAAAGACATTTGAAGGTAAAGTCTTGTGTGAAGTATTCATGTGCCCCTGACATTGAACGTGGTCCGCTATGATACTTCAAAGGTTTTTATTCCTAACGATGCAATGTTATCAGAACTGGACCAGACCAGTCAAAAATAGTTGGTTCGACCAGTTGGAGGGAAAAACCTATTCAGATTGGCAAACAAGATCGTTTTTGGTTGCTTCGATACCAAACTGGCCTTTTTTTATTTTACCAACCGGTTCAGTACTAAACCATCCGATTTTGTATAATGTTGCCCAAGACACTTTCAATGCAATTTTCATTTTAAAAAAGCAATGATTTATGACTAGAGAAGACTAGTTTTTCACCATATTTCCCTAATAATGCTATGCAAAGTGACATTCTCCTTTATTTTTCATTTTCATCCTTAAATTTTTAACATTACCGTTAATTTACTCAAGATGTTTGAGAGAGGTGATGAACTCAATGGATTTCATATGCAGAGAGTAGAATCTCAAATCTCGCTCAAAATCTAGCAAACTTAACAGATTTTTAGGATTTCAGGATTGGGGGGTGTTAAATTCAGTTAACAATGGTATGTTCTATGCTTAGCACAATTACTTCAATGTTCTTAAGCAGCCCAATAGCAATTTCCAATTTAGATTTCCAGTAGCAATCACATTAACCATTAATCACATTGACAATAAAGTGGATAGAACATAAAACAATATGCAGAAGACAAGCCAAGACAAGAGGACACTAGATTTGGCAGATGCCGGGGAAAAACCCCAAGATGGAGAAAACCCTTTGATCAATTCTTCTTATTATTATATCAAAATGTTCAATAGAGAGAGAATACAAAAGTCAAATTGACTTGCCGAATTCAAAGTCAAAACAGACCTGTTAATTTCTGCAGTCAAAATTCAACCCTAACCAGAAAGTCAACATTGGTCAAAGCAGTAATAAAATGTCCTCAAAACAACTCAGTCTTCCATAGTAAAACTCAGTCTGATCAGGAGGTCAAAGTCAACCCAAGATAGTGAAAAAGTCAACAGTCAAACTCGGTCAAACTATTGTCCTGAGATTTGTGATCAACCTGCAATTTAGTCTGTGGTCAAAGTGCTAAAAAACTTGGTTTTTGTGTCAAAAGATGTGGCTTGCGAAGACAGAAATATCCCCAAAAGATCTAAGTCAAATGATGCCTAGAAGGTGTTGGTCTACATTGGTCAACATTGGTCAAACTGCAATCAACTTTGTAATTTCGGCCCCGTAATTCAGCTTCTGAAATCCGTCCTTCTTGACCCACAAGTGTGAGAGAGAAGAATACCCAATGTAGTACGGACCAACGAGAGAAGGAGAGAATGTGTGAGTGAAGAAGATGCCAAATGAGGTGAAAGGTCACTTGTTTCTATACAACTCGTTGAGGGTGAAGTGACACATCCATTGGGCTTTTTGAGCCTACATGATGATGTGGCCAACCTTGATAATTTGCACGTGTGAGCATAAATTCAAAATCGCACTTCTACTTGTCCAAATGAGATGATATTTATATCAATTTGGTCCTCTTGGCAAGAGGAATTTAATGCAATCATCATCTCCATCAAATGAGTTGTCCTAAGGTGGAATTTGGCCCTAGTTGCCAATTTTAACACTCCCTCTCAACGAGGGAGAATTCCACCTGCCAATCCATCTATCATCATCATCGACCATCATGTCATGCTGTCGTCATGTACCATCTCTATCATCTCATATCTGCTTTGTTGAACCATAATGTAATAATGAAGAAGAATTGATCGAGAACGAGTCACAAGACCTTACCACTCTCCATTGACAAAAATCAGTCCAAAGGTAGAACCTCAATTGATCCTAGATCAAGTTGTTGAACACCATGCATCATAGACATAAAGAGTACGACAATACATGGTGCATCCATCGATAGTGCTATGGTCCCTATCCACGTTTCCCAACTCATTGGCCAGATGAGAGGTACTTCCCATGAGTCCCAGACTACATGGGTACGATGTATGCTAGCGCATCAGCAGGAGAAGGTGAACCACTCATCCTGCTCATATGCCATAGGAGAAGGTGAACCATTAATCCTATGCATATGTCAATCGTAGGGGAAGGTGAACCACTCACCCCACATACATGTGTTAGCAATCGTAGGGTAAGGTGAACCACTCACCCTACACACATGTCTACCATCATGGGGTATCACAAGGGAAAGTGAACAACTCACCCTATACACAACGCACCAATTGGAGAAGGTGAACCACTCACCCTATGGTCGCTCATAGCTCCAAGAAGTGCCCCAAGCCCCCAGGAGCTCCCGGAGCTTAGTGTCCAACTCAAGCGGGAACCTCATAGGAGGGTCTTTCCATGACCCCAAGTCCCTCTCGAAAGGCTAAGAATTTGACCTTCCCTACGGGCTTCGTGAGGATGTCTGTGACCTGCTCATCAGTCTTGATATGATGGAGCCTTATTGCTCCCATTATAACATATCCCGGATAAAGTGGTACCAGATATCAATGTGCTTGGAGCAGTCATGGAACACGCAATTCTTTGAAAGGTGAATCCCACTTTGGTTGCCGCAGTAGATCATGGTGGTATCCAACACATGCTCAAATACCTCACTAAAGAGCTTCCTCAACCAAACATCTTCACAACAAGCCATACTAGCTGCAATGTATTTGGCCTCGGCGGTGCTTAAAGCAACCGATTTATACTTCCTGCTCATCCAAGAAATTGAAGCAAACCCTAATGAGAAGCAACATCCAGATGTGCTCTTACAATCCACCACACTGCCATCCCAATCAGCATCAGTATATCCATGTAGCCTCAAATTCCGGGCAGTTTATCTCATTCCATAGTTGATTCTGCCATGGAGATATCTCAAGAGATTATTAGCAACAATCCAACGTATGTGATGAGCCTCAACCATAAATTGACACAACGTATTCATGGCGACGCATATGTCAGGATGGGAGTTTACCAAGAACATCAAGGCCACCACAAGTTGTTTATATTCGAAAGGATTTGCCAATTCGAGTCCAACAACACTTCTACATAGGTTCTTGAAGTTGACTTCCATCTGAGTAGACACAGACTTGCAATCCACCATCCCACATCTCTCGAGCAGCTTCACAATGTATTTTCCTTGAGAAAGGAAAATCTCACCTGGCTTTTGCCAGACCTCTAGGCCTAGGATGTAGGGCATCAGACCTAGGTCCTGTTGAAGAAAATGTAACTAGGCTAGGTCTTCATAAATATAATTTTGATATTTGTATTTATTCAAGAAAAGAGAAATCATTTTTATATTATTTGTCACTGAGTTTCTTGCTCATTGAAAATATGTCAAGCACATTTTAAAGTGCTTCTAGAGAGTCAAAGTCAAAATGTAATTATGATGAGACCCTTTGAGGGCATGTTACATCATGTATGTCAATGTACAAGGTCATGGGAACACCTCCAAGTCAAGTCAAGTCCTCTCCTAGCTTCAACAAAGTCTCCAAGCAGCCAAATAATGAATAAAAGATGAATTATGATGAAACAGTCAAGTCGGCCTGAAGAGGAGGGACATACCTCTATTTATAGAGGTTGTCCACTCATTTGAACATCAACCATATCTCTCTTTCAGCCGAGAAAAGGAGCCAGAAACTAGTTGAGAATAGAAGTAGAAGTCAATAAAAAGGAACCTTCTAAGGCATCGAAGAAGGAAGTAAAAGGCAGTGAAGATAAGGGGATTGTTTTAGGGTTTCTGTTCACATGTGCGAAGATTTCAGTAGTGTACTTTTTGCATATTTGACAGTAGTTGAAGGCAACACATTTAGAAGCCTCATTCGGATGTGTAACTAGGTCTACAAGGTCTCCTAAGGAAAGCGAAGAAGGTTCTCTCTAAAGCAAAGTAAAGAAGCCCTAATTTTCTAGAGTTTCTCCTAAAAAGAAGAGATTCTAACTTAGACAAGCAGCAGAAGAAGGATGAAGCGCTGAGGAGCAAAGTGTCGGAAGAAAGAGGTCCATGTGCCGGAAGTTATAGTGCAGAAAAAGGAAGGATTTGACTTATGCTTGGAGGACATCCTAGTCAACGGTCTAGGGTTTGGTAGTTGTTCAAAAAGAAGCTTCAATAAGAGAAAACTTACCAAGGCTTTTCCTCTCAAGAGTGAAGAGGTTTTGTCCCTGGCAGAGAGCCAAACTTTGTGTTCTTGTTATTTTGTTTTGGTAGCGGTTTGATTAAACACACACACTAATAAAAAGAAGATATATTGTCAAAGTGCATCACAAATTGTTATCAAGCATGAAGAATATTAATAAACACCATTGCCCTCCATTCTTCAACAGATCCTTCATCTTGAACTCAGAAGCCAACTCCCTCTGGCATTAATAAATAAGAGGGTCTGCAGCCGTCAGAAAGAGATCATCCACATAAAGGACCAAAATGAGAGGCAAGTCCTTCTCAACCTTGAAGTATAGGTTAGGATCAGCATCGCTCCTTGTAAATCTCAGCTTTATAAGATAGTTATCAATCCTCTCATACCAAGCCCTAGGGGCTTGCTTCAACCCATAGATGGTTTTCTTCAACCTGCACATGTGTGTCCTTCGATCTTGTACTTCGAACCCCTTAGGTTGTTCTACGTAGACTTCATCCTTAAGCGAGCCATGCAAGAAAGCGGTCTTCACATCCATTTGGTGTAGGCCCCATCCTTAAGAGGCAACAAGCGCAATAATGGATCGGATAGTAGTATATTGAGCAACCGGTGCAAATATCTCATCATAGTCCACTCCTTCCTTCTGAGAGAAGCCTCGAGCAACGAACTTGGCCTTGTATTTTTCAACAATCCCATCAACTCCATGTTTGATTTTGTAAAGCCATTTAGAAGCGACGACAGACTTATCCTTGGGTCTAGGAACCGCATCACAGACATCATTCTTCACGATTATTCGTACTCCTCATTCATCACATCCTTCAATACTTGGTGTTTCACAGCTTCTTCGAACGTACATGGCTCATATTGAACAATATGTGTTTCAGCATCTTCGAGAGTATCTTTGAGCCACAAAGGTCTTTTCCTTGAGGTTGAGGGATAACCAAGTGGTGGATCAATGGGATCCATCGAGCCTTCAACATCCGGCATCGGTTCATCTGTCGAAGATTCATCATGCTTTCCTGCAACATCATCATTGTCCTTCCTTGGTATAGGGAGATCTCTGGCTTTCCCAAGAGAAAAATCTTCATTGAAAGTGACATCATGGCTTATTTCCACTTCTCTTTGACCAAGCACATAGATTCTATATGCCTTCGAAGTTTCATTGTAGCCAACAAATGTTCCTTTCTTCCTGGATGCTTCTAACTTGTTTCCTTTCTCTTTAGGCACATGAAAATACACAGGACAACCAAATAATCTAAAATGAGAAACATCGGCTTTCTAACCAGAGAAGACTTCTTCGGGTGTCTTGAAATCCAATGCTTGATGCGGGCACCTATTTTGAACATATACGAGGGTATTGGCAGCTTCTCCCCATTAGAACTTCGGTAGGCCTTGGTCATGAAGCATGGCACGGGTGGCTTCTATGATTGTTCGATTCTTTCTTTCAGAAACTCCATTTTGATCAGGAGTGTATGGAGTGGTGGTCTCCCGCTTAATTCCAGCCTCTACAAAAATCATTGAATTCATTTGATTCATACTCAGTTCCATTATTTGTCCTCAATATTTTGATCTTCTTCCCTATTTGATTTTCAACCAAGGCTTTGAAAGAACAAAACCATTTGAACACTTCGTCCTTCTTCTAAATAGATCCACGTTTTGCGAGAGAAGTCATCCACAAAAATTGCATAGTATAAGTATCCTCCTAATGATTTTACAGGCAACATACCAGATAGACCAGAATGGACCAATTAAAGAATGTTGGTAGTTTGACTTTCACTTGAGGGGAATGGTCCCCTTGTAAGCTTCTAGCTACACAACCTTGACAAACACTTTCATGATTTATGTTCAACTCGGGCATACCTATGACCATCTTCCTTACCCCAAGTAAGGCTTTGTAATGAAGGTGGGAAAAATTTCGGTGCCATAATTCAGATTGAAAAGAAGTATCGCAAGTCATAGCTCCCAAAGGACTTCCTCCAACTTGATAGAGACCTTCAACCCTAAATCCAAGTGTAAATGAATCTTTAAGGTTTCTTTGCCAAATACGTACATTTCCATCAATGAATGCTACCTTGACGCCTTTATCTTCCATCGCAAAAATAGACACCGGGTTCTTCTTCAAATAGGGTACATACAATACTTCTTGTAGATGAACAGTTTGACCTTGATTTAAGTGAAGAGTGACAATCCCTATCCCTTTCACGGCATAGGTGGCATTGTCTCCAAGTATGATTTCCAAATTAGTCTTCTTTTCAATCAAATTTGAGAGGGCCTCCTTGAACCTGGTGAAGGGCCTTGAGGATCCACTATCAATCAACCAATGATCCAAAGTATCCGAAGGAGAGGCAATAGTGAGGGCAAAAATAAGATAAAATTCTTTTTGATTTTCTACAACATTAGTTTCCTCATACTTGGAATTTCTCATCTTTTTGTGAGGTCAACCATTACCATATCAAGCAGCGGGAGCATTCCTCTTTCCTTGATTGTTGAACCTGTTGTTCCTTTGATTGCCATTTCCTTTGAAATTGTTGTGATTGTTGTTGTTGTGATCATCCCGTGGAGTATCCTTCTTGTGAGGACACTCTCTAGCATAGTGGACAAACCTGTTGCAATTGCAGCACCTTCCTTTTCTTCCTTCTTTGAATCCCTGCTTGAATCCTTGACCTTGTCTCTTTGGACCAACATTGTTCTTCCTCTTTGCATGAGTGGAGAAAGTAATAGGTTCATTTCCATTTGAAGGCTTGTCTCTCTCCATCATCCTCGTCTCTTCTTGTGTGCATCTAGCCAATAATTCATCGAAACTAGGAATCTTGTCATTGTTAAGAATAGTGGTGTTAAACACATCCCACGGTCTTGTGAGACCTCCAAGAGCACTGAGACTATGCTCCCTGTCAGCAACAACTTCTTCAATAGATAGAAGATCCTTCTTGATTTCTATAATCGTCATGAAGTAGGATTGGATAGACTCCCCTTTGTCCATCTTGATATCCTTCAACTTGTTTTTGAAAAAGAGGATTTGATTTGCATTGTTCACTTTGAACATCCCAACCAGCTTATCATACATCTCCTTAGATGTTTCTAAATTAGAAATATAAGCAACCAAATGATTTTTTATAGTTTACAATGATTCTTCTAGCTTTGACCTCACCTTTCTTGTATTTCGCCTTTGCAGTAGCAGGTGCATTTGAAGGAGGCTCTACCATTCTTCCCTTTACATAGTCCATAGCATCATTCTCTTCCAAAGTCATCTTCCATGCATGATAGTCGGATTTGTCCTTGATCTTATCCTCGGATTTGAAGTATGATGTAGTCGCCATTGAAGCTAGACCAATATTCTTATCCAACAACACTTTTCTTAGTGATTGCTTTTCTCTCTCTTGCTTGGTCATTGTCTTCACCTGGGCTCCGATACCAGGTTAAATTTAGTTAACAATGGTATGTTCTGTGCTTAACACAATTACTTCAATGTTCCTTAAGCAACCCAATAGCAATTTCCAATTTAGATTTCCAGTAGAAATCACATTAACCATTAATCACATTAACAGTCAAAGTAGATAGAACATAAAACAATATGCAAAAGTCAAACCAAGACAAGAGACCGACACAAGATTTGGCAGATGCGAGGGAAAAACCCCAAGACCGGGAAAACCCTATGATCAATTCTTCTTATTATTATATCAAAATGTTCAACAGAGAGAGAGTACAAAAGTCAAACTGACTTGCCCAAAACAGCCATGTCAATTTCTACAGTCAAACTTCAGCCCTAACCAGAAGGTAAACGTTGGTCAAAGCAGCAATAGAATGTCATCAAAACGGCTCAATCTTCCCCAGTCAAACTTAGCCTAATCAAGAGGTCAAAGACAACCCAAATCAGTTACAAAGTCAATAGCCAAACTTGGTCACACTGTTGTCCTAAAATCGACGGTCAGCCTACAATTTGGTTTGCGGTCAAAGTGCTCAGAAAAACTTGGTTTATGTACCAAAAATTGCGGCCTACTGAGACAGAAATATCCCCAAAAGATCGAAGTTAAATGATTCCCAAAACGTGTTGGTCAACGCTGGTCAAACTGCAATCAACTCTATAATTTCGGCCTTGTAATTCAACTTCTGAAATTCATCCTTCTTGATCCACACGTGTGAGAGAGAAGAAAATACCCAATGTAGTATGAACCAATGAGAGAAGGAGAGAATGTGTGAGTGAAAAAGATGCCAAATGAGATGAAAGGTCACTTGTATTTATACAAGTCGTTGAGTGTGAAGTGACACATCCATTAGGCTTTCTGAGCCTACATGATGATGTGTACGACCTTGACAATTTGCACATGTGGGCATAAATTCAAAATCACACTTCTGCTTGTCCAAATGAGATGATCTTTATATCAATTTTGGTCCTCTCCAAAAGAGGAATTTAATGCAATCATCATCTCCATCAAATAAGTTGCCCTACAGTGGAATTTGGCCCTAGTTGCCATTTTTAACAAGTGGATTCCAATGTTTCCATTGGATTTTGTCATGTACAAGCGCATGGAACTAGCATTTAATCAAAAGCACCAACCCCTCTATGTACCTTTATGTTAGTAGCATTTATTGTTGAACACCTCTATCATGATCCTACCAAAAATGTACCCATAACTCAAACAAAATCTTGACTTGACATGTTAAGTTTTTCCTATCTTATTTTAATGCTTAGAGGGTGATATTGATGACAAAGATCCCAATATAGGCAAAGATTTTGATGATATGTGGATATTTGTTGTAGCATGATTTATTTCGAGTGTTAGAGGCCATTTAGGGCCTGTTTGATGATGTATTTTAAGTTTAGAGATGGATGTGCACTCTTACATGCTATATAAATGATAATTTTGTTTATTTGTGTATAAATGGTTTAGATTTATATAGATGCACATGAATATATATGTTTCTTTAAAATTTGACTATTTTATGTGTTTTTGATTGAGCGGTTTTTTGGTCCGGTTTTTTACCGGTTCTGATCTGGTTTTGACCAGTTCCCGATCCAAGGGGTCTATCAGTCTAGTTCTGATAACATTGTAATGGTGTTGATCTCACTTGATCTTCAGGATATGTTTTAGGTGATTCATCACCCATCTAGCGAAGATCCCTCGAGGGATGGCTTAACACCTCTCCGACACCATAAGAAGGATGTCTAGCCCAGTTTTGAAAGCACATATCACAATGTAGCCCTGACATTACTTCTCCTGAGCTGCACATTTGGCTTTAAGGAGCCTCTACATGGTTGTATGCCCCTTTCTACACCTCCAAATGCAAAAACGTTGAGCCAAGAAGCCAAGATATTGGTTTGATCAATGATGTGCCCCAACACACGCCCAGGCTAGCCTTGTACTTGTTTGACGGAAGTTGCTTTATTCTAGGGCCGAAATGATGATGGAGACCCCTTAATATGGTTTGGGAGTGGCAGCACACCATGTTTTGATAATAACTCATGCCCAAGAAGGGTGTCGTGAGCTTTCCTGATGATTACATCTTGGTGGAGGAAATGTTACTTGGACATGTACTCATGCATTTTGAGTGAGGAGCACTCTTGGACACACTTTGTCACTTGCTTGATGGATATGCCTATTCTTTGGAGGATGACATCATGTTTGACAGCCTCTCCTCCCTCACATGTGGAGGAATTATGACATGTCTTATGTTTTAGCATTTTTATAAAGTTATCTTAAGGTCGGCATGTGACCTTTGAGCATAGTTGAAAGATCCAAGCAAATTTCTAGGGATTTTTGCTGTAAATTAGTGAAAAGTGACTTGGTTGCCCTCATATAAATAGAGGGGAGCCACTTCCATCATCACTTATCTCTCCTTTCTTGAGTGAGTGCACTAGCACTCTTGTCCTTTTCTCTTGGTTGCTATCGATGAATGATGGAGTGAATTGTCTTCGAAGACATATTTTTGCATGGAGAGACTATCTTTGGATTGACGAAGTAATTCTTAATTGAATGGTGTAAGTTTATCGTTATTTTTCTTCCATTTTGCATGTAATTTTCTGAAATTAAGGTTTTTATTGTACGATATTAAAAAGTGCAAAATCTTTCCTAAAATCTTGTTTCTATATGTTATGCAAAAAATTTCATCCAAAAATCCATCAAAGGAACTTGTTGCATGCTCATTTGATCTCAAATCTCCTACTAAAAGATGTCACTAGGTTTTTAAGAGAAGCTATTTAGTCTTCCACCCTCTTCATCCAAGCCCTTCTAACATTGACCTCACCCAGTTTGACTCCATATAACCCAACTAAATATAGCACTAGTCTAATTGTGGGATCACCTTGTAAAATTTCTCTCTTTGCACACCCGCATCCTAAACAAGCTTCCCCGTAGCAAATCACTTCCCTTTCTATATTGCTCCCATATACTATAGGCATCAAGCAATAGATGGATAATGATCATGTCCCTAACCCTAACTCAGTGTGGACTCAAAGAACTATTTCTACGTCCATGGGACGACAATGGAATTAGTAATATAGACCTCCTATTAGGAGATAGACCAATATCCACATGATATCTTCCAAGCCACATAAACAAGATCTTCCTTCCAAGGAATAGCACAACACTCAACCCAACTCCTATTCCAATTCTTCTTCCAAATAGACATCTATTTTGAGACTATCTTTGGATTGACAAAGTAATTCTTAATTGAATGGTGTAAGTTTATCGTTATTTTTCTTCCATTTTGCATGTAATTTTCTGAAATTAAGGTTTTTATTGTATGATATTAAAAAGTGCAAAATCTTTCCTGAAATCTTGTTTCTATATGTTATGCAAAAAATTTCATCCAAAAATCCATCAAAGGAACTTGTTGCATGCATCATTTGATCTTAAATCTCCTACTAAAAGATGTCACTAGGTTTTTAAGAGAAGCTATTTAGTCTTCCACCCTCTTCATCCAAGCCCTTCTAACATTGACCTCACCCACTTTGACTCCATATAACCCAACTAAATATCGGCACTAGTCTAATTGTGGGATCACCTTGTAAAATTTCTCTCTTTTCCCTATTTCTTGGTAACAAGGGTTAGGGTTTGGTCTAAATCTACATTTTATAGCAATTTTACATCTATATGTTATTGTTATGCTGGTAGGAATTACATTTAATAAATTTGAAAAGGGAAAATCTAGCATTACTTGCATGTTTTACCTCTACAAATAGGGCTAAGGTATAGATATTTAATTTTGTTACACACATTTTCAGCCATTAAAAACTTGAAGTTAACCCATCCCTTGCTTACCTCTCTGATAACCTTTAGTCCACACTGATTTTTTGATGCTATTTTTGAGCATTTTGTAAATCTGCATACCAATAAAACCCTAGCTCAAATCATCCTTCTTCTAGTCTATTGGGTTTGGTGGAAAGTGTAGTTGATCATTTGTAAGTCTTATCTTGGCCTCCACGGCTTTGGTGGTACCTTCTCCCGTAACCATTAGACTTCGATCACCTTTGAGCCTTCATTTATTGAATATTTTTCTAGATGATTTATTTTCCAAATCCTTGGAGAGCCATTCAGATTGGAACCCTAGTCATCTAACCTTTAAGTCTTGCAAAACCTTCCTTATGGAGATAACATACAACCACTGAATAGCAGAAGGGAGGATGTTGATGTGACAATGGTGACTAAGCTCTTTGTTTCCATAAGACCTATGTTGCCTAGTGAGGCTTTGCACTAGGCCTACTAGATTTTGTGGTAATAGGTACATTTTTGTTAAGGTCATGGCAAAGGAGTTCAACAATCAATAACACCAACATCAAAGAAATTCAACAATGAATACCACCAACATTAAGGTACATAAAGGGCTTCATGCACTTGATTAAATGCCAATCCCAAACCCTCATACATGATAAAATTCAATGAAAATGTTGCAATCCTACCAATCCTAAAATCTTGAAAACTATTGTCTACTAAATTTTGAGTGGGACACGAAATTCTACTTTCTCCATATGAAGTTTGATAAGTGTAGAACCACTATCAATCATCTTGAAACAATTACTGGTAATGTTAAAAACTTAAGTAAAAGGATAAATGGGAAAGATAAAGGAAATTTAACATTACCATTGATTACCAGCACTGTTAAGGTTGAGTTAGGAATTTTGTTTAGGTCTAGGATGTAGGAGGTAGAGGATTGGTTTTATAGCCAAGAGGGGCTATTTTGGGTGGCAAACAACCCTTGGTTTCCTCAAAAACCACCTCAAAGACCATCATTGCAGGCCTTGACTAGTTACGACCAGTTTGTACTTATTAAGTACCATTGGTTGCTAGCATTGCTATGGCTGAGTTAGATTTTTTGTTTAGTTTTAGGGTTTAGGAGGGGGAGTTGGTTTTATAGCCCGGGGGGGGGGGACGTTTTGGGAGGGAAACAATCCCTAATTTCCTCCAAAACCTCCCTAAAAACTGCCATCGTGGGTCTTGTTACCCACCATTTTGTGGGTGATATCCCTAGGAGAAATTTTTTCTCCATGATGGTCCTTAGTAGCCAGCAACCCTTCGCAAGCACCAACTAGCTCGATGTGTCATTTCTCCGCCACATGAGCCAACCATGTGGTCCCTCACCCATCTGTTATGATTGTATGGTTGAAGGTGGGCCTCCCAAACCTAAAGGTATGCATTGTTATTTGGTAATTGAGTATTCTAGTTTATTTATCATGGAAACTTTGGGCAGGGATTAATGGGGGGATTTGGCGGAAAGAGTGGTCTAGGTCTGTGCTCTTGTCCCTAGGTCTCTTTTGGAATGTTAACCTTAAACCCTAGTCTTGTGGGATCTCTTTTACTGACCTATTGGTTTTAGGGATGATACTACATGGGAAACCCTAATTTTGGTTACATGGTCCCACTCCCTAATTCGCATATATTACTCCCCTTCCGCTAATTACACCCCTAATAATCTCTCCTTCCACTTGGGTCCATATTCCTCCACTGGGTCCACATAGGGTCAATCACCCCCTCCCCTTGCCCCACATCTTGGGTCGAGCCTAGAATGATGCCCGGAGGTTGATGCAGCTAAACAAAAAAGAAAAGGCATAATTGGCCACATTCAACAAGAAATTGTACCACAAAATGCAAAAGATGGTCGGGACAAAGGCATTTAGCAAATGGGCAAAAGACATGACAGTCTCTACCCCATTCTGTGGCCATCACCCTAATTCCTACATGGCCCTTGATGAGCCTCCTTTATCATTCAGGAACCCACGATTGTCCCAAACCCCAGTGGTCGATGAACTACCCCACCTTATAAGGGGGTATCCACTGTTATACTTTACGCATCATGCTCTCATTACCTAGAGCCTCGAGCAATTAACCAAAGAAAATCATAAAAAGGCAAAAGGCATATAAAGAAGGGTGGAAAAATACTCATGCACCACGATTGCTCCCTCCTACACATTATTTACCCAAGTGTGGGTTTCCCTTTTATCAGCTACCCTTGTACCATGGCATGTGATCCAGGTTGCCCCCTTTCATTCCCTACTCCATTCAATTATTATGCCATATGCCACCACCATTTGAAGGATGTCCCACGAACATACCAACCCCTTTAGAGGTAGAAACCACCTAATAAGATGCATGGTCAACCCTATTTGGAGTTGGGAGACATTAGCACATGCCAAAGCCCACTATTGAAGGGCATGCCATTATGAATTGCTCACTTGTTATTTATGGTTTATAAACTCTTTTACTTGATTTCTTTAATGACTTGATGTGTTAGAAGGCACAGGGACACATTGGATCTTATGCAAGATTGCAGATGGTTTCCATTTGGGTTTGATCTCCCTATACGGGGTCTAACCCCAAAGGGCTACATTGGAACATGTAGGGTGTGTGTTGAGAGCCATGGGCCTCCACAGCAGCAGACAACACTCCATCAATCCCCACATGCATTCATAGATTTCTCGTGGTTCACTTATTAGGTGAGGAATACGCATCTGATCCATCATGCCCAGTTGGCCCTAGAGTTGCACCATACACTTGGCAGATGATCCAAGACTTGCACGATGATGTGGCATCACTTACAACATCATCCTAGCCCTCGCAAGCGATCTACAGGCATCTTCAATTTGTTTGGAGATCCATGACGACACTTGTGTGGCCCCACATGTCATTTGGAGCACCACAGGTTATTACAAGAGGCCAACCCCTTGTCCATTGCTTTTGGGAGTTCAACTACACATTATGGCACATATGGACTCCATTAGGCCTCCTCCAAGGCCCAACGACATGCACTATTCATTATTCAACCTCTTGAGAGGTTTATTCTTTTGTTTATGAGCTAGTTTGGTGGGCTTGTCACCAAAACTTAGTTATTTTGCACATTATTTTATTGTAGTGGTTAATGTAGGCCTAATTAGCTAAATGAAACTCATTAGAAGTGTATAAATACAAGTGATGTGAATTCATTTTAGCAACATCACTTGGCTGGACTTGCATCTCTTTAGAGAACTTCGCTATCCTTCTTGGTGGACGAAATTTTGGAGCATGGAATGAATTTTGATGTTTGGATCATTTTCTCTTGTCTTGGATATACTCTAATACATGCAAGTGCAATTTTAATGCTATTCTTTGCTCTATTTTTGTCACATACATTGTTGTTTGGATTTCACTATTCTAGAGCTAATTTGTTGCACCTATTATTGCAAAGTTGTGGAAATTTTGCTTTTAGATAGTGATGCTTCATGTATGGGCCATGTATGACGAGTGAATGTTCCTAGGGATATTTCATGGTTGAAATTTATCTTGATAAGCCATTTACTTTGCAAAACGAAGTATAAAGTCTTTGAAGTTGCTCTCCTTTTCCCTAGTGCTAAGTGACACTGCCTTTAAGGCCTCCTTGACCAAGAAAATCCAATCCGAACTCATAATCATTCTTGACTCCAATCTCCCCAAAGGATTAGGCATTATTCTACCATAGGTGATCACCCTAAAACTTATTTTTCTTCACCTTCTCCTCTTCTTTCTAAGTCTAGCCCCATAGGTCACCTAGGGCATCGAATATCTCACAATCTAGCCATCCAAATATGGCTAGCTACGCTGGTGTATCCTCAAGAAGCCCTCCAAATTTCATGAGATTCCGATGGTGGGATCTTGAGATATCGCAAGCCCTAGCTCAAAGACAAATTCTTGCCCTTAGTTTCCCTTAGGCTAGAAACCTCACTGGGATCCTTGCATTGCCTTTCATTGAAATTCATTCCTTGATCCCTTTCCCCTCCCTAATTAGGTCAAGCATATCATTGGTTGTTAAATCCTATCCCCTTGACCTAACTTGGGTCCACCTAGTCCCGTGTGGTCCCATATCTTATCAAAGTCAACTCTTCAAAAACCACTTGGGAAACCAAGTTCCACAAGGATTTTAGGGTTTAGGAAGCTCCTTTACAAGTCACATTCCCTCAGCCAAGCCCTCAAATCCCTACTCCCCTATCCTAGAGAATCTTGTACCATGCTTAAGAAGCAAGCAAATCCCACCCTTGAGTCTCTCCTAGGAAAGGGTTTTTGATATCACTTGACATCCATCTTAGTTGATCTATCCTTCATAAGTGATTCTCTATATATTGGGTCTCCTCCCATCGGTGAAAGTCCATAAAGAGTAGGAAGCTTTAGCTTTGGTGATAGCGGGCTTTAGCTTCATTGTTGCTCTTGACCTAGCAAGTGCCCCTCTACGACCCCTTACTAGTTTGAGCGTTAATAGGTCCCAGACTCCCCCCATGAGCATGAGATCTGATAGGTCAGTTAGGGTTGGAACTAGTGAGTTAGCGCTGATTTGTATCGATTAGGTACCAAACTAGCTACTCTGATTTGTATCGATTAGGTACCAAACTGGCTAGTTTGGTGCCTAACTAATACAAACTGGCCCTCTGGTCCAGTCAGCTGGCTGGTTCAATATTGCACATAGTCCAACCAGCTTGTTTGACCGATTCTAGTTCAGACTAGGCCAGTTTTGAAAACTATATCGATTGGGGCATTGGTCGAAGTGATACATAGCCTTTTCACTTCCTAAATTTTTACATTAAACTAGTTGATTTGCTGCTTCCATATCAGTGAAGGGTAAGATAGCTTTCAGGTTTTTGGCAAGATCACTCAATTGTTGTTTTCCATGTGTAATTGAGGAGCAGGAGCACCTTTGGAAGGGCCCTTACTAGCTAATTCTCTACAAAGCTGAAAGAGCATTCATAGATAGAACCAAGAACATTGTAACAGTGTTATCTATCATCCATTTTCACATATACTTGAACCCCTCTAAATACAAGTTTGACTCCATTCTCCCTAAGTTGACATGGCACTAGACTTCCTGTCACTACCCAATAAAATATATAATAATAATAAAAACAAAAGCCCTTTTCATTTTGCTGTCTGTTAAATCTGAAATAAGCCCTAAGTTTACAGCATAAATCAGAGTTAGTTGTCCACGGACTCTCCCTTGTTCTGGAGGAAATCCAGCCTAAAGAGAGTTTAGGAGTTACTCTGGCAACATTTTGGACAAACCCTTCTACATTACCCCCACAGTTTCACTTATGTTTTAGGGTGTTATCACTTAAAGGTATGAGAAGCAACACACCTCAATTATATTTAGACGAGTAAATATATAACCTAGGACCCCAGGAAAAAGGGAATACATAAACTAGGTCTAACAACCTGCAGACACATGCAAACAGCAAAGGTTTCCATTATATGGATGATCCACAAAGCAAATTGAAGAAATAAACTAAAAATTGTATTGATTTCCACAAATGAATGTGATGGGCCAATGGAACTCAAAGGAACAAGCAACAATAATAGCACTGAAAGGAGTGCCTAAAGCATCATCTACCTAAGAAAACTACACAAAATAAGGATGTTAAAACAATATCCAGCAGCTCAACCATGACAGAGTATAAAGTTAAGCATGTTCATCATGAAGCAACAATGAAGACTCACTTTGAAACAACTATCAGCTCACAATGAGCTTTTGCTACGTCTACCAGCTCACTAGATAGTTCACTGAAACCTGCAAGCAGACAAAGTTCACTAAAACATTAGACCCTAACACCGAATATTTTTACAGCCCAACAGATAACTGGTAGCAGCATTTTATAGTCTTGACAAGAACACCAGTGCACAGGCAATAAATTTAATTCTAACCTTGAACATGAGCACCCAAAATATCATTCTAGCATTAAAAGATAATGTGAAAGATATTTTATTTCTGCTAAGTAAGAAGTCTGGTGCTACAGTTGAAAGAATTAATCATATTAGAAAAAGAAAAAGAAAATCTAGCCTTCCCATGTTTCTTTGAATCAAATTTGCCAAAAAGGCCAGTAATTTACAATTATATCTTGCCAGCACATCAATATACACCAAGTATAACTGATCGCAAGTAGTGAACTTTTCTCAAAGGTCCCTTCACACTGTTTGACAGACAAAATGCCAACCTCCATGAATATATTAACGGATGTTAATCAATTAGAAACGCATTTTTTGCAGGACTCCCAAACAGATGTGAAAGAATAGTTTCAGTTGTAGATGCTTTAGTGTTTATTTTCAGCGATTCTCATTTTCCAATGAGGGCAATAATTTAACAAAGAAAACAAAAATCAAAATTAATGAATCCATTTTTGTCTTTAGTGTCTATACCAAAATCCTTAAATCCTACAGAATTCCAGAGTTTTGAGCAGGACTTGACCTCAATTGTAAGAGTCAAACTCTGTTTTCCACCAAGATGTTAAGTCCCATCATCTTGGTACACAGGCTCATATGCTTGTTTTTTTTCACCCTTTTAGAGAGGGATTTTCCCAGCCCCCTTGTTATTCATGTGTTGCAATTCTTTCGAGGATGTACTTATTTGTTTTATGAAGTATACATGACATTCCTCTGAAAAAATACAAAAATAAAAATAAAAATAAAAATAAAAAACTAAAAACTTAAAGTGATTATAGGCATTTCCTAACCAATTTGTTTCTGAAGCATCCCTTTATCTTGAAAATAACCTGACCTAAAACGTTGAATGGTATAGAAGCAAACTCACCAAACACTACTTGGGATGAGACTCCTTTTGCCCAGAGAGTCAAAATACACACTCGGGACTTAATAAAGACTCCTGAATCAACCCAAAACGACTCAACAACATGAAAAATACAACAAATATGGATTTTCATGAAAAATAAATGTATTTTCTGATTATACATCAGAGATTAGTTTGTCTCAGCTGTTTTTGGGTTTGACCTGGCAGATTTTGCCTGAACTTAGCAATTTTTTTGAGATATTGGCAGGTTCAGGCAGATCAACCCAACTTCGAGTCAGACCTGTCGGATCTAAATTGGACTGACCCCTTTCAGTGGATGGTTGGGTGGGACTCAGCAGTCCCGGATTAACTTGCTGAATCATGTTACCATGCCTATAAGTATATCTTAATGCGTGTTAATAGTTGAGAAAGAGACTCCACTAACCTTCATAAGCCCACCTCTTCCCTAAGCATTGGGAAAATGTGGCACATATATGCACACACCAATATTAGCACACTTCCAACTCAAGCTTCATGAGTTGTCAGCAATGTTGAAGAGTGAAGTGTTAAGAATATATCACATATTGGTTAATCCAGACAGTGACCAAAAGGTCATTGCATGTGCAGTACAATAAGGGAATTGTGCAAACATCAAACTGAGCAAACAATGAACATACTTAGTAAACCATGATCTAGATCAAGATTCAAAACAGAAGAATAATATGTCTGACCTGCAGATACTTCTATTCAAGATATCCAGTGCCAAGTTCAATTTGAAGGGAAAACAAAAATAATTCCTTCGAAATTTCACCTCAGGCATTTGAAATCACATGTTACAACTTACAACTCATGACTCCTTGTCAACAAATAATAGAATCAGCAACAGGTAGCTAATGTCAAATGTTAAAAATGTAAGGCATTGCCTGAACACTAGATTTCAGAATCATACAAATTTTAACATTCTACTTTATAAGCATGCTAAATTTCATTCTCACACATATCAATGTCAAGTTGTCATCATTGACCAATGAAGTTCTTGCACCTAGGTCTGCAAGAAGACCAATCAGCAAGGTGCATTTGAGGATGCTGGATGCATTTTTATTCTAATAATATCTTCTTTAAACTTTTACTTGATAAATATTTGCAAACAATGGAAACCTATCAACCTTGGACCAGCCATAGGAGAAATGTGAATAATATTCTGAAATGAAGTATATTTGTCAGCATGCTCTTAAGTTTCTTGCTGGCACAGGATAGACCAGGGCTTGGCAGTTAAAAGCTCATAGTTGCAGGGGAAGGCATATGGGTCAGTGCATGGGAATTGGCCATCCAGATCTCCTACACTGTCCACTACAAGTACATTACCAGTCATCTTCTAAATCGTTTACTAAATAAATACTAAATGAATGCATTTTTTTAAAGAAAAATAAAAATTATATAATCTTATTCCAGGTCATTAATGTTATACTTCAGTAACTGTGGAAAAAATTTATGGCCATAAAAGAAAATAGGCAAATGACAAGCTGATCCATTTGACCATAGGCATTCATGCTTATGATTAAATAACTGAGTATTACCTGCTTCTGGACTGGATGCTTGGCTGACTTGTAATGCACAATTTGCAGCAAGCCTTGCTGACCTCGCTTCAAATGCCTCCAACAAAACTGAAGGCTTCAGCCAATCCTCAGCTGTAATTTACAAATTTCAAACTCAGACAAATTACATATCAAATATTGGTAAAATAAAAGAAATTCCAAAATTTTCAAAGGACAAGTTCTAGGTAGTGGAAACTAGATAGAAAAAATTCCATGTCATATGCATGTATGTATGTATGTGTAAACGTATGTGCAAGCATAAGCTAATTAATAGATAGAAAGCATCTTCAGACACTTTAAGCCATTTGCACCCTGATGGCACTTCTCAATCTTGTAAACACTCAGGTCAACTTTCGAGTCCTTCAAAATATAGTACTTAATATATGTAAACTTTAGATTTCTTGTGAACAAGAAACCATTGTTCCACCAAGACTCCGGGATGCGGGGATGCGGATATAGGGAGACGCAAAGGGGGGACGTGTTGGAGTACCCTCAATTTTTAGGAAATTTAGGGGGGACGGGGGGGTGTCGGGGTATATACTTTTCCACCTGCGCCTCCCCGCATCTCCCCAAAAGGAGGGCATAGGGAAACGTTTCCCCAAGCGTCCCCACGTCCCAGGTGTGTGGGAAGTGTGAAGTATGTGCACCCCACCCTGGGGGACGTGTCCCTGTGGAACATTGTTAGAAACAAAATACTTCCTTGAAACTTTATCATACTCAAAGTATATTGCAGGCTAAGACATCCTTGAGATAAAGGACATCAAAGATGCAGATGTATTTTTTGTAATTCTTGATCCAAT
Source organism: Pinus taeda (assembly GCA_000404065.3). NCBI lineage: Eukaryota > Viridiplantae > Streptophyta > Pinopsida > Pinales > Pinaceae > Pinus > Pinus taeda. The sequence goes on from APFE030922845.1 coordinate 190,433, forward strand.
AAATCCTACAGGGTCTCCCATTTGCATAAATAAAAACATTATATTCTATTCTATTCATAGGCATTGTATGTCAAGATATATGTAAGGATGTTAATATATCCTCAGGTTGATCTCTCTGCTTTGTGAACCTACCAGGCTCATGCCTTGCAGGACCCTTTGGTCCCCAAACCTGTGTAGGTTTGCAAAGACATCTTTACTGCCAGTCAGATGAGCATGCATAATTTAAAGTATCTGAGTGCAAGTAGTGTTTATACAAAATTCGGCAATTTACAATAATGATAAAAAAATGAGGAAATAAAATCTTAAACCTTGTCAAATATCAGATACTCTTATTTGCAATGGAAAACCAACGTATCCATTTACATGATCATTAAACAAATGGATAAACAATAACAAATTTTATTTTTATACATTTATTGCTGAAATAAAAGTTCATTCAATTTGAGGACATAGGTTACAGGCCATGCCCTAGAAATTCAATTACTATAAATAGCCCTTAACCTGGGCATGGAGTGAACAGGTGAACCAACTTTGAACCACTGGTTATCCACTTCTTCACATTATGGGATAGATTACAGGCTCTGAGGTTGAAGAATAAACTACTCAGTCAACTTGAGAAAGACTATATTCATGAAGATTTTTTACAGGACCCCAACATCAAGAGCACAAGAAGAACAAAGATATGGTGAATGAAGTCAAAAGGCATGCGAAGTGGGTAGAAATTCAAGAATCACAATGATTGGGAATGCTACAGAAAATCACCTCTCACAAGGATGTTCTAAAGCCCTGGCCTATTACAACCAAGGCTTCTGATGCCAAATTACAGTCTCAGTGCACCACTTCAATTGTAATATGGAATTCCAGTGGCTCACACCTCTCTCCAAGAAATACAAAGATATGATTCATGCATAGTTATCAAAACCAGAACTGGTTGAAGGCTAGACCAGGACCAGACTGGAAATGGGCCAGAATGGACCAGAAAACAAGGTTGAAGAACCAGTATGAACCAACCAAATGAACAACAGTTCAGGACAGAACCAACCAACTGATCCAGACCCCACGGGAAGTGAACCAGTCCAGACTGGCCGGTTCCAGTTTGCTCCTACCTGTCCACTAACATTGGATTCATGATACGCATATCTTCTTCTTCATAGATATGTTAATCTGCGGTTCATATACTGATGAGTAACAAATGGATTGGGCTTAGAATTTTTCCGATCTGCCCCAGACTCATTGTAATGGTATTTAAACGTTTAGGACTACAACCATATAGCACAGTCACAAATCCATGGACAAAGAACACTTCGATAGTAATCAAGGTTACCCCTTGTACAGATAGGATACTTCATCAAATTAATGACTTGTTATGTTGCATTGAGTTTCCGGGTCATGGCAACAAGGGGAACATTTTTAGAGATGACTAGAAGGTACCCCCAAATTTCCACAGAAACAGTGGGAGGAAACGTGAAAAAGAAATTTTTTAAACAACTTTGAAAATATTAAAAAAATTATAAATGACTATTCTAGAGCATATGAGTGTAATACAAAATTGCTTGGCATTTGGCTAGTTCTGTACCAGCAGGTGCCTGGTTCCAAATTCCAATCTCCTTGGATGAGGCATACTAATTAAAGCTAACAATTTTAAACAATTTTACCCAAATAGCCATCCACATATGTGGGGTAGCACCTCTTAGGTCCTCTACAAGATTTCCTTGGAGAGGAAGTGCTATAATAAGTCTCAAAAACTCTGTTTTTAGACTAAAAAACTGAAAACCAAAGCGGAAAAAAATAAATAAGGGCTACAAGAAACTACCAAACATGGAAGTCAAGACTTTTCTCTGCCTTCATTGTGAAACCATATTGCATAGTATTTTGGCATGCACTGCATAGATAATATTTTGTTGTGGTCTGAATGTCAAACCAATGAGTTGATTTTTTTTTGGATACCCAATACTACATGGGTACAAGTTTAGATGGGGGAAGTTCAGACATCCATGAAACCATAGGGGGACTCTCCCAAATGTCATCGTTATCTGGGAAAACGTAGAGTGTAGATGGGGGAGGTCTTTTGTATCCTCAACGATATCCAGTTCCAAATAGGAACTTCCATTCAAATCAGCTTAGAAGTCCATACCATCTCGTATCGTCGACCATCACAACATCAAAAACAAAGAATTAGATGAAGACATTATAAGCGAAAGTAAAAGATGTTAATCAATCAATGATCAATTGTAAAGACTGAGAAACTGAAAATTTCATGCACTGAAAACTGAAATATGCAGAACCGTAAAATAATGAAAAACTTACCTGAACTGCTGTCGACTGGTAAATTGCTGTCTGCTCTTGTTCTCTGAAGTTGAATCGATTACTGGGAAACCAATTCCTCCCAGCCAGTTCAGTAAGCTTCACTTACTGCCCCCGTGCCCAGAACCTCAGGTCAATTTCAGCTGCTTCCGTTCCTGTTTCGATCTTCCTCTGCCCTCTCAGTTTTCTCCTCTTGGTCCCCCCCTTCCTCAGCCCTCTCAGTGGTTTTATACCGAGGGGTTCGGTGGCCGCCTCCCAGCCTTCCCCCACCGCTGGTGCAGCTCTCGACACCTCCCACATGCATCTCCTTAGATATTTGCTGATCGGTGGTTGCTGTCGACTGTGTAGAGGTTTCATTTATGAGTTGAATGATCTTTTCAAAAGGTTACGCCGTATGTTTCTTATATAGTATATGTTAGGTTTATTTGCTTTAATATATACTTCCATTATTTTATGAACTTTAAACTTTATACATATTAAAGTGTCAACTTTATATTAATTTATACCATTTAATTTATATCATTTAACTTATATCATTTAACTTACACTAATTTATATCATTTAACTTATATTAATTTATACCATTTAATTTATATCTTTTAACTTATATCATTTAACTTATATTCTATTTTTTTATTTAAAGTTTAGACTGATATTTAAATGGGTTGTTACATACACTCCCCCTTCAGAAAACTTCGTCCCAAAGTTAGAGTTTAGGTTTAGGGCTTTAATGGACAGTTCCGGCTCCTTCCAAGTTCCCAAGCTATTCTAAAATCAACCTATCCTTCCTAATCTCTTCCGCTCCCATCCTATCCGTCCTCTACTGGAGTATGCCATGACGTCAGTTTTACTGACTCAACCATGCATAAACCTTAAGGTGACAGCGTTGGTTATACCGACCTGATTCCCAGTAGGCATCCGGCAGTCATCATCACACGTCTAGGGGAGCGTGACTCGCACAGTCCTCCCATGACTCCAGGGTTTGGAGGATAAACGGTGGGCAACACCTCCACTCCTCCCAGTAGAACTTAGGGTGAACACCCTATCATAGAATCACTTGGAGCTTTAATTGTTCTGAGGTTCTGTCATCACCTGGTTTTCCAGTAATCGATTCATCTTTACTTTACCTGCAATTATACACCTACTGATGCATTTGGAAAATGTGCATTAGCATATTCAAACAACCCATGTATTATTCAATATAACATATTTTACCATTTTCTATGCATGTCCTTTGAATTCAATCTAAAATGTAGTTGTTTCCCGAGTTCTATTGATCATTTTTGACATGTAAAAATAAAACAAGTTACAACATCTAAATTTCCATTAGAAGTAAAACCCTTTAACTGGCTTAACTTTCCTTTGGCAACTATAATTTAAGAAAATGAACCACATATATCGTTTTGGTATCCACGTACCAGCAGAAATTAAACATAAATTATGTCATACAATCTTATGTTTAATCATAATCATTCAAAATGGTTCTGGTTCTCTGATTGCAATGAAGTAAAATATACACAAAACATAGTTTAAAATCCTTCAAAATTGACATAGCCTAGGGTATCTTTGACATATGTCCTCTGTATTTTCCCAAGTTGCGGATCCAGGACTATACTTGTCCCATTGGACCTTAACTTGGTCCACCAGGCGGTTCCTGAGCTGTCGAACCCTACGTTCCAGAATATGTAAAGGTTCGACCGATATTACTCCCTCGTCCGATACCTGCAATTCCTTCCATTGAAGGTTATGAGATAGATCAGCTATATAATGTCTTAATACAGAAACATGAAATACATTATGAATTTTATGCAGGTGAGGTGGCAGGGTAAGACGATAGGCAACAGGTCCCACTCTTTCCACGACTTTAAATGGCCCAATAAATCTGGGCGATAACTTTGTCCCTTTCCCGAATCGAATAGAACTTTTATTTGGCTTGATGCGGATAAAAACCTGATCCCCTACTTCATACCTCCTATCAGTTCTGTGAGCGTCAGCATAACTCTTCTGTCTATCCTGAGCTTCCTTTAATCGCTGCCTAATTTGCCTTACCTGCGCTTCCATTTCATGGATTAATTCGGGTCCTATGATCACTCGATCTTCTAACCTGTCCCAACTTAACGGTGTTCTGCAAGGTCGGCCGTATAAAGCTTCAAATGGAGGCATCCCAATCGAGCTGTGGTAACTGTTGTTGTATGCGAATTCCACTAAGGGTAAATACTTTTCCCAGTGTGATTGCTGATCCATTACATACATTCGCAACATTTCTTCAAGTACTTGATTTACTCTTTCTGTCTGCCCGTCAGTCTCAGGATGGTAAGCAGTGCTTAAATTCAGCTGAGTACCTAAGGTTGTTTGCATGCAAGTCCAGAACCTCGAAGTGAATCAAGAATCTCTATCGGATATAATCTTTTTAGGTACTCCATGAAATCTGATAATTTCATTTATGAATACTCGAGCTATGTCAGCAACATCATAAGTGTCTCTCACGGGAATGAAATGGGCGCTTTTTGTTAATTTATCCACCACTACCAAAATGGCATTGTGTCTTTGAGAAGTAAGAGGTAGTCCAGTGATAAAGTCCATAGAAATGGTCTCCCATTTAGACATAGGAATGTCATGGGGTTGTAAGAGGCCCGCTGGGTGACAATGATCGGCCTTTACTTGTTGACATTCCAGACATTTTGCAACAAATTGAGTGATATCGCGCTTCATACCTGACCAAAAGAAGAGCTTCTTGGTGTCCACATACATTTTCCCTACTCCAGGATGAGCACAATAAACTGCCCTGTGGGCTTCCCTAAGAATGGTATCCCGAATATCTTTATCATCAGGAATATACATCCTCCCGTGGAATCGTAAGATCCCATCTTGTTCTAGTACATATCCCTCAAATTTAGATTCTTTTACCCTGTTACCTTCAAGACTTGCTCTTACCTTTAAATACCAGCTGTCTTTTATAAGTTGATCCAGTACTTGCTGTCTTAAGTCTACTTTAATGGGTATGAGAGAAAATATCCGAGGTCTTCTACTTAAAGAATCTGCCACGACATTTTCTTTTCCTTTAATGTATGATATCCCGAAGTCATATTCACTTAAAAATTCACTCCATCGCCGCTGCCTTGCATTTAAGTCTCTTTGGGTGAACAAATATTGCAGACTTTGATGGTCGCTTTTAAGTGAAAAACTTCGTCCCACTAGATAGTGTCTCCAAAGCTTTAAGGCTAGAACTACAACAGCTAATTCTAAATCGTGCGTCGCATAGAGCTCTTCATGAGGTTTTAACTTCCTGGAAGCATATGCTATTACTCCTCTATCCTGCATCAACATTGCACCCAGTCCCTGCTTGGATGCATCAGTACATACTGTAAAATCTTTGTCCATGTCAGGGACTCTTAGAATTGGTGCACTGGTGAGTAGTCTTTTGAGTTCGGAGAATGCTTTGCTGCATTCCTCAGTCCATTCGTACCTAACACCTTTCCGCTGAAGGGTGGTAATTGGATTTGCGATTTTGGAGAACCCTTCTACAAATCTTCGATAATACCCGGCTAAACCCATAAAGCTTCGAATCTCATGAGCATTTCTTGGTATTGGCCAATCCATGATCGCTTTTACTTTCTCAGGGTCTACCGAAATCCCTTCACCTGAAATGATGTGCCCCAAATAATGAATCCTTTCTTGAAAGAATGAATACTTCAATAGTTTTCCGTACAACTGGCATTCTCTAAGACAGGACAATACTATCCGCAAATGATCTTCATGCTCTTTCCTATTCTTGGAATAGATGAGTATATCATCTAAAAAGACTTGCACAAATTGATCCAGATATTTACGGAAAACGCTATTCATAAGATTCATGAATACAGCTAGTGCATTGGTTAACCCAAATGGCACCACGGTGAATTCATAATGTCCAAAACGTGTCCGGGAATGCAGTTTTGGAAATATCATTCTCAGAAATCCTTAACTGATGATAGCCTGATCGAAGGTCAATTTTTGAAAAGACAGCAGCTCCTTTCATTTGATCAAAAAGATCTTCAATTCGAGGCATAGGGTATTGATTCTTTACTGTAGCTCGATTCAATTCTCGATAATTCACGCATAATCTTAAAGTTCCATCCTTCTTCTTCACGAAAATTACCGGAGCGCCCCAAGGTGATGTGCTGGGCCGAATATGCCCTACATCCAGTAGTTCCTTCAATTGGATCTGCAGTTCCCGAAGTTCTGGCACCGTCATTCTATAAGGTGCTTTAGAGATTGGTTGGGTACCTGGTTTTAACTCAATAGTAAGGTCCAACTCTCTTACCGGAGGTAATCCAGGTAGTTCTTTTGGAAATACATCTGGAAATTTGGCCAACACCAGATATTGTCCTAGGGATGGCCCTTTTTCTTGGTTTACTTCTTGAATTACATAAGCCTAGCAACCTTTCCTTAAGCAACGCTTCATCTGCATTACTGAAATGTAGCGTAAAGAGACTTCCCTCTTGATTCCCTAAATTTGGATGGCTTCTCCTTCATCATTTATGCCTAGAATCCTTTTCCCATAACAGTCTACCCAAGCTCAGTGAGCTTCTAGCCAATCCATACCTATGATAAGATCATATGTCCCTAATGCTGTGACATAAACTTTCAGTTTAGACAAACAGACCCCTAGGTCAATTTCGCATTGATCCACACTCAAGCCTACGGTTTGGAGTTCTCCTGAGGCCATTTCCACTTAATGGAAATCATTTTGTCTACGAGCTGCCAGCCCACATTTGTTTAATGCATATGAAGAAATGAAACTATCTGTGGCACCAGTATCAAATAAGATTTGAGTTTTATACCATTGATAGTACCTGAAGATTCCACTACAGTGGATTGATGTGCTGCTTGGTCGCGGTCGACCACTGCATGAATTCTATGATTACCCCGGTTGTCTGAATTTGGTTCCTTCCCAGTCCTATGCAATATATTCGACGAAGCTCCGGGGCAGTCCCGTTGAAAGTGCGGTCCCCCACATCCCCAACAATTAAGTGGAGCTGATCCTCTTGAGTCAAGGCGTGAATTTCTAGAGAACGAGCTTCGTCCTCTCGTGTTGGTTCCTCTCGAATTCCTCCCTCCACTAGCGGTCCTTTGAGATGCCCAGGGGCTGGTGTTTGATGATCCCGCAGCTATAGTGTTTACTGCCATGGGAGCTCCCGTCCCTATATTTCTCGGGGCAAACCTGTTACCGTACGGTGGCCTCGAGCTACCCCCTCTGAAGAAGTTCCAGGGAGTCTTTCCTGGAAATCCTGATTGGACAGGCCCGGTTGGCCCCATATCCCTTTTGATCCCTAGATGCTCTTCTGCATAACGGCCACATTCAACTGCCTTGGCTACTAATGATGGCTTCCACATGCTTACCAAGGCTCTGATGCGAGGATTTAACCCAAAAATATCGTTCAGCCTGGCGTTCATCTGAGTCTAAGTAATGAATGTATTTTACCAGTTCCATAAACCTTATCTCATACTCTTCCACCGTTTTACTTCCCTGAATTAACGTATGAAAGGCTCTTGCTTGCTGTTGCTGAAAGTACGGAGGTAAATACTTTGCGCGAAACCTTTCCTCAAATAGTTCCCAAGGGACATTATCTGATGTAAGGTGCAGCTGCTTTTCCACATTTCCCCACCAAATCAAGGCACTTTCCTTGAGTTGAAACACGGCAATTTTTGTCTTTGCCGAAGACGAATATTCTCTTAACCTAAAACATTTGTTCATTCCCTCCAACCACGCTTCAGCGCGTTCACCTGCCCGGCCTCCTGAGAATTTCGGGAGTCTGATATTCTGAAGCTCCCTAGAGATGTCCTCTTTCGATCTTCTGGGCTCAAAATTCTTCGGTTCCGCTGAATTGGTAGCCAAATGATGAGATTCCTCTTTGGTTTTAGCCTTAGTGAATTCTTTTAATGTTTCTAATAAGGCTTCCAAGGAGTTCATTATCACAGTTAACTCTGGCGCTGGGGCGATTGATGTTGATAAAGGTCTCGGTGGTGACGCTGGGGATGATGCCATATGTAATGACTGTAAACTGAAAATTTCAAGACCCGAAAACTGAAATGCAGAACCGTAAAAATAATGAAAAACTTACCTGGACTGTTGTCGACTGGTTTTGCTGCCTTCTCCTGTTCTCTGAAGCTGAATCGATTACTGGGAAACCAATTCCTCCCAGCCAATTCAGCAAGCTTTTGTGAAGCTTACTGCCCCCTTGCCCAGAACCTCAGGTCAATCAAGCTGCTCTCGTTCCTGTTCTCGGTCTTCCTCTGCCGTCTCAGTTCTCTGCTCTCCGTCCTCTCCCTTCCTCGGCTCAATACAGTGGTTTTATATCAAGGTTGGCGGTGGCCACCTTCCAGCCTTCGGTCACCGTTGTTGCAGCTCTCGACACCTCCCAGCATGCATATCCTTAGATTTTTCTGTTCGGTTTGGTGGCGGTCGACCGACATGAGGTTTCATTTATGAGTTTAATGACCTTTCCCAAAATGTTACGTCCTATGTTTGTATATCCCTCATCCTTTATGTTTATTATATAGTTTATGTTATGTTTATTTACTTTATTATATACTTTTATTTTTAAATGAATTTTAAACTTTATATATATTAAAGTTCAACTTTATATTAATTATAACATTTAACTTATACCCTTTTTTTTTTTATAAGTTTAGACTGATATTTAAATGAATTTAACTTATATTCTTTTTTTTTTTTATTTTAAAGTTTAGACTGATATTTAAATGGGTTTTACATCCAAGGCTCTAGAAGTATCTTATTTTATTATTTTATTATTATTCTAGTAGCTCCTCCATTGACTTTATCTTAAGTGACCTTTAATTTTATTTTATTTCACTCAAGTCACTTTTGGCCCTTTTTCTCGAATTAATTATTTTTCATTAATTAAATGACTAATTAAAGTCGTTTTTAACTAAGAAAAATGGAAAATCGCCACCATACTTTCTTCGACAACTGGAAGTCTCTTCTCAGCATCCCATTCTGTAGATCTTCTCGTTCTGATTACAACAAGCTATTACACTAAGGTGTTCCATCAATTAATCTCCTCGGAATGCCACCTCGAGCATAATTAATTAAGTTGTGCCCAATAATAACACTGATTTTTGAAAGTTGTCGGAATGTGACGGAACAAAAGGCAAACTGTGCGATCGATGAAATGAGCCAAGCGAATTCCATAAAATCCCATAAAAACTCCTCAAAACTCCATTGGGACCCTCGATGACATAAACCTGCTCCACTGACTTGGCCATCCCCTACCCTCGAAATTCACCCTAGCTGTACTATGAAGAAGAATAAAAATAGGGACATGATAGTCCTCCCGCCCCAAGATTGCTTGCCCTCAAGCAATCCAAATCTGTGGACCAATCTGGTGGCCCGACGCAACTAAGACCCAATGCCCAAATCCCATACGAACGATTGGGTGATGCTTTGCTCCTCTGTCGACCCATCATGAACAGACCCCTCAATACTTTGATCCCGAACCAATCTCTGACTGAACCTGTTATCAACGAATCCTCCTGGATCCCAATGCCACCAAGAACAAATATCAAGGCTCCATGGCTCATGTTGTGCGATAACTCCAACCATAAATGTTGCTCCATCCACCGCATACCAACTCATCACCTCTCTCCAATCCAACCCTATGCATAGACCAAGGTCAATCTCATCATGTTGATGTCGTGCTGAAAAATGATGAGTGGCCAACCTACATCTTGTTTCCAATTGAACATGTGATACCCCTCAGCTCCGAGGGCTCCTGCAATATAATCCTCCTGACTAAAAATGAAACTCCATCAAAAGGATACCAACTCATGATCTCTCACCAATCCATGCATGGACACCTATGCAAGGGATACATCTGCTATGTTCAAGCTCGTCCATGCTCAACTCCTGAGGCTCTACCTAGTCAATCAAAACATGTTCGAGAAATTCTTCCTTTCTCCCTCTAATGCGAAGAAGTGGGCACACTGTGTTGCAAGCCCTATCTATATACTCCTGCAAAGGGCTGCTCCCTAAACTTCCTCCAACTCTGTCAATTTCCTGTGCATCTACCTGCACCTCATCAGTGGATCGACCCAAAGATGGATGCACCACCATCTCCAACAGCTGATGTTGTCTACTAGCCTCCTACAAGACTACCCTATTAATCTCCAACAACTCCTTAGGACAAGTGTCTGCAAATACTTCCTCCCTTGAGGTTGCCTACACATTTGTCTGCTCCTCATCAATGGATGAACCCAAGGGTGGCTTCTCATCCTCCACCACCACGGGCACAATATGAATTTCCAACTAGTTCTCCCTAGAAGTCTCATCATGCATATTGTACACATCCTCCTCCTCAACTGACTCATGCTCCACCATATGCTGCTCATGCTGAATCACCACTGGTGACTCATCTACTCCTTGATCTCCTTCCCTCATGGGAACAATCAAATGTTCCTCATACTCCTCTACCACACATGATGCATATCTGGGCTACTATCATCAACTCCAAACGACTGCTCATGCTCCTCAGAGGTGTCATCGTATGAACCAATGGACTCGTCCAACGAAGAGTCCTCATTCTGACAGACGTAAAGAATATCTCCCCATTGTACCGCTGTCATCTCCTCAGTGTTACTCAAGCATGAGTGGTCAGGTCCCCAAGGTCCTTTGCAAATGAAGCAAAGACCCTTCCTCCTCAACTCATTTTTCCTGCATGATCCACCAAACCTGAGTAGCTCCTCCCTGGTCAACTAACTCCTGAACAATGCAATGTTCTTCTCAACCAACCTTTCGACTAGCTCATAAGCAACAGATGAGAGAAATTGTTCTCTCCTCCAAACAAACAACAATCGAGACTGCAACTCCCGGCAAATGGCATCACGACCTCTCATACATGACGACAAGATGGACTATAGGTGTGTTATTACTGTGTCAGGATGATGTTTTCTGATGCTGAAGAAGCATCGGAACATCCGCAAAATAAGATCATCACACTCAAGATCAAACATGACTTCATAAGTCCTAATCATGGCCATAATTTTTAGAACCTCAAGCTTCTTCCCAAAGGTAGAGTCTGCACTGTTGTCAAAGTCCTAAATAGTCTCCACTATCATCTTGAAAACTCTCCTCATGATATCATCATTGTAAGAAGCTGTTGACCACTACGTGTCAACAACCCATAGCAGTACACCCGCTTTTTTATCGCAAAAGGGATAGTGCCTGATCGATGTGTTCGTGTCGTCTAGCTATCATCATCAACTTGATCATCATCTTATAATGTAAACCTAGTCTGCACGTGTATACTGTAAATAACCTCAGCAGATCCGTGTCGTGTATGTTATCACCTAAATAAACGTACTTTTCTGGTGACGAACTACATTCCGAGAAGTTTTTTGTCTCATCGATGCATTCTCGGATGGTCGGCAGAGTATTCCTTTAGCCCTACCCCAAAGCCGGAATGGATTTTGTCACTGGGATCTTAGAGGAGCCCTAGTGTTCTAGATTGAGTCTATGTAAAAGTGATTTGAGAATAATCCTAACTATTTGATTAGGTTATTTTATTACAAATTGCTTGATCTTCTAGATTATATTTGTGTCGCAGAACTGGTAGTCTGTGAGGGTCTTTTGCAAATGGGTTTTCCCCCTTGAGATGTAAAAAATGTGAAAATCATTATGAAAAGTGTCTTGAGGGTTGGAAATATAATTTACCCCCTCAATAGGTTAGTTAATTAAATTTTCTGGCCGTCCACATGGGGTAGCTCAAGTGGCAGTGGCCGTGGAAATGAAGTCTCACCGAACCGGAAGTCTTGGGTTCAAATCTTGGGCTACCCCTCCCCTGTAGCGGGGTGTGTAATGGACATGAAAATCAGAGAGTCCTACCAAAGCTTAAAAAAAAAAAAAAAAAAATCTGGCCAAAAATAATTAAAATCCTAAGCCAAAAATTTAATTAATTCTAGGTCCTAGGTAAATTTAAATTCTCCTAAGGCAAAATTCGTCGATCCTTAAAAATTAAATTTTAAGAGGTCCAGGGACTGAGGTAAATTAATTATTTTGCTAAATTTTAAGCCTTTGGTCACTGGGGTTAAGTCAAAGTCAAAATTTTGAGGAAATTAATTCAAAATTTTATTTTTTGAATTAATTAAAATTCATTTAATTGAAAATTTCAAATTTCCTCAAGAATTTAAAATTTCGACAGATGAGGTTAAAAGAAATTTTGATCCTCATCAACAATTGAGATTGCTTTGACGAAGATCATTCGAACTAGCCATTGGAGGATTTATCTTTAAATAGGAGGTCATTTGCCAGTGAATTCATCCAATCTTTGAATTGTGTGCTAAGCAAAAAGCTCTCTTGTAATCTTTTTATGAGCAATAAAAAAATACTTTGGGGTTAACTTCTATTGGTGTTACTCTTCGTGGAAATGTTGTAATATGTGTCATTTTCATGCATAGATTTCTTTTAAGCCATTCATGATAGCTTTCTGAAGAGTGATTTGAGTACAGGTATCTTGCTCAATCACTAGGGTTTGAATGATAATTTAAGTTTTGAATATAATAGCAGGTATCTCTATTTATCGGAATTTTATTATCGTTTTTTCGCTCTATGTTGATAGTTGAATTGAGTTTTGCAAGAAATTCTTGATTATTAGATCATTAGGCGTTTGGGGAAGTTTTCAGTTGAACCAACCAATTCCCGATCCATGTTTTCAGAAAAGCCCAGCTTAATTTGATCTCAAGCTTATCATAAGATACTTTTTATGGGTGATGCATGAAGGGTTTTGAGCTCAGCACCTCCTTTAAAATTCAAAAAAAAAAAATTTTTTTTGTGTTACATCGACAGATATGGTTGTTGAGAGCCTCAGATTATTAGATCTAGGAGCGGAGTTGGACTCGCACTCCCTAGATCTGATAGATCTGCCATTCATGTACATAGATCTATAATTATTTTCAGTTTTCTGACTTGGGCTTTCTGGGTCTTAGTTTTTTGGGTCATTGTATATATTGTTTGGGTGTTTCTTGTTGTCTTGCAGCTACAGATCTGAAGGAGAAAACTGCGTAGAGTCCAGATCTAAGCCCTGGAGGGTAAGATCAGGATCTCTAGGGTTCATCAACATCAGTTTGCAGGAATATTTCACAGTCCAGGGGTTTAAATTTTTTTATTTTTTTAATTTGGAAAATTTTTAAGGGCTTCACTGATAAATCTGAAATAGAAGTATAACATTTTGATCAAGGTTTTATGGAAATTTCTGGGGTTTTCTGCATACCATCTATCTAAGTTTATTGTTTTGCTGGTTGGGTTTTCGTCTCATTGCAAAATTTCGAATTTTTTTACAGGACCCTCGCTGCGCTCCTCAGCACTGCCCACACCAAGCATTGTCATCTTTTATCCCAAGGCTCTTTCTACAGTCCTCTCCAGATCCTCAAACCCCTGCTAGCAGCCATACCCGCATTTCAAAATCTCTTCCATCCTCACGCAATCCCTCAACTCACGTCCTTCTACCTGCACATTGCCCTTTGTGTCTTCTCACAACTCCAACTGCAGACATACATCGAATCCTCTGTCCGTTGACATTTTCCGCTCCTCATCCATCGAGCTACCTAAACTGCAGTCATACGTCTAGCGTTTCCTCCATGCTACTAGCATTGCTTCACCCTTCCACGCATTTTACCTACTGCGTGTGACTACGCTACTCCTCCTCATTGTTCTTCCTCTCTCCCGCGTGCTCTCACCATCTCTGCTCCTTTCCGCTGCTCATTTCTTCTCCCCTTGGTCGTTCCTCATTGTCTCCTCTCGAGCCCTCAATCTCCTCTCGCTGCTTCGATCCACCCTTGCGTCTCTTCCTTCCGTCGTTGCGTTTCTTTCTCCCGCAAACTTGCATACAATCAACAAACGTTCGACCTTTTGTTATAGATTTGGCTTTTAGTTTTTTGCGTAGGGTTAGATTTGATAGGTCTTGTAAATTCTTTTATTTTTTTTTTCTTTTAGTTAAGTTATTTACCTTGTATAAAATCCATTTTCATTTTTTTCTGGCTATAGGCTTTAGATTCATTAAAAATTTCGATTTCATTCACTTTTATTTTTTTTTGTTAGTTTCGATTTCATTTCATTTTCCTTTTATTTTTTAAATTTCTTATTTTGATTTTTTTGCACATTTTATTTTAAGTTATTTTAAATTTTTACCTTAGAAAAACATTAAAAATTTAAAAATCCTCAAATTATTAAAAAAAAAAAAAAAAAAAAAAAAAAAATTCTAAAATTTATAAATGAAATAACCTAAAGTAAATTAAAAGAATTGCGCTTTAACATTAAAAAAAAATTAACATGGCCTATGGCCCATTAAAAATTCGATTCATTAACCCCTTGATTTATTTTACTCATTCATTTTTCACATTGATATTATTGCCTAAAGAATAATTAAAACACTAATCTAAAGTTCTTTGGTGTTTCTGATGTTAAATGCTAAATCTTAAATTGTCATGATTCTTCTATGGTCATAGTGCGACAAACGTTTTAAATCAAATTTATTGTTGGAGAAAGTTAATTGAATCTAGATTTGGGCCATTAAGTGAAAATCATTTTAAATCTAGAATCATCTTGCATGATACGGTTTTGGGTGTTTATATTGATTATTCATGATTGTCATTATTCGTCACATATTGGAAAATTGTTCTGGATAACTTGTTTTACTTAATCTATGGTTAATTCAAATTGAAGGCACTGGTATCAATCGTTTAAAATCTAATCAAATCCTATAAGTCTTGCTAAATCTTAATCAAGTACTTGATCGCTTCACTGTGTCTCCCGAACTGGTTGGTTCCCAACTAGTTCTTCTTCATTCCATTTTTCCATAGGATCTACCCCACTTAGCCTGCTATAGGGAGACAACTTAAACGAAGAGATTGGGTATCAAGGTGACAGCGCCTGATCTGAGCGTTGTCGCGCTGCCTAGACACTTTGTGCGACAACAAGAGCTATAGGGGCAGTGAGTCTCATGATGTTACTGAGACAAGATGCAATCAGAAGTGTGACCCCTTCACAAGGGTACTCCAAAATGTTGGGCTATATTAATGCTAGCATGGTAGCTTTTAAAGCCCACAACAACTTCTTTCCCTCCAATTGGTTCACTTCGAAAATAAGTTCATCTAATTCATCTAGTTTGAAAATGGCTTTCACTGTGACCCTCATGTGTTTCAATTCTATCCCAACTACAAAAATTTTGTGTTCAATCCCCAGCTCCACCTACAGATGCCTCCACTGTAGTTTTTGAAGAATATCATAAACCCCTCTTGAGAAAGGTTTGCTGTTTTTTTTTCCTTTGGTTGCTTTGGAGTGGTACTGTTGCTAGAAGGTTTGAATTGTTGTTGACCAAGCCTTTTGAGGATGCCCTTGATGGTTCCTAGGGACCTTTCAAGGTCCATCTTAGAATGCCACTACAAGATTCCCTTGTAGAACAAATTAGGAATTCACTGAGTTTTCTGAGTGTGCTTTGAGGTTGTTTTGGGGAGAATTTGTTTCCATACCAATTTATTAAGTGCTCAACAAATACCCAACAGACTTTGAAAATAATTTGCACCAACTCATATTAGACTAAGAAATTGTCATATTGGTGATGTTTGACAATATGAGATAGCACTAATATAAACAGTGTTTTTCTCAATTTGAAATATGAACAAACAGTGAGCAGATGAGAGTGATTAAAACCTGGTATATGTACAAACAACAAGATGTTCTTCAATAGCCTCCAAATATCAACAAGGACATCTTGTCGGTTGCTTCTCTGTTGATGTCCTCTGTCTGCTGCAACAATTTAATCCTTCCAAACCTGGGATTTTCTTTGATATAGCCAATATCCTCTTATGTATACTCTCAGCTATTCACACAGAAACCAAGGCCCTCTCGATCAGTTCACGCAATTCATTACGCCTTAAACTCCAATCGACTCAGATCACTTTCTCCCCAATTTCAAACACGATCCCCACAATTTGATCTACATACCATACTCAGGTTACGCAATGTTTAGCTACCAGGAATTCAGCCAAGAAAATATGGCTATGGTTAGCCTCTAACAATAGTGGCTCTTCAGTGATACTATCCTCTGTCGACCTGGCAGATGAACCCTCTCTAATGTTGTAACGACATATGAACTGATCATCGATCTGCACTTCTGAAACAGTAACAGGGTTGTAGGTGATTATTCATAGGTGTCCTTCAACAATCCACAGGTTACCAATCGCTTCAGACATTCCTGCACTAATGCATAGGGCCATATGTACAGGGTACGGTGAATACGCACAGTACCTATGTGCACAAACCAAGATACATTTCGGTGGTCAGTAGATTCTTGGTGTCCTTCATTCTGCCACTGGCCTTCACGCTTCAACTGATTGTGTGTTGGGCCTCATCACACTGCTCATCACAAGATCACAACAAGGTACAAACAGATGCGACCATCAAATATTCTCTATGGTTAATTGACCTGAGGTTTATTGTTCCAGCAAACTAACAATGGCCTGACTTTCCTCCTTTGCACAGCATGTAAATTGATCTTATGACTTCAAGCAATCCAGTTGGTCCATAGTTCACATAGTTGGAGAATTCGATTTCCAAAGTAGGCATGTCTCGGTCTTGGACCTCCAGTGGCTATTCCGAGCTATTTATACGTCCCCATATAGCTTCAACAATACTCTCAGGAACTCGACCCTTTCAGAAAATATTGTGTTCTTTGATCTTGTTGTTGAAGAACAATGTTGTACACTTGATTCGAACTTAATCGACCAACTGCAGAATTTATTCTCACGACTGATGTGCTTACGACCTTCATACGCGATCTTTTCCCATAGCAAGAAATTTTCTTAGTCGTTCACAGTTGTGGTGACTCTCCGTAGTTATCTTGTGCAGAGCTATGCTCAGTTCTCCTAGTTTGAAGTCGATTATGGCATTGCTTACTCGTTCTATGGCCATAGATCAGGCAGGTGACCCCAGTGATAGATGGATGTGATCCTAAAAAGAAGGCTTTATTAGCGTACAATTCGGGTTGCCCGTTTAATTAGTAGGCCCAACATAGAATAACTTTGTCGTCCCGAAATTTTAAAAGACTATAACAGCCTCTACGCACTTGTTATGCGCTCTGCATTATGAAACCAGCACAAAAATTCCATGCACATTGATGTAACCAATACCACGATTTGTTGGTTCGGATTTCCACCGAACTGTCTCCCACCTACACCTCAGTCAAGCGATGGACCCACATTCCACTTTTTCAAAGTTGCCCCTTTACTGAGAAGAAACAGACATCGAGCCTCCTCAAACTGGAAACTGCTACCATCATAACGAAATGGTGGTCCTATTAATAGGAAATAAGATTCACAAGTTTGTAGACTCCCGCAACCGCACCAGTAAACCCTTGACTGATAAGGTGGAGAATGAAATTGATGAGATTAGCCTTCTTCAATTCATCTGCAATAAACCCTTACGAACCAAAATAGCTGCAATTAAAAACTAAAAACTCATAGGACAAGCCAAGATCAAGGCTCTGATACCACTGTAATGTCCCAAATGAAGAAAATTTGGAACAAACCCTTCACATAAAATTTCTACTCATAAACAGAAGATTGCCATGTAAAATATAACAGAAAAAATGCATGTGATTCCATAAAACGATACGCAGAAACAATCTCAGCTTTATTATAATATATAAACTAGGGTTTTACATGTTGGAATAACAAAATAGTTGAGATATCTGAGATAAAACTGGCCACAAATTGATCTACAATAATCGCGCAATAGACCTCTCAAAACAAACTGAAAATCAAATAATCCACAACATGTGAACCCTGAATGGGTCCACCAAGGGAAGAGATGGGTGCTCGCTCACTCTCACTAAATCACCTGAGGGTTTCCATCCGAGGGTTACTGCTGAAGTAGAGAACCACGTTCTCAAACCTCTCCACAAGAAGAAATATCAAATCCAAGATGTCTCCAAATGATCTCCTCCTCCCCTTTTATAGATCTGATGGATAGATCTCCAAGCCTCTAGAAGCATCTTATTTTATTATTTTATTATTATTCTAGAAGCTCCTCCATTGACTTTATCTTAAGTGACCTTTAATTTATTTTATTTCACTCAAGTCATTTTTGGCCCTTTTTCTTCAATTAATTATTTTTCCTTAATTAAATGACTAATTAAAGTCATTTTTAACTAAGGAAAATGGAAAATCGCCCACCATACTCTCTTCGGCCACTGTAAGTCTCTTCTCAGCATCCCATCTTGTAGATCTTCTCGTTCTGGTTCCAACGAGCTATTACACTGAGGTGTTCCATCAATTAATCTCCCTAAAATGCCACCTCAAGCATAATTAATTAAGTTATGCCCAATAATAACGTTGATTTTTTAAAGTTGTCAGAATGCGATGAAACGAAAGGCAAACTGTGCAGATGATGGAATGAGCCAAGTGAATGCCATCAAATCCCATTAAAAATCCTCAAAACTCCATTGGGACCCCTAATGACATAAACCTACTCCACTGACCTGGTCATCCCCTGCCCTAGAAATCCACCATGGTTGTACTATGAAGAAGAATAAAAATGGGGACATGACAGGACATTACATACACCTTCCTTCTCTCCCCACAAATGCATTTTTCTAAGGGAATGCGTCCCTACAATGCACTAAGAATTCGATTTTCTCCCTCTCCTAAATCAAAATACCCAAAATTCTTACTAATTCCAAATTTGTCAAAAAGTTTAATATTTCCCAAGTGGTTTAGAAAAATTGGGGATATTACAGTGCAAGTAGAGAACATCAGAGTCTACCTCCTACTTCTTCTTCTAAAGGATATCAGAGTCCAACACCAACCCCAAGGCCTTCTTCCTTTAGAGTAAAATCCATTACCTTTGCCTATAAAAGGGGAAAATAAAATCACTAATTTATGTATCTAATTTCATTATAGATAACTCATGATGATAAGATACATTTACTATATATTTTGTTGATATTTTGAGGTTGAATCAAGACTTAGGATACAGGACATGATTCATTAATGATGTGTGATGTAGCATTAGACATCTTATACATCTTATATCAATGTTCCAGCAAGTTTCTGGGACAGGGGACGCAGGAATTGGGAGACGCATAGGGGGGACATGTGGGAGCACCCCCAAATCTTAGGGAAATTTAGGGGGGGCGTGGGGAATTGGAGGTTATATATATTATATATATATATATATAAAATTCAAATTCAATAATGAAATACTTTGATTTAAATTCACCATTTATTGTTGTAGAATATGATTAGTACTAAGCAAAATAGTAGATATTAAAATTTGAACACTGGAATAGTAAATTCAAATTACTCAAACTCAAAAATAGTAAGAAATGACAGTCAACGAGTTCATTAGTATATAGAGTCAAGACTCAAAAGTTAAAACTAAAAATGAACAATTGAGAGTGAACCAATGTTATCAAAACCAAACTGGCGATCGTTCCTCAAATATTTGGAGGAATGGTTTTGCTCTGTTAATTTCTGTTAGCATCAAATGTTCTCCAGGGAGGCTTAGACACACGCATTCTCCAATACCCAGAAATTGTTTTGGGAAATTCCACCCGTAGATAGATTTATTAAAATAATTTAATTATTTTTAATGGGTCCCTAAGTCTAAACTTAGGAAATTAAAATAATTAATGGGTATTAATCTAAAATGTGGGTGAAACTTCTAGAAGAAGACGGAGATCGAATCCAAATGATCCACGCCACTGATTAGAATCTAATCTGGGTCATTGGTTCTCATCTGGAGTATTACAAGGAGGATATCAGTGGGCACTTGGAGAACACATCGAGTGAAGATCAAAAGATCGCTTTTCTGAAGAAGAGCAACTGCTGGAAAGAATTTCAAAGTGATCTTGCGTAGTGAGGGGCAGGGATAGTTCCGGTTGGAGATTTCTCCTGATCCGGAATTACTCAGCAGAGGAGGTAGAGAGAGATCCGGGACAGGCAGCGCAAATCCAGAAGAGGCTGACGCAGGGCCACGCAAAGGCAACGTAGGCTAACACAGAGGCAGCGCAGATCCTTGAGGAGATCTGAAATTTGATGGAGAGATCGATTTTTGTAGTTGAAATCCGGGGTGTGAGATCGGGAGAGAAGAAGTCAGAATCTCAGAGGCAAATCGATCAGCCGGTAGGAGTGACGCAGACCCCAGACAATGTGACATTGGGTTGACGCAGTGACTACGCAAGATAATGCAAAGATAGCCAGGGGCAGTCCATTCAATGGCTGGATCAGCCAGGATTTCCAGTGATAGTGTGAGGTAAGCTCACTCATCTCTCTGTCAGTGATATTCTTTGTATTAGATAGACAACAGGGCATCCAAAGATTGTATTAAAAAAAACTACTACATAATAATAAAACCCTCAGTTGCACCAGTTTTCCCACATTGGGTTTTTCCATGGACATATGTCCAAAAATAATTGTGTAATGTGTTGTGTATTTCTTTCTTGTTTAGTTACTTGTTTCTGCATATAATTTTTAATTGGCGGAAGTTGCAGTGTATTGGTTCCGATATTTACCATAGAACACAGTAAATAATTTGTTCAGTAATTAACAAATAGAAGAAACATAATCAGTTGCTACAGTAGAAATTTGGGCATCCAAATTTTCACATGGTATCAAAGTTGCAAGTGAAACAAGAGAGCAATGCCGAACTAGCCCAACATTGAAGGAAGAAGGGAGTCCGAAATTCCCGCAAAGGCAGCAATTCGAATTCCCAGAGGGATTCTGCAGTTCAAGCCAGGAGGGAAATATTTTCGTGGTAAATCTCTCTCTAACTAAGTTTACAAAGAGGTAGGATTTCCAGATCAAGATTTGCCAGTGGCAAAGGGAGCAGTGAAACAAAAGCTTCAGCGAAAAGGGATTCCTGGTTTGACGCAGTTTCTCTGCAGGCAATTGCTGGACAGAAAGACGTCAGAAGAAAGAAGAGACACTTGAGGAAAATTCCTCCTCGGAGAATTCCTAGCCAAGGAATTTGAATTTTCATTTGCTGGGTAGTAGCAAGAGAGAGGAGGTCATTTGACTTTAGTTTGGCAGAGATAGCAGCCAGTGGGTTAAGAGATCAGGATCGGTTGGATGGTGCATCCAACTATGTGATCTGGAAGGAAAGGATGGCATGCCTTCTGGATGAGCATTTTCTCAAGATCTACATCGATAGCATGGTAGCTGAGCCCGCGGATCCAGATCCGCTCAAGAAGTACAAGGGAGAAATAGTGAAGACCAAGAGAATAATCCTTGATGGAGTGAAGGATCATATAGTTTGTCACATCGTGTAATGTTCCAAACTAGTAAAATAGTGCTATGCAATGCAAATAATAGAAACAACACCATAAAATTGAAACATTCAGTGCACACCCACAAAAAGTCCAGGGATAACCAATAGTTGAGCCATTTTATTATAATCTGGGAGAAAAGTACAATAATGTGGAAGTGGTGCACCTGGGCTTGCCTCAATGGCAAGCGTGATCAAACCTAGGTGGTAATATGTTATGCCCAGATGGCACAAATAATTGCTGCAATGATGCCCTACGCTGCCCTCGTGAAATTGTGTTGTCTGCTGCAAAGACGCTGCTAGAAACCCCACCTTCGGTGCTCAGAAAATTACAGGAAATTAACCCTGGCCTCTCCACTAAATACCCAAAATAACCCACAAAGGAATTGGCCAGATGTTGACCTTAGAATTTTGGCCCAAATTTCCCTTAGCTCCTCTAGTTGCTGACTGAATTGGGACCATTGTTTGACCCCTTAGATCTGCCCATAAAATTAGGGGTGTGATCCTTGCCCAAAACCCAAGAAAACCCAGAAAGGTTTTCCCTTGGTTCCAACCTTCAAAAATTGAACCTTCACAACTTGGCCCTCCTCCAATTTCGAATTTTGTTGCTGTGACTGATCCTGTTAATATCTACTCTTGCAACTCCAACTATCCTCCTCAAATGGCCCTCCAGATGATCTCCTACTTCTCTCGGCCAGCTCTAGCTCTACAATTCTTTCCTCCAACTCCCACGTGAGCCCAGTGATGGCTCTCTGTGTAAGCCCCGGTGACTGTAAATTGAACTGCTCCAATGCAACAACCTCCTGCTCCAAAACTCTCCCGAAAGGTTGATCCTCCATTGTAGCTCCAATGCCCAAACTCCCCCCGCAATTGCTGCCCGGATGAACCCACAAGCAACACCTATGTGTTCCCCTTCTGTGTCCTCCAGAAACACGTACTGGCTGAGACAAATGTTGAATGATATGACTGTGAAACTGCACCAGCTCTCCTCCGAGATAGTACGAATTGCCTTCCTAGGGTGGCACTCGAAGTCCACCGAAGCAAGGGTTGAGATCTCTGCTTGAAGACACTCGTGTGCTAAACAGCACGGTAACCCCGACTAAGCAGCTGGAGCAACTAAGATTGAGTTCAATATGTTAAAAGATACCAAATGAGGTTGAGCCTCCTCTATTTATAATTCGTGGGCCTCTTTTCCCATGTGGGCACCCTCCAACTAGCAATTCGACTTTCCCTCCTTAGCCATTCGAACTTCCCTCTAAGGTGGTGCGTATTTCCTCACATGGGTGGCCCCCACGCTATGCCAACAAAACATTTCGGCCCACTTTTCCTTCCTAAGTCTTTTCCAAAAATCTCATGGTTCTTAAGGCCTCTAAAATTGTGGAATAAATAAACCTGTAACAATTTAATTTCGTAAGGGACATTACAGTCCTCCCCTCCCAAATGTTGCTTGTCCCCAAGCAACTTCAGCATCGGATGCTCACATGTTGTTGGAACTTCTAAGTTTAACCCGTTAGAAATTCTTCTTGTGTTATCTGATTTATTTCTTCTTACTTGTTCAATTACTTAACAAGTTACTTAACATGTAAATATTGAAAATAAATACAAGCATAGTATCAACACATACAGATCAGCAACTGAAAGTAAACAAGCACACAAGTGACGCCGTTATTTTTGGATTAATGTCCCCGAAAAAACCCAATGCGGGAAAACCGGTGCAGCTATTCAGAGGGTTTTATTATTATGCAGTTTTAGAATACAACCTAGGTGCCAGAAATGGCTCAACCAACAGAGAATGCCCTCGGCAATAGTACCTCTCAGACGGAGACAGATATTCCGGCTAAATCACCGGATGAACGATCCCACAACAACAATGCATCTTCTTCTGCTCCGCATCACTCTAATAGGGACTGTCACCATAACTAGCTCTCGAGCGCCCAGTCTATCCCACGAAAAATCTCCCAGCGCTGCCTTTGGGCTCTGCGTCAAGCTCTTTGGCCTAGCATCAGCCTCTCTGGTCCAGCGTCAACCTCTCTGGGCTCTGCATCAGCCTCTGGAGCCTCTTCATCTCACACACTGGCCCTTCTCTGGCTCTGTTCAGCTCCTCGCTACCTCTGCGTCGCCTCTAGCTGCCTCTGTGTGGCCTCTAGATGGCTCTACGTCAACCTCTCTCGACTTCTGCGCTAATCCTCCTGGTACTAAGTCTGCCTCTCTACTATGTATTCACTGCCCCTCAACTATAACTCAAATCACTTCACTCAATTTCCTCAGCAAACCATGCCCCAAAAAACCGAGTACTTAATCTCTCTTGGTGTGTTTTCCAACTGACCCTCAAGCCTCCTCTTATACTTTTCTCGTTGATCCATCAACGGTCGAGATTAAATCTCTAATCAATGGCTAAGATTACATCAGGCTTGATCCATGACTTTGGACCATTCTAACCGAGTTTTATATTAATTCACATTAATATTTTATTTTTCTTGAGTTTAGACTTAGGAAGTCCATTAAAAATATTAATTATTTTAATATCTCCCAAACTGGTTAGATTCTGCCCAAACCATTTCTAGGTCTTAGAGATCTCATGTGCTTTAGCCTCTCCACCAATTTCCATGGCTAGAGCACATCCAATGCTACCCCAAATCAACACTCTCTCTTAGCGAGGACTGTGCTCTAGTAATACTCCTCACTAAGTATCACCCTGATCATCCAGCATTGGTCCCTGTGCTGATGCTAGGCCTCCCCGCCCAACATCCTTTGCACTGCTGCATCATGTACTATTGCCCATGGCCCTGTCACTGCTGCATCTATACGACAGCTTCCTCTGCATCTATGCTGCTGCCCATGGCCCTGCCACTGCCACTGCTGCATCTGCACTGCATCCCCTCTCATCATGCTGCATCATGTTGACCATAGTACTACCACTGCTAACCGATGCACTGCAACTCAATTACTGAGAAGTAAGTAATTGATCCTCCCAACTCTGACATCTCTATCAGGCTAGAAACACTTCAAATGTTGAAGCTCCCTTTGTTGCTGATAAGTGCTCCCTCTACTAACCTCTGCGTTGCTACAACAACTCCATGCATTTCGTATTGCTGTCTCACGATGTCCAGGGACTCCTGCACTATAGCACTCTCTGTTGCTCCATACGCATCTGTCCCTACCAACATCTGCCAGTCTTGCTACTCCTCTTCAGGGCTCTTGTAACAAAGTATAATCCAAGAGGTTGGGTACCTCGAGGATCTTACCCCTCATCGCCTGTAGTCCATTTGACTACATCTCGATGTCTCCCCACTTCCTCTCAAGTGGCACATGAGCACTCATGGCACAGTCGTCATCTGTCTCCACTTATTTCTCCACCCTTGCTGGTGTTGCCTTGGTCTCAGAAGCCTCTGCCTTGCTCTTCTTCCTTGGACACTAGTTCGCATAATGACCCAGTTCCCCACAGTGGAAGCACTTGACCTTGGAAAGGTCCTTCTTCCATTTCTCCTGCTTTCCCGCAGATGTTGGAGCAGCATCCTCCTCTTCCTCTTTCTTGATTCTGACTCCCTTACCACTACTCCCTGCCTTGGTTAGCCATCTGATCTCTTCTTAGCGAAGAGCCGCTCATAGTTCCTCCCAATCTAGAAGGTTTGACCTGCCCGTAAGCTCTGGACAAATACCTCCCAGTCTTCTGAGACTACGTTTAGTGCAGTCCTCACCAACATCTCCTCATCCGGCATGGCCCCTATGGAAGTCAGTTGGTCCCAGATCTCTGTCAATCGCCTGAGGAAGATATCTATCTACTCTCCCCTCTGCATCTAGTATGACCGCAGTTGATTCTCTAGAAGCATCTTCCTCTACACGGAAGTATGCTGATACAACTTCTTCAAGGCATCCCACATCTCATTTGTTGTACCCTTCTCGGCAATATGTGATACCACATGATCCTTGACCCCGTCAAGGATGACGCACTTAACCCTGGCCATTGCCTCTTCGTACTTCTCATTTTCAGCCGGGTCAACTAGGATCGCTATCGTTTTCAAGGCGAAGTGCTTGATGCGATACCCGTCTAGAATGGACAAGATACTGACCTTCCAAACTACGAAGTTGGAAGCTTCGTCCAGTCTATCTTGATCTCTTAGCTGATTGACTGCCATTTCGCTGCTCCTCTTTTAACTCTTTTGAGTCTCTCTACTTCCCTCCTGGAAGTTCTCAGTTTGACTCCCTTTGAGCCTCGATTTCCCTTCTGGAAACCCCTCTGCCAATGTCGAGATGCCGCTCTCCGATCGTTTGTGCAACTACACCATTGATCCAGATTTCTTGGCTAGAAATCCTCGACTGTAACTCCCTCCACCTTGGTGTTGCCTTGTTAGGTATTGTTCTGACCACAATACCCCACCAGTATCGCTCTGCAACTCACCCACAGCCTCCTATGCCTCAGCAATCTGAAGGCTTGAGCCTCTAGGTTCTGCGCAATCTCGACACCAGCAAAATCTGCACCTCTTAGCCACAGCATCGATCCTTCTTGACTAAGAAAGATGACCGGGCACTGCATAGGTCAAGTATGCTCCTCTATGCCTCGGCGTTGATCCTCCTTTTGGCTCAAACTGATGACGCAGGCTCTCTGCATCACCCCTTCCTTGCTGCTTTCTACTAGGAACAACTTCCGTCACTCAGGACAACTGTTTCTGCTACTGCTGCTCTGCTCAGCTGATGCCTTCAGTTATCTTGTGATCTGCAACCACACTTTGATACCATGCTGGAACTTCTAATTTTAACCCGTTAGAAATTCTTCCTGTGCTATCTGATTTATTTCTTCCTACTTGTTCAATTACTTAACAAGTTATTTACCATGTAAATACTGAAAATAAATACAAGCACCATATCAACACATACAAATCAACAACTGAAAGTAAACAAGCACACAAGTGACACCGTTATTTTTCCACTACTGTCCCTGGAAAAATCCGATGCAGGAAAACCGGTGTAGCTATTCAGAGGGTTTTATTATTATGTTGTTTCAGAATACAACCTGGGTGCCAGAAATGGCTCACCCAACAGAGAATACCCTCAGCAGTAGTACCTCTTAGTCAGAGACAAATATTTCAGCTAAATCACAGGACGAACGATCCCACAGCAACAATGCAGTTTCTGCTGCTCTACTTCACTCTAATAAGGACTACATCACCCTATCTAGCTCTCCATCTCCTAGTCTGTCCCACAAAAAATCTCCCAGCGCTGCCTCTAGGCTCTACGTCAGCCTCTCTGGCCCAACGTCAGCCTCTCTGGTCCAGCGTCAGCCTCTCTGGGATCTGCGTCAGCGTCTGGAGCCTCTGCGTCTCACACGCTGGCCCTTCTCTGGCTCTATGCAACTCTTGGTTGCCTCTGCGTGGCCTATGGCTGCCTCTGCATGGCCTCTACCTGGCTCTATGTCAACCTCTCCCGACTTCTGCGCTAATCCTCTCGGTATTAACTCTACCTCTTTGCTATGTATTCACTGCCCCTCAGCTGCAACTCAGATCACTTCACTCAGTTTCCTCAGCAAACCCTGTCCCAGAAAATCAAGTTCTTGATCTCTCTTGGTGTGTTTTCCAACTGACCCTCAAGCCTCCTCTTATACTTTTCTCGTTGGTCCATCAACGGCCGAGATTAAATCTCTAATCGATGGATAAGATTAGATTTGGCTTGATCCATGACTTTTAGACCATTCTAACCCGGTTTTATATTAATTCACATTAATTTATTTTTCCTAAGTTTAGAATTAGGAACTTTGTTAAAAATATTAATTATTTTAATATCTCTTAAACTGGTTAGATTCTACCCAAACCATTTCTGGGTCTTTAGAGATCTCATGTGCTTTAGCCTCTCCACCATTTTTCATGGCTAGAGCACATCCGATGCTACCCAAATCAACACATATGTGTTCACCCTCCCAAGTGGCATCCTCATCCAGCAAATTTCTCAAATGCACCAAAAACCACTTGTCCTCCAGCAATGCCTGAACAAGCGTCTCCTCTATCTATTGATCACCCCTATAACCATCATTAATACTGAGGTCCCAAACGTGTTGTTGAGTCATTCTAGGCCCCGACATTGTCCTAACATGAAAGAATCCCTCAATACCAAGATCCCAATCCACCCTGTCCCACCTGAAGCTCTCCTCGTTCCACTCACTATCCTGTCTGGTATAAATACTAGAAGCCCCCTGCTCCATCAGTGACTCACTAAAGCCCAATGGAAGATCTATATGATCTCCCCCTGTAGTAACCAGCACATCCCTAAAGGTTATCGAGCTGTGAAGAGCTATGATGCCCCAGTTCTCTCCTAGTCCTAAAGTAGTGCCACCATCCTGACGTTGCACTACTCAGACTATGTCATACTCCCCATCATGCGCAAACAATATCCTCCTCTCCTGGAACTTGATGGTGGAATACTGAAAGAGGCGAGACACATCCTGCCTAGGAATCTCCATGGCACCAAGGCCTACCCATCCAAATCTAACTCTGAATCTGTGCAACAAAAGAGAATGTCTGCCTCCCCGTATGATGAAACCCTCTATGAACCCCCATGTGTCATCCCCAGAGAAAACTATATCACTCTGTGCCACGACTACGCTCACCACGAGTGATCTATCAATCAACTAAATCCCTGCATCCCATAGCCAGACCTGCTGCGACATAGCCCTGACAACTGATGGAATCCCTCTAGCCCTAATCTCTAGTCCCTGCATGCCACCCATATATAGGCCCCACACGTCATGAACTAATCTGAGGCATGTTAAACTGTCTTGTGCCTGCCACTGTGTAGTACTATGACCACTAGAAACCACGTGTGCCAAGTAGATACCCCCTGAATGCAACAAAAAGATGGGTATCCAATACTCTTAATCGACTCAAGGTATGTGGATCCCTCCTGTCCCTGCCAACCATCTTCCCTGGGTTTGCCGTCCGCCCTCTTGATAATGTGCCAATATAAGGTCTAGAGCCTGGACACATATTGGTAAACTACCTCACCCGTATCCGGTATCCTCTGCTCATGCATGGTCTCGATATGCCCTGAGAAAATAGTGACACATGTCTCCCTCGTGACTAACTCCCTAGAAGTAGGCTCAGTGATGATGAATGATACGCCACCCCTGCAGATGATCACCTCCTCCCCAAACCTTTGGCTATCTACTGACGCACCAACCCAATGCCACTATTGAAAAGTCTCCCCCCTAGTGCGCTAAGTGTCACGCAAATATCTCGAGTGAGCTCCTCGTCCCCTGCTGCTCATGCCCAAAATGTCAAAGGACAACAATTAGATCGCCTGTTCTTGTAAGTGATGTAGAAGAGGGCCGAGCGTGTGAGTCCCTGTGGATACCATCAAGTATCACTCATCCATGTCCCCATCAATCCTGGGTGAACTACACCCAAAGGTATGTCCGGTGTCTTTGTCCATGGGTGTCCCTGGAGGCAACACTCGAAGACTTCACCATGCTGCACCATACGCCCCTGCACACCACCGATCACCCCAGTACTACTGGACATGCCATTATACACTGCAGCCTACCCCTGTACACCGTGGCCTACCCCTGTATACTATTGGATACCCTCAGCTACAGCTATGCCATCCCGTACCATCCTGTTTCCCGCCTATGTAGTTGCACCTGTCACTCCCCAAATGTACTCAATGTGATGTGAGGCACTCCCACTCCACAATGCAGTTCAACACACTTCGACACACCACCATGCATCTCCATGCCCACCTGTAGACCACTACTCAACACTAGATGATCCCACACATCCATGGATATGATGGCCTAGAGCTATGTCTCTAATGTGTCAGGCCACACCTGATCAGTGTCATCACCTCCACCATTGCATCACTATACCCACCAATGACTGGATCTCCTCTCTGAATCCCCCCTGAGGGATCCAACAAGTGACTCTCCCTATGTGTCAGCAGTGACGCCACCACTGCTCCGCTCCTCTGCGTCCTCTGTGCCCTGTTGACCACTATGTGTCAACTACCCATAGCAGTACACTCCTTTTTTTTGCAAAAGCGTAGCGCTTGATCGTCGTATCTGTGTCATTCAACTTCCATCATCAACTTGATTCTATTATGTTGTAAACCCAGTCTGCATGTGTAAATTGTAAATAATCTTAGCAAATCTGAGTCATCTATGTAAATTGCCTAGGCAAACCTAATTTTCTAGTGATAATCTAAGTTCCGAAAGTTTTTTTGTCTCACCGATCCATGATCGGCAGAGTTTTCCTTCAGCCTAACCCCAAAGTTGGAATGGATTTTGTCATTAGAATCTTAAGGGAATCCTAGTGTGCTGGGTCGAGTTTATGTAAAAGTAACTTGGAGATAATTCTAACTATTTGGTTAGGTTATTGCAAAATGTTTGATCTGCTAGATTATGTTTGTGTCGCAGAACTGGGTGGTCTATGAGGGTCTATGTCAAATGGGTTTTCCCCCTTGAGATGTAAAATTGTAAAAGCCATGATGTAAAGTGTCTTGAGGGTTAGAAAATGTTTTAATCCCCTCATAAGTCCTAGCTCCTAGGTGTTTTTTCCCAAAGGCTAAGTTCGAGGGTCTAGTAAAAATAAAAAAATTAATAAATTAAAAAACTAATTAAAAAGTAAAAAAAATTAAATTAAAAAAATAAATAAATTAAAAAAATATAAAAATAAAATAAAATAATAAAATAATAATCAAGTCATTTTGAGGAAATAATTCAAAATTTAAATTTTTAATATATTAAAATGCATTTAAAAATTTCGATGGATGAAATTAAAAGGGATTTTGATCCTCATCAACAGTCGAGATCATTTTGACATGGATCACTCGAACTAGCCGATGGGAATTTTTCCTTTAAATAGGGTGTCACGGGTCATTTGAGATTATTCGATCTTAGAGTGGTGTGCTAAAGAAAGCTCTCTTGTAGTCAATTTTCATGTGCAATAAAGAAAGACTTTGGGGTTGAAATCTTGTTGGTGTTACTCTTTTGGAAATGTTGTAAGATGTTTTATTTTTGTGCATGATTTTAATTTCAGCCAATGATGATAGCTTTATAAAGAGTGATTTTAAACACAGGTATCTTATTTAGTCGCTAAAGTTTGAATGGTAGTTAAATTTCTGAATATGATGGCAAGTATCTCCATTACATTTGGATTTTAGTATCGTTTTCTCCTTCTTCGTTAATGGTTGAAGTTGTGCAGGAAAATCAAGATTTCGAAGATCAACGTGCATTTGGGGAGGTTCTCGGCTGAACCAACCAACTCCCAAGAAAGCATTTTCTAAAAGAGCCCAGCTGGTTTTGATCCCGAGCTTATCATTAGAATTTTTGTTGCGGATGCATGAAGGGTTTTCTGAAGCACCTCATCTAAAATTTTAAAATTTCAAAAAATATATCTGTGGCATACTGACAAATCTGGCTATTTAGAACCTTTTAAATTGCGAATATTGTAATTATTTAGCTGGTTTTTAGGGTTTTTAGTTTCATCTTTGCACATATTGTTTCTGGGTATTCTATTTTGCTATTGCAAATTGCAGGACTAAAGAGGAGATTTTTGCTTGAAGCCAGATCTACGCCCTGGAGAGTAAGATTTGGCCTCAGCATCATTTTTGTAGGGATATTCTTCAAAAGATTTTCAAGTTTTCTGAAGAAATTCGAGGGTTTGTTCAAGCTATCTGTCTACTGTTGCCTAGGGTGTCATTTTCACAGAAAAATTTCGAAATTAAAAAAAAAAAAAGTGTGTGTTGTCCAAGCCTCCAGATCTGTGTTCTTCTCGTTGCCATCTCCTTTATGTCCTCACATCACTCTCCTTTCCTTGCTGTCTTCAACCTGCAAAAAATCCACAACACCAAGTACACTGGCCATTCACCCTCATGCAAATCTCTCTATCCCCTCCACCTGCGTGCTATCCCTCCTTCCATCCCATGCTTCTCCATTACCGCCACATCCCTGTCCATAACCTGCTGCAAACCTGTGTCTTCCATTACCGCGTTTCCTTCTGGCATTCTGAGCCACCACACAAATCTCAATCAGTTGCTCATTCATGCTGCTGCTATCCCTATCCACCTACAAAATACATCAAATTCACGCAACCATCTCCATCGTGCAACCATCCTTCCATTTCCACGCAAACCTGCCATATATTCATTGCTAGCTCTGTGGATCTCATCCCTGCTGCCCTCTATATGCAGCTTTCACCTTCGCGGGAGCTCTGTCCAGACCTGCACACCTTCTACGCATATCCATCAACCTTCTCTGCATCCAACCTATGTGTTGCCTCTTACAAACCTGCGCAACCTTCATTTCATCACTATACCTTCGCTCCTTAGCAACCTGCCAGACCCGCGTTCCTCCATCAGCCATCACGTGTACACACACACACAAGTTTTCGATTTTTTTTTAATGCGTGGGTAAAGCTGAGGGTTGGCATAGTTTAGAACGTATTTGAAATTTTTAGGTTAGCGTATTTTCCTCTTAGTTTAGATTAGATATTTTCTTTTTTTTGGCTTTAGATAAATTAAGGTTTAGTTTACCGTATTATTTTTAGGTGTGTTAAAATATATATATAT